>WEIV01007315.1:94998-145694 GCA_013390005.1 Calyptomena viridis | reverse complement strand
TTGAAAACTGACTGAATGTACAGGCCCAGACAGTGGTGACCAGTAGCATAAAGTCTAGGTGGAGGTCAGCAACTAGCAGTGTACCCCAGAGATCAGTACTGTTTCCAGACTTGTTCAACATCTTAATTAATGACCTGGGTGATAGGGCAGAGTGTATCCTCAGCAAGTTTGCAAATCACACCAGCTGGGAGCAGTGGCTGATATGGCAGAGGGTCATGCTGCCATCCACAGGCTAGAAAAACGGTTTGACAGTAACCTAATGAAATTCAATGAGAGGCAGAGCAAAGTCCTGCAGCTGAGGAGTAATAACCCTATGCACTGGTTCATGCTGAAGGCCACCCTACTGGAAAGTTGTTTGGCAGAAAGGGACCTGGGAGTTCTGGTGGATGGCAAGATGAACAGAAACCAGCAGTGTGTCCTTGTGACAAGAGGGGCTTGTGACAAAAGGTAGGCTACAGTGCACTAGGCAAAGGTTTGCCAGCAGTTTGATCCTTCCAATCAACTCACACCTTTTGAGGCCACACGTGGAGTATTGTGTCCAGTTCAGACTCCCCTGTACAAAACAGATAAAAACATGCTGGAGAGCATCCAAAGACTAAGATGACAAAAAGACTGGAAGACTTCTCACAAGGCAAGGCTGAGACAGCTGGAGCTATCAAGCCTCCAGGATACATCTCAGGAGGGTCTAATCCACATGTATAAGTACCTGCTGCAGAGAGAGTAAAAAGCATAAAGACAGGTTCTCTTCAGTGATGCTTATTGACAGAGCAATAGGCGATGGGCACAAAGAGGTTCCATATACTGGGAAATACTGAGAAACGCTTTTTTGCCTGTGAGAGTGACTGGAACAGCTTGCCCAGAGATATTTTACAGTCTTCCTTCTTAGAGGTATTCAAAAGCCATCTGGAGGTGGTCCTGGAAAACCAGCTCTAGGTGCCCCTGATTGAGAAGAGGGGATTGACAAGTCCTTTTCAATCTGAACCATTCTGTGATTCTGCAATCTGATTTACTTGTCTCATTTTGTACTTCATAAATGCTGAGCTTTTATTAACTGTATCACTGCTGAAAAACATTTATTGCACTTACTCTAGGGTTCAAGTAGAGTTGAACTAGAGTTCATCTACAGAGTTACACATATGTAGCTTCTTTTATTTGCTTCAAAGGATTCAACTTCTTCAAATAATAGCATTGAATCCTATTTGTTCTGTATGAATACAGGGTCATTGACTTCAAGCAAATTTTTCTAGTTTACCACAAAAGATTTTCCTGTCAATTTAAGAACATCCATCTTGCTAATGTGTATGGTAGAGATACTACTGGAAGAACAAGAGTTCATGGAGGTACGCTACAGAGATGTAATAAAGAGGTAAGATTGCTTTGGTAAACTCTCAGATAATATTAAAATGTCAGCAATTATTGGTTCTGAAATTGAGTAACTATTCTGAAAAGTACCAATTCTATATCTTGAGGCTATATTTCCATGACAGTCACCCAAATGTCATATCTATAACTGTTTGCATAGAAGGCATAAAGCACGAACATCTCTGAATACTAAAATGTCATTGGTGGATATTTTCTGAACAGATTCAGTGTTGCTTGCCTTAGCAAGATGTAATAGCCAAGTAGAACATTTTGGACTGTAAGATTTGATACACTTGAGATGAAAGAACTTTTTTCTTCACTTTGAATTTTCTGCCTTTGTGATATTTAGGTGTTGTGCAGCATAGGTAAATGAAAACTCCCAGATGGTATGAAATAAAAAAGTAGACTGCAGGAGAGAAAAATGCCTAATTTTGAACATACACAGCCTCCCAGAATGGACCAAACAGTTTTCGCATCAGACAGGACCCTGCAGAACAGAGAGAATTCATACAGTGTTCAAAACTAATATTACCTGAACAGTGTAAGAGCCAGCTAATTATGGGCAAGTCTCAGAGATTTTCTTTGGCTTTCAACACAGTTTTTAAGCATATACAGAGATGCACATTCTAAAAACTGCAGACAATGAATTTCCTATCCACTGGCCTCTGAACCCATACATTGTCTAAGCATAACATCTAAATTTTGGTGCTGAGTTTTAAATAGAATTCTTGCAATTATTTAGATTTCTATCATGACCAAAAAAGCTTCAGCGACAGTGGCTAACTCCTGACCAAGTTGCTTCTTGGAGCATCCAGAGTGCTATTCCTGGAGCTGTATTGGGAGCTATTGTCTAATACATGAAAACCACAGTGAATGCAGTAAAATTAGACTCACATACTTGTAGGACAACCTCCTGCTGCACAACAGCTAAGTGTTTCAGACACGGGCTTAATTAATTTTCTCTTTGGGTTAAAGACTAAAATTTAGTTCCAAGTTTAAACAATTACTTTAACAGTGTCCTCTGCTTATATTGGTCTCATAAACATGGAAACTTTTACTTATTGCTCTTTATGATTAATAAGATGCAGATCTCTGTTATAAATGTTTCTAAAGAAGGCCCTAGCTGTTACATTTTTCTAGCTAGAAAGCTTCACAGGAGTCCTTGCAGCCTAGGATCCTTCAGACCCCTTATTTCCTCTACAGCTGATATACCCCACAGCTACAGACCACAGAAGCATGTGGAGCTGTCACACATTAAAAAAAAATTGAGTGAACATAATTAAATTCCTTCATTTCTGTCTACCATTAAATCAACACGCAACGATAATGATAACCAACAATGCTAGATAGCATTTTGCTGTCACCTGCCTTGACTCTGCTAATAATGTCCCTGTAGCTGCTTCAGACTATGATTCATGATGAAACGTCTTTCCCCAACACTGTTAAGGAACCATTTAAACTACTGTTAATGGTAGATTTAAGGCCTGTCATTACTGTAGACAGGCTTCAGGAAGAAAAAGGGTTTCTTTTAATGAAGGTTTTAAGACAAGTTTAGGATGAAATTTTTAAAGATCTTGCTTTGAAAACACTGAGAAGTTCATTAAATTTCTTTTTAAAGTTTATGTAAGATTGGGGGTTTTTGTCTTAATCTGGTTTTAATGTATCTTTGTTGATCACCTGACTATTTTTTAAAAAATGTGTTGGGGTTTTTTTTTTATTATCCCCTATATTTTAAGGCTTTTTTTTCTTACAGTTAAAGGATATTTTATAGCACCCAATCATACTGCAACATGGCATTGAAAACGTACAGCACAGAAGTTAATTACTCAACTTCTCATTAAAAGAATATTAAGAAAGAAAAAAGTACTTGAATCTACAATTCATTATGATATTTCTCTGAGTATTTTGTCTTCTTACTTTTTTGGTATTTGCTTCCCTGGCATCTAGATTTGCCACAAATCAGGGAAGTTTATTTGAGTTCTCTGTGGAAGATCATACTACCTTTTTGTAGTAATCCCTAAGTCCTTTATTCTGGTCCTTTTTTGATGGCATATTATCTTTTCCAGACACTTTCTTTTTTCAGGTGTTTGGTTCCTTACTTTATTGCCTTGCTTTTTTTACACTAAATCAAATAAACTAGATATTTGCTCATGCTGTTAGTCTATTTTCATCTTTCTGATTCTGGTTGCCCTTCTTTATGGTGACCTTATCTGCCCTTCAAACACTTTACTTTCCTTTAAATTTAGTTCTTTTATAGCTTAATCTTTTCTTGAGGCACAAACAGTTTCAATTATAAACCTTGAACTTAATTTGATTTTTATCTACAATAAAGACTTTTCCTTTTATGCTTTCAGAACACGTCTTGTTTATTTAAGATAGATCAGAGCCTATTACATTCTTAATGGTTTATTAGATTAGTATTTTGCATGGTAGAGAAAAAAAGAGACAAATATAGTCTTGGTAGCTTCCTCTATTTGCATAAATATAACTTTTGATAATAATAGATTAAAAAATGTTTTTTTCATAGCATTTTCCTCTTCTATTCCATTCATACCTTAGGGATGAGACTTGTTCATTATTTTTGCCTTAATGAAGAGTACATAATTCCTTTGGTTGCTTAGTGTTTTTCAGAAGTCCTTTCTGAGAATAAAGAGAGGTCCCACTGAGAGTCAAACATATGAATATGCTGTGACACCTGAGGATGGCAGAAAGAATCTATCAATATATCTTATATTTATGGGGGGAAAAAAAAAGTAGTGTATTTTTCAAAAAGTCTTGTTTTCTCAAAGTGGCCCAGGAAAACTCTAGTAGAAACACGATCATATAAAGGTGAGAAAGATACACGCATCTCTCTTCTTGGTACTTTTGATACCGAGGCATTTCAATATATTTAAAATCATCAGACCTTAAAATTTTTGGCTTCATATATTTGCAGGTTATTTTTTTTAATGTACGTAATAATCTTATGATATACTTTTTAAAGGATACTTGCCAAAAAAAGCAAACTTTCAGCTCTTAAAGGAGATAGTCAGTAGGATTCCCAGGGAGACTGTCCTCAGGGACAAGGGAATGGAACAGAGCTGGCAGATCTTTAAGGAAGTCTTCCATATAGCATAAGAACTAGCAATTCCCAGGAGCAAGAAATTGGGCAAAGAAGGCAAGACTGGTATGGCTGATTAGGGGCCTGCTGGTCAAACTAAGGGAAAGAAGCAAATGCACAGGCAATGGAAACAAGGACAAGTAACCTGAGAAGAGTATAGTGATAAAGTTTGGTTGTGTAGAGGTTGGGTGAGGAAGGCCAAGGCGAAGCTGGACCTGAACCTGGCAAGGGACACAAACAATAACAAGAAGGACTTTTACAGTTATGTTAACCAGAAAAGGGAGGTCAAAGAAGGTGTAACCTCGCAATCAACAATGCTGGAAAATTGGTAACAATGGATAAGAAGCATGAGGTACTTACAAATTCTTTTGTTTCAATCTTCAGTGGCAACCTCTCTTCCCCCACCACTTGAATGGGTGGACTGCAAGATGGGGACTTGTGGAAGATTTTCTCATTCAGAGGGGGCATCTGAATGTGAGCAATCCAATCTTTGTAACAGATGCATGAATTTTCTCAGGGGTTTAGCAAGAACTGCAAGGACAGTTGGATAAGAAGAATATGATGAAGCAAGCAACTCCCAAGCACAAGATGTAGAACAACAGACAAGCGTTGCTTCAACTAAACTTTATATGGACATTATAATAAACCAATCACAGATGTGTGCTTATGCAAGCTTATCCAATCAGTAAGCTGTTAGGCAATGCATGATTGTAAGCATAGGGGTATAATAGAATGTAATTGATAGTTAATAAACAGCACTTGCTTGACTGGTCTGTGTGAGGTGTCCATGATCCCCCTCCCTCTGGTCCTGTGACCCGCCACTAGGGACCCGACACCCGGGGTTCCAGTAAAACATCACACAACAGGGACTGGAGGAGCAAAGTTCCTCACCCTATATTTAAAGATCTGGTTCATGACCACTGGAGGAACCTGAATGTACATTAAGTTTATGGGACTTGATGAGATGAATCCAAGAATCCTGAGGCAATTATCTGATGTAGCTGCAATCCACTGTCCATGATATTTGAAAAGTCATGGTGGTCAGGTGAAGTCTCAAGTGACTGGAAAAAGGGAAACACTGTATCTATCTTTTAAAAAGGTAGAAAGGAAGACCCTAGGAACTACCGGCCTGTCAGCCTCACCTCTGTGCATGGGAAGATCATAGAACAGATCCTTCTAGAAGCTGACACCAAGCTGAATGATGGGGTTCACATACCTGAAGGATGAGATANAGACAGCCACTGTGACTTCACCAAGGGCAAGTCCTGCCTGATCAACCTAGGGGCCTTCCATGGTGGAGTGACTGCATCAGTGGATGAGAGAAGGGCTATAGAAGTCATTTACCTGGGCTTATGTAAAGCCTCTGACATGCTGCCGCCCCAGCATCTTGCTCTCCAAATTAGAGAGAGATGGATTTAATGAATAGATTGTTAGAAGGATAAGAAAGTGGTTGGATGATTTAATCCAGAGAGTAGTAGTCAACAGCTCAGAGTCCTGATGGACAGCAGTGACGAGTGGCGTATTGGCACCGATGTTATTTAATATCTTCCTTAATGACATAGATGAAGGGATTAAGAGCATCCTCAGCAAATTTCTGATGACACCAAGCTGAATGATGGGGTTCACATACCTGAAGGATGAGATAATATCCAGAGGGACCTAGACAATCTCAAAAAGTGGCTTCATGGGAATCTCATGCAGTTTAACAAGACCAAGTGCAAGGTGCTGCACTTAAGTAAGGGCCACCCCCAGTGTCAATTCATATTGGGGGATGAGTAGATCTAGCCCAACCCTGATGTTAAGGACTTGGATGTACTGGGGGATGAGAAGCTGGACATGAGCTGGCAATGTGAACTTGCAGCCCCGAAAGCCAAAGATATCCTGGGCTGCAGCAAGAACAGCATGGAGGATAGGTCAAGGGAGGTGATTCTGCCCCTCTACTCTGTTCTGGGGAGATCCCACCTGGAGTAACACATCCAGTTCTAAGGTCTCCACAACAGGAAGGATATTGACCTGTTGGAGAGAGTCCAGAGGAGGCCACCAAATAATTAGAGGGATGAAGCACCTCTCTTATGAGGAAAGGCTGAGAGTTTTGGGGTTCTTCAGCCTGGAAAAGAGAAGACTTCGGGATGACCTAATTTCAGTCTTCTACTACATGAAAGGAGCCTACAAGAAAGATGGAGAGAGACTATGTACAAGAACATGTAGTGACAGGACAAGGGATAATGGCTTCAAACTGAGAGTAGGTTTAGATTGGACATTAGGAAGAAATTCTTTACTGTGAGCATGGTGGGGCAGTGGAACAGGTTGCCCAGAGAAGTTGTGCATTCCTTGTCAATGTTTAAGGCCAGGTTGAATGGGGTTCTGAGCAACCTGGTCTAGTGAAGTGCGTCCCTGCCCATGGCAGTGGGCTTGGAACTAGATGATCTTCAAGGTCCCTTTCAACCCAAACCATTTTATGGTCCTATGAAAGTGTCTGTTTACATGGGCACTGTTTATCATGTAACAGTAACCATGCAGAAGCACTTTAATGAACAGAAAAAATAAATTCTGTGCAAATAGTTTCTGCCATCCTTGCTACAACATTCAAGCAGAAGGTCATTCCCACAAGATACAAGTATTTCAATGCAGATTACATTCATTTTCTCCTATTTGCTGCTGGAGAACACTCTACAGATAATCCCATATACATTTCTCAAAATGCTTCTTATTAGTTCAGCTAAATGATAATATTTAAAATCAAACATATGGGAAAATAATTCTGCTATACAATATAGTGTCACACCTACAAAACTATTAATATTACTCTACTGTCCTTTGAAACTCTGTGTGTCACCAGGCAGTAATAAAGACAATTCCCACTATCCTGCATTCTTTGAGATTTTCCTTCTGGTCCACTGAACACTGTGTAGCTTTTCATAATCATAGCTTCTCCTCTTTAACTTAACAGGACCAGATGGCACTGGATCAGTTTGTGTCTATTTTGCTTCAGTGGGGTCACTCCCTTTTATGTCAATATAAGATTTTTTCTACTATATGAATTGCTTGGAGTTACGTAACCTATCCTTGAAGTCCATGTTTGTTTAAATGTTAAACATTTAATAAAGTGAAAAATTAATGGACCAAAAATGATCTTCTAATTTATTTCAGCATCCTCAGCCAAATTATTTCAGTAACCTCTGTCATGATCTCTGCCTTAGGTCAATAAACCTGTATGAGTTTTGACTGGGATGGAGTTGATTTTCTTCACAGTAAATAATATGGGGCTAAGTTTTGGATTTATGATGAAACCAACATTGATGGGTTTTTTACTGATTGCTGGGCAGTGCTTACATGGGGTCAAGGCTTTTCTGCTCCTCACCTCACCCTACCAGCGATCAGGCTGGGAGTCCACAGGGAGTTGGGAGGGGATACAGCTATGAGGAGACACAACTCACTCAAGGGATATCCCAGACCATAGAGCACCATGCTCAGTATATGGAGCTCTAGGAAGAAGAAGGAAGAGCAGGACATTTGAAGTGATGGTGTTTCTCTTCCCAAGTCACCATTATGTTTGATGGGGCCCAGCTTTCCTGGGGAAGGCTGAAGACCTGTCTACCTGTGAAGATGGTGAATGAATTTCTTGTTTTGCTTTGCTTGTGCACAAAGCTTTTACTTTACCTATTAAACTCTTTATCTCAACCCACGAGTTTTGTCCCTCTTATCCTTCCAATTTTCTCCCTCATCGCACCAGGGGAAAGTAAGTGACCAGACTGAGCTGGGGGCCTGAGTTGTTGCTTGGGGTTAACCCACAGCAAATCCTTACCGCGGGAGCAAAACATTGTGTCTCAATGCAACTCTCGCACTGCTACTAGGCATATTATCTACAGCAGTAGAACAGCTCTTAGCAAAGGAAACTATGTGGAACTGAGCTGTCACCTTCCCATTCAGTATGTAATCATTGCTTGAGTCTATCATTAGCAAATTTGTGGATGACATCAAGTTGGGAGGAGTGTCAGTCTGCTGGAAGGTAGGAGGGATCTGCAGAGAGACCTGGACAGGATGGACAGATAGGCCAAGTCCCAGGGCATGAAGTTCAACAAGACAAAGTGCTGTGTTCTACAGTTTGGCCACAACAACCGCCTGCAGTACTACAGGCTGGGGACAGAATGGCTGGAGAGCAGTCAGGCAGAAAGGGACCCGGGGGTGCTGATTCACAGGAAGCTGAACATGAGCCAGCAGTGTGCCCTAGTGGCCCAGAAGGCCAATGGCATCCTGGCCTGTGTCAGGAATAGTGTGGCCAGCAGAATCAGGGAAATTATTCTTCCCCTGTACTCAGCACTTGTTAGGTCACACCTTGAGTGCTGTGTCCAGTTTTGGGACCCTCAGTTTAGGAAGAAGTTGAGGTTCTGCATCATGTCCAAAGAAGGGTAACAAGGATAGTGAAAGAACTGGAGCGTGAGTTCTATGAGGAGCGGCTGAGGGAGCTGGGATTGTTTAGCCGGGAGAAGGCTCAGGGGAGACCTTATCACTCTCTACAACTACCTGAAAGGAAGTTGTAGCCAGATGGGGGGCAGTCTCTTCTCTCAGGCAACCAGCAGTAGGACAAGAGGAAACAGTCTTAAGTTGCGCCAGAGGAGCTTTAGGTTGGAAATTAAGAAGAAGTTCTTTACAGAATGATTGGGCATTGGAATGGGCTGCCCAGGGAAGTGGTGGAGCCACCATCCCTGGAGGTATTTGAGACTGGATATGGCACTTAATGCCACGGTCTAGTTGATGAGGTGATGTAAGGTCAAAGGTTGGACTCGACGATCTCAGAGGTCTTTTCCAACCTAATTGATTTTGTGATTCTGTAATTCCAGAAATTCCTGGGGCTCAGATCATTCATTTTATAGTTAGACAGAGAGATTGAGATCCTGACAAGCAGATTTATTTAGCTTCTTAGAGAAGTTGTCGTGTTACCCTTATCATTTCCATAAGCACAGAAAAAATCCTTATTTAAATGCATATATGCATTCCAATACATGAGTGGTTTAGGTAGTCAACTTGCAAGTAAAAATTTGCACTACTAGTTTGGATTTGTTTTCATTCAATAAGTCAAACGAACATTACTTCTTTTTTTATGTCAAAGTTTGAATCTAGACTACTTCTGTGAAAATAGGATTGAACTGTGATTGAGTAATACTTTCTTACACAAGCAGTGACCTATTTTTCTCTTTTCTTTGTACAGTTTCAAGCACATGATTGACCACTCAGTTGCACTTATGTCATAGCAGATCTGTGGTAGAGTCAGCAAAGAGAGAAGAAAGAGTTGGAGAGGGTGCAGGGTTAGTTTTTCAGGAGTTTTTGATTTTGGGTCTGGCTTTTTTTTTTAATGTAAGGGGAAATAAGTTTTTTTCTCCAGAGGGAAAGGAAAAAAATGGAGGGGGGGGGAAGAGCAAGCTAAAATTAGAGCTCTTTTTGTAGCATCAAAAATACATCGAGAGAAGGAATTAGGCTCTTCTGTACCTCAGTTTCCTCCAGTGGAAAATAAAATTCATTTAATTTGTCCTTATGGATGTTTCAAATACCAGATGGCAGAAGTATGTATTCAAAGTGACATACCATACTTTAATTGGGTTAGAAAAATAATAATTTTGTCCCTGAGTCAGACACATCTAGAAGCTGAAAATTACAGAAAATTGACTGTTCACAAATCAACTGTGCCCACCGTTTTGCCCCTGAGAGGACATACAAAAATATTTAAGTTCTCAATGTCCACATTACACAGGTTTTGGAGGATGTACTGCATCACTTTCTGTCATCACTTTTTTTTTGGCTGAAAAGGGTTGCCATATGCAATGGGGAATGTAGTGGAGTGGAGACAAGAGGAGAACATGTATAGCCGAACAAAAGCTAAAATCAGAGGCCTTGCCACTCAGCACCAAGTAGTAGGTGAGAAGCAGATATTCAGTACTCTGATTCCATTCCTATCTGTTTAACTACTTACTGTGATTTCCCAGATATTAATATTTTTCTATAAGTATGCTTGAGAGTCTTCAGATACTTCTGCAACAATAATAATAAGGATAGTTAAAAAGATCATACCCATTTGATATACTTTGACTGTGATTCTCTGAGCATGTGGCTAGCAGGCAGCATGTTTAAATTATGTTACAGGTCTGTTCAAGAGGAAATTTCATCCACTTTATGTATGCATAAATATTTTCCGTTTTAGTATACCTTTTTGTTGACAATAGGTTTCACAGTTGTACCTCTTCCTCACCCATTCTTTCCCATCTTTCTATAGAAAATTTTTAACCCCATGGTCAAGATCAATGAAATTCAGCAAAGTGCTAAATGCAAAAAAGATAGTGAATGGTTATAAGCCTCACGAAAATCATCAGCTCTGGCATCTCAAGAGTGCTCTCTCTGACAAAAAGTGGTAATAGTTCAGCTCCTATCATTCCAGCATGGTGGCAGGTGTTTTCAAGGTACCTTGGCTACAGCCCAAGATATACTTTTTCCACTGAAAGTCCAAAGCAAACAAGATAATTGTACCTGTTTTTCCCTGAGACACTCACCACAGACTCTCACAATGACTCTTTTCCTCTGCTGTGTGAAGCATACCCATTTCTTTACCCATACTTGGCATACCCATTTCCAGGTCCTCTGGCTATAGCTATGTCATGGGATATCCTAGCTCATTGTTTCACCCACCCTTCCCCATATCTTCCCCATAGAAAGAAGCCTGAACAAGTAGTCTAGAGAAAATTGTTACATGAGCCAGACATGGCTCTGATAAAGCTCTTTGATTTATTTATGAAGAGAAAAAGACTGCAGGAAGGTTTATACTGAAGACAAGTGTTAATTAAATCCAGCAGGGTGTTGTGGGATGATAGACCCTTACCTGAAGAATTGTAGGTAATTTCTGTCCTTGGCAGCTTCCACCAAAGCCTATCCTAGGAAAAGCCTGTCTGAACTATCCTGTGCTGATTTCTGTATTGCCAAAAGAACAAGACCACTACTCCAAGTTTTTCCCTTTAAGGCAAGCTTGGGTACCTCTAATCAGTGCCTGCATATAACTTAGACAACACCTTTAAGGTGATTATTTGGGGGTTGAATAGAGAGGTTAATGGTTTTCTAATATCTTTTCAAGACCTTGAACAATATCTGGAAAGCTTTGTGACTGCTAAATGGAAGACACAGTGTCTCTTATCTAAAGAACTCTTTTAAGGATACCTGTGAAATAAAGAATGGATTTATACACCTCTAGAGGGAGACAGGATTCCAAACCTCTTTGAATATCTGACTCTGTGCACCTGGGAAGAAAAAAATCACCTGCTTAGTAAATCTCCATGCTCTCTATTTCTCCCCTCATCATTTTATGTAAATATCAAATTTTCTATTATATTCTTTTTAAACAGTCATTTGCTCCTGCTTACTTTTGTGGACTGCAGCCCACTTCTGAGCATGAGTGAGTGTTCAGCTACGGTGTTCTTCCATGTCTTTTCTCTTTTTACAGCTGTGGTTATTAATCCTCACTTCAACCTTCCAGCAACACAGCTGTTGTTCTGTGTTATCTAGAAAGCATCTTTGCACTTAATATGCCAGTGCAACAACAGAGGATAACATTTCCTGCCCTCTTTGCCAACTAGAAACAGCACAATAATCACTTGTAGAAGATTCCTTGATCTTCTACAATCTTCAGAGCCTTTAGGATATAGTAACAACTTTATCTTTGCTGATAAGTGCAAAACTACTTAATCTTTCTTTAAGCAAAATATAAAATTTGACTCCGACAAAAGAGATATCTGTAGATGAGGAAAACACTACTTTCTTAGATGGATACCCACACCTTCAGAAACCCCTTCACAGAAAATTTATTAAATTCTTAGCATTTTTAGACAAAAGCGTACATTTTTATACACATTCATAGTACTGAAAGACAGAACACAGATGAATAAGTGGCTATTAAAAAGAAAACCAACACATTTTCAAAGATTAATTAGTCTGTTGCAATTTTCTTAGAAGTCTAATTTGCACATGAGTTCTTTACAGTTTTTTTCAGATTTAAATATCATATTCCTTAAATTCCTGTCTTCTTATCAATGATTTCTCTAAAACTAAACAATTCATTGAGTTATTATCGAAACCACTAGCTAGGAGTTTGATCATTGAAACCTAAGACCTGACATTTATTCATATTGTACTTCAGGGACCAGGATAAGTCAATGTTTTGTACCTCGTTCCTCAGATTATCATAAATCTTATCACTTATTTTTATCTCTCTAATAAAGTGATTGTTCATTTTCGGTTAAAGTACAGATACATAGCACTTCTTTATTTTAATGAGAGAACATAGAATATGCTAATCAATTTATTTCTGTATGTGTCAGGGGACTGGGACATTGTTCTTGAGAAAAGCAAAGAATGAAATAGGCAATGGTTTTGCAGCAGTATATGTAATTCAGGCTTTTTTTTTTAATTAAAAATAATAAATTAGATGAATCTAAGTTTCACCACCTAAAATAGTTTCCATGAACACCAGTGTTAGATAGGGTGTTAAAAGTTTCACCTACCAATGATGATGTCTAGGAATGGAATCTTCACTGCACTGAGAGGTTTCCTTCAGTTCCATATCCACAGCCCCTATCTACCTAAACTGAACATCAAATCAAGAACAGTTATAACAGAGATATATTTTTAAATGTATATCAATTCCCCTCTGAAAATGCTAGTCTTTACATACTTTCTTTTCTAACTACTTGATACTTACTCTAACCTGATGCTGCTCCCACTAATTTTGCTTCATTGCCAGTTTCCTCTATATTAGGCAAGTAGATATCAGCAGATGAGCCAAGCAGACATCAGCAGATCCTGTCTTTCTTGAACAGTATTTGGAATTTTCTGTTCCCAAAGAACTCTGCATTTAAACTTTCCCTGGGAAATATGCAGGTGGAAAGACAAAGAGAAAATTAAAAATTAGCAAAATTAATGCTGCTAAGTGATGATGCAGATAATTGATTTCCTCTCTCCTCACGACTGGCCAGCATCATATATTATTAGTCACAGAGTTTTTAAAAATTAATAAAGAGGTTATCAAAATAATAAAAACAATTAAAATCCTACCAAAAAATAGATCATCATCCTGATTAATTTATATATTTCTTCAAATATTTTTTTGTTGTCTCAAATGTAATTCAAAGTACCTTTCCTCTTACCTAAGCATACATTCTTACCCTGAATGTTCAACTCTATGCCTTATATTCACTTTCTCTCTCAGCAAGTGAAAGCCTTCAGCTACATTAAATTTTGCTGTTGAAAGATAAGGCTGCAGGATGTTGCTTTCCTTACATAATTCTCAGTCCAATCACAAGCAGATATTACAGGAGACATACAGACCTGTGAAGTCATGTGAAAAAGAAGGAATGGAAACAGACTAAGAAAGGGAAAAAAATAAATTACTTCTTGAGAACAGGAAGAATCCACTGAAGATGAGAAATAAAACCAGAAAGTGATGGTAACTGTCTAGGTGAAGAAATGAGTTACTTTTTTCTCATCTTGTTCCTGAAAGTTGTTATGCCTTTCTGTTGTTATTGCTTTTGTGGGGATTTGTTAATAGAAATATCAGTGATGTAACTTATAAATAGTAGTAGCTCCAGAATGATTATGCAAACACTGAAGTTAATTACCAACACTGCCCAGCATGACCAACGGGTCAAAGGCTTCAGTAAAATTAACCTTATCTCAAAGCTCTTATGTCTTTGATCTGTTGTGCTCTCACATGCTGTGTCTCTGCATAGTTTCAAAACTCAACCATAAAATCAAATGCAAAGAGAAAAAAGAAAAAGAAAAAAAAGTGCTTTAAAAAAGGAGCTTTCTGTCATTTGTTAGCTAAATCCTTGTAAGGTTTCCATTTTTACTTTATCCAAGCTGACTTAAAAATATCTATGATTCTCGTAATTGTATGAAATTATGGATGTGTTCTGGAGTTTTCATCACTTTAGGGAATATTCTCACTAAAATAGATGCCTATTCCTCAAAAGTGTAATACCTTAACCTTTATTTCATTTAGAAGTAGATTTACAGACAGTGCAGGGAAACTCAATCAATGAGGTAAGAGATTTCTTTCTGCAATATTTAAGTGAATGAATTTTTGTATAGGACTTCGATTTCTTGAGATAAATAGAAGCTCCTCTCAGACATTATGAAAGAGAAGGTAAAGGGCTGAATAAACTCATTAAATATTGGCTAGTCTGTGACATGATAGACAAACTCTTAACAGGTACTGGAACAGCAATCTGCAATAAAACCTAATTATATTTAACCATTCTTCTTTCAGGCTTCCAGCCTCTTTACATTCAAATTCTTTGATTTAGATTGCATTCAGCAAGTACAACTTGTAATATTTACTTCCAAAGTCAGTGGATTAGACATACTCCTTGATAAGATCTAATGCATTTTCTGGAGGGGCTAATTACATTCTATGCTGCCAGATATAAGGTGATAATACAATTTGAGGAAATTGTGTACTGTGTATAGGAGCAATAGTATGTTTAGTGCAATGACTTTCCCAAGATGCAGGGTTAAATATGTATCTGGAGACTAGACTGGCTGTTATTTTTTAGTTTAAGGAAATGACTGGGCTTATGTCTAATATTCTAATTTCAAAGATGGGTAACAGTTGTACAGACAGCAATTTACTTGAATTCCACTAATCACAAAGAAAGTTTTAATGCATTTCCCAGTCATCTATATAGGATCTAAAGAGTAACTCACCTGTATTCCAAAACAAGAAAATGCTAAAATGGATTAATATTTTCTTGTTCGTATCCAAGACCATTCCTGAAAAAGGATCCTAACAGGGTCCCATTCATGTAATTAGAAAAATAGATCAGGTACCAAATATCTAAAACTGACAGCTAAACCTGCAAAATGCATGTTTCATGCACCCACCCAGTGCCCGAGGTCAGAATGAGAAAAATTATTTTCTCAAGAGCAGTTTTGCCTGCAGTGTAGCCCCAAATGTGGTAACTTGATGGCATACTGTTTTTAAAACACCTGTCTTTGATCTGCAAAAAGCAAAAACTAAAACTTAAATTCTAAATCATAAAAAGAGACACCAAGTACAAAATTATGAGCAAAGTTATAAAAAATATATCTAACTGCATAATGATAACGCAATAACACAAAGCAGAAGTCCTTTTGTAGACAGCCTCAGTATCCATAGTGGTTACTTGGGAAGCCAAATGCCATAACCATGAATGTTCCCCATTGTCCTCTTTTCCCTGAGCTTTTATTGTTGAACACAAAATAATATGGTATGGAATATTCCTTTGACAAGTTGGGGTCAACTGTCCTGGTTGTGTCACCTCCCAACCTCTTTCTCACCCTCAGCATACTGTTGTTTGGGGTGGGCAGATTGGAGGGAGAGTCTTGTCACTGTGCATGCACTACTGAGCAATAGTCAACACATTAGTGTATTATCAACCCTTTCCTAGCCACAAATACAAGGCACATCACTCTACAGGTTACTATGAGAGCAGTAAATCTATCCTAGCCAAAACCAGTACAGAGAGCAAGGAGAGACAATTCAAGAGTGAAAAACGTGACTTCTGGGGAGGCTAATGTGACCACTACAATTTTCAGTTATTTCTAACTAGATTTCATGGAAAATATACTATGAATATTTTCTCTAAAACAACTGTTGTAAGTTTATTGGTTTAGACCTAATTAGGAAAATAAAAATATTTCCTCTCAATGCAAGGTGAAAAATTACTGGGGCTGAAGTCAAATTGTGTCCACAGTCCCAAATGGGCAGATGGTTAAACTGGTAGATCAAATCCACAAATAGCTGATTCCTTGTTTCTATCACCAGGTCTTACTGAATTTGGTAAGAACTTAGATCTGAAAACCCTCTAAGAGGTGGCTAGTATAGGGCTGCAGGACCTTTGACTCTTCTTTTAGTTCTCTGTGTCAAAACAACTTGCATTTGGTGAACTTTTGTAAAAAATGAAAAATTTATTTGTCTGAAATAAATCTGGAAAGGGTAGAGGTTATACTTCTCATCATGACAGCACAAGAATGGGGTCCTGGCTGATGTTGTTCCTTCAGAAATGTTGAGTTTATCTTTACTGAAAATTAGTAGGTTTAGTTACTTAACAGGTAAGACGTTATTTCCTTATAACTGAAATCTATTAATATATTTATTTCTTTAAAAAGTATTTGCAATTCAAGCATTACACATCAGTACATGTGTATCTTCGTATTTTATACATAAGATTTAGTCTTTTAACCAGCAAGATCAGCCAAATAATAACCACCCAACTCAGTAAGTCTTTCCAAACAGAGCTTCATGCTCAGAACCAGTACTTCAAGAACAGGTTTAGTCATGGAGAGAACTTCGCTTGCAATAGTATTGCCTTAGAAAATAACACCAAGCTTAATTGTGCTGTTGACACACCTGAATGATGCCATCCATAGGGACTTGGACAAGCTTGAGAAGTTGGTCCATGGGAGTCTCTGAGTTTTAACAAATTGAAATGCCAGGTGCTGCACCTGGGGAAGGGCAACCCCTACTATCTATGCAGGCTGGAGGATGAACAGATCAAGAGCAGCCCTGCTGGAAGGCACTTGGGGATGCTGGTGGATGAGAGGCTGGACATGACCTAGCAATGTACACTCACAGCAAGCACATAAAGCCAATGGTATCTTGGGCTGCATCAAAAGCAGCCTGGCCAGCAGGTCGAGGAGGTGATTCTGTCCCTCTACTCCTCTCTCATGACATCCCATCCAGACTGTTGCATCCAAGTCTGGGGTCCTTAGCATCAGAAAAATTTGTACCTATTAGACTAGGTCAAGAGGAGGCCACAAAAATGATCAGAGAGATCATTCTCTTGGAGAAAGACTGAGAGTTGGGGTTATTCAGACTGAAGAAGGCTACAAGAACACCTTATAGCAGGCTTTCTGTACTTAAGTGGTCTCTAAGAAAAATGAAGACAGACTTTTAGCAGCTCCTGCTGTGATAGGAAAAAGGATAATGGTTTTAAATTAAGAGAGTAGATTCAGACTAGATATGAGGAATAAATTTTTGTGATGGGGGTGGAGCATGTTGCCCAGAGAGGTGGTAGACGCCTCATTGCTGGAAACATTCAGGGTCAGGTTGGATCTCTCTGAGAAACTTGATTTAGTTGAAGGTGTCCCTGATCATGGCAGGTGGGTTGGACTAGATCACATTTAAAGGTCCCTTCCAACCTAAACCATTTTACAATTCTCTGATTCTATGGAAATTAGATGTTCACTAAGTCAATCCATCTGTAATCCTACTACCTGAATAATAAACCTTAATAATAAAAAATGAGAGTTATCGCCAATGTATCTGCAAGCTTTTTTAATATTTGGGGTCACATTTGCCCGTGAGTGTGAAATAGAAAGGTTTTCTTCATTCAGACAACTTCGTCTTACGATTATTAGTAAAGAGTGAAAATTTGATGAAGAACTTTCTGCAGACAGCTCAGGGATTTTCAGAACTCTGTGTCCATATCCTCTATGTCACTGTGTAGAAAAAAACAACAGGAATTAATCAGGAAAAAAAAATCAAAATCCAATGTTCTGAGTTCAATTCCATCTTGGGAGTTGCACACATCCATGCGCTAGGGGTAGTGAAAGACAACTTCAGATAAATGGTGAAAAACCTTCCCTCATCCCTCAGCCTCCAAGACAAACCAATAAAATCCCTGAGCATCAGTCTTCCTAAATCTCGGCCCACTGGCCTATAATGTGCATACACAGCAGACATAGGTCTATTTTTATTTTACTTTAGATAAAATGAAGCCTATAAGCCTAAGGTTTTGGAAAAAAAAATTAAGGAGACCACATGCTCTATGCTGATAACAGAGCCTAAGCCTGCAGAGGCTGAAGAACAGCTCAAGATATTCAGCTGTATATATACCATTAAAAAGCCTGATGGAGAACGGTTCTCTTCTCGTGCTCCAGGTAGTGTTCCACGGAGGTGAAGAGCCCCACTAAAAGCCCCACTCAGTCTCTAGAGCCTGTATCCATGCCTTGGACCACATATGCTTTCATACATGCCATTCAGGCAGCCTGGTCTGTAGCAGAGCTGCTGCCGAGTGATGAAGAGGAAACATCAGCAGAAGAGAAAACTGAGACAGTACAGCAGATAAAAACTTCTACAATTCTCATAAATGAGAGAATCAGGTGCACCAGGCTTTGAAGTGCTGAAAATAGGTGAAATAAGCCCTATCTTAAATACACACATGGCCTACATCTATAAAATCTTATCCAAGAGAAGCTTTATTCTAAACTCGAAATCTTGTGGTCTGTGCTCCTCCCTGTTAATTCTAAATACCTTTTTCTTCACTACAGTCTGAGAAACCATTTAAATCCTTAGGAATGGTTATTCTTGTCTAAAGAAGAGACATGCAAAATGCATCAGCATCTGCTCAGCCACTGGCGCATGGACTGCAGCCTCTGTGCTCACCTGGTACATCAGGATATCTGAACATATTTCTCTGACTGCAGGCGAAAAATCACATTAGCAAAAAGTCAGTCTGAATAATGGTGTGATATTCTTGTAAAAGCACCTCACAGATTAAGACAAAGTCTTAGTTCTACATTAAAAGCACCGGTTCACTCTTTGCAGTGCTTCAGAGTGTTTTTAATGTGGACAGCCTAAGAAGTAAGAGCAAGAACTTGCACCTAGAGCTTGAGCAGCAAATCAGGAAGAAAGGAGTTGTTGAACACTCTGCCATGTAGCTATAAGAACTGTTATTAAAAAAAAACAAGCTCAAATGCCTTATTCCAACTCTAGCTGCTGACGTGTCATTTTACAGCCACAGAAATAGGAATATATTTTGAGCAGTGTACAGAACACACAAAGAAAGAACAGAAGTGATTTGTTTTTTTAAGGCAGGGAGGGGCCTGGCTTGTACAATACAAAACCAGGTTTGCATTACTCCCTACATCAGGATTTATTTTTTTCATACCTGTTCAAAGGAAATCCTTTTCTATGAGTTGAGTCAAGATGCTGAACTGTCCTTAAAAGGTCACATGTGACCATACATTAAGTGATCAAGCAAAAAAATTATAAGAAAAGGCTCTAGAAAAGTTTGTACAAACACCAAAACTCTAAGTAAAATCTCTCTCATTCAGCAACTATAGACAAAGCATTGTATACAAAAAATTTTGCTTTGTTTTAGCTTTAAATATCACTATATAACAGATGCATTGCAACATGCCGTAAGAAAAAAAAAATCCTTTTAGAGGCACTAAAGAGAAAATAAGATTTATTTGCAACAGACATTAAAATAAGTTTATGTACAACAGGGTTTAATTACCAGGTCACTGTTAATATCTTAACTTGTGGTTAGGACCCTGGGAAATAAATATATTCCTCTGATGAAGGACAAAGGTGCAAAATTTTTCATTATAAGGAATCTTATTATGTTTCTTTAAGCAGGATTTGTGGAGTAAAATAAAAAAAATATATCCCCCATCGGGAGAGAAGCAAAGAGAGTTGACTTACTGTAAAAAGCTTATTTAATGGCTTTTGCATTGTAAAGAAGACGGCAATTCCCAGGGAGAAGGAGCAGCCTTTGGCTTGTCAGCCTTAATGAAGTGCACTCAGTACATAACTTCAATGAAGATAGATATCAATAATAAGGTAGGTAAAACTGATGAGTTTGGGACCTATTTGCATAAACTGGTACTTATGTTTCTGAAATGCTCACATTACAAATACTGAAACCACACAGATTTTGTTCTGACAGATTTGTCACATTAAAAGTCTGCTATTTATCTACATAAATAAAATTTCTGTGCCGGGTACTACATGGTGCTTCAGGGATTTCCAAATTTGTCAAGTCTTCTACTTATAACAACATAACCAAAAACTTTATGAACACATTAATATTTATCACTGGCTTTAGCTGTAAATTTGATTGATTTGTTTGCTTTATTTTTATTGTTTTAGATAGAAAAGAACTGGAGATACAAGACTTTGAGTGATAAAACACAATGGAAAAACAGTCAAGCTAAATTGTTGTGGTTGTTTGATTTTGAAGGGTTGTACAGGGAAGGATTAGACTCTCAACAGAACTATATTCCTGTCAATGCATGGCAAGAGAATACCTATTTGAATCACAAATGAATATTTTTTCCCTATGCATCCTCTGCAAGGATTCATCTGCAGCATCATTAATCTACGTTGTCTGGGTGCACAGAGTGACATCCACTGGTGCAGAGCATTTTTGCTGCAACAATCACAGAAATACCGTTACCTATGATTGATTTAGGCTTTGAAAGCAATTTCATTCACTTCCACATTATCTAATGCAGCACAATATTTAATACTGTTTAACTTTAAGCATGCAAATATTCCCACAAGAAAATGAGTTTAAGTGATTTGCTTGTTGGAGTCAGAGTACCTTGCAAGACTCAATCTTGAAAAATAGATGAAGTTCCCAGTTGGAAGGATTCCCATCTCCTCTACACGGTTTGTCCCTCAACTTGCCAAGGGAGCATAGTGCACAATTTATTACTGTCTACAGGCTCAACATCTGTTTCTCTTTTCTTTTGTTTTTTTTTTCTGCTCTCCACCTTCTCCAGGTAGCCTAGAGTTCATGCAGCTGAAGAAGAAGTTGAGATGCAGGATGAAACATATTGTGTCCACAATCTTGTGTCACTTTCTGCTGACAGGACAAAGCCCAGCAATCTGAAGAGTGGAAATCACCTTCCCCAGAACTCAGCATGTCTGGGCTTTATGGACCCAAGAAGATAAACAACAATGGATAAACTAAAGCCTTTGCAGACTGCACTTACTGTGGAGCCCCCTGGAAAAAACAAGATTTAACAACACAGTTCAGTGTTCCTCAGATGTGTTGGAACCATTGCATGCACTCAGTGCAGCACCTGCACATACTTCATAAAAACACAGACAGAAAAACACTGCCTTGCATATAACAAATTTCTATCACTCTCTATCCCTGGAGGTTATGGTGATGTGCAAAGCTGTATTGTTTGAGGGAGCAAAATCACAGATGTGTGGATTTAAGGGGAAGTAGGAATCTTATGTGATATCTTTAAAATAAATAGAAGGCAACAAGCTCAACTGGATTCCTTTTTGTGCAATTGTAAGATGAAGAATGAATTCTTGATGAATGTATTCACTGATAAATTGCTATGTCTCCACAAAAATTTAAAAAATAAAAATTGTGGGTTAGTTTTTAAGTAGAGAGTTCAAAGTAATTTTTCTTGGTTCTACCCATGATTTAAAGATTACAGTAGTATATACTGAAGAATCTTTCGAGTTATGATATATTTTGAACTAAACATAAAAAATTTAAAATCTGGACATATCTAAATTTCAAATAAAGTGTTCTTCTTAATTATATTTAATATTTGTTATTTTCTGAAATTAACTTTTAAATCAGCAGTTATGATATTAATATATACTAATATATAACCAAACTCCAGATTCCATTTCAGTTTTCCACGTCCAAATGCTCAGGATAATTTGTTAGCAACTTTGAATACTAAGACTAAGTTATTTAATGGGTCTGCCCCAAAACTCCAGACCTGCCAAAAATTGCCAGAATACCCATAGCTGACTGCTCTGTAAAGTCGGTGTGTTGCGACTTTAGAAAGAAAAGCCTCCCTTTCCTTTATTTCATGTTATGCACAATTAGCAAACATGTCAGTTGAATTCCAAATCTGTAGACTCTGGTTCTAGTGACAGCTTGCAAAGTAAAAAGAGCAGGGTCTTGCTCTTCAGATAATAGATTTTATCTCTTTTTTAGTGCATACAGTAAAAAAAACCCTTTTTTTTGACCTTTAAAATGGGCATTTGACGCACAAGAAACAATTACCATGCGTTGAAGATCAATTCTTTTAATTGACTGTGGGCTTTTCAAGTTCAGTTTATATACTTTTCACATGACATACTTCTAAATAATCATACAAATAGTGACTTTTTTTAACTCTTCCAACTACAAAAACATCTCAAACACAAGCAGATATAGATCCTATGAAATCCAGAGCTGCAACCAAAATGAGCAATCTTATGAAAAAATAAAAATTATCATGCGTGTAGGGCTTAGTTACTAAAGTTAGGGGAAGTCTACATTACCTTTTTCCATTGGTTTCATACAAAAAATAAGGTACTGTCTGATTATTTCCATAAATACCACAATGATCTTCATTCCACCTTATTGTGTTTTTTTTCAATTTAAAATAAAAAAGAGTGCTGGTGTAATGCAGAGAGTTTATAATTAACTTATATATTCAGGACATATTAGTTTAGCTCTTTGACTATTTTGATCCTTTAACTTACAAAACTGCTTTTTATATCTCTTCTAACAACATAAAGTATAACAGAAACCACTATTTTAATACAAAAATGGCCCAGTTCTCTGGGGCAGGTTAGTGTCTATTGCAACAAGCTTGTGCAGCTGCAAGTCCTCCATGGGTGCAGAAAAGCAGCTGTGCAACCTCTAGCAGATTTCCAGTGCCATGAAAAAGTCATAAAGTGTCTAATGCTCTTGCCTGATTCTTCCCTGAAACCCATAAAAAAAATACAATCAAGTAGTGATGCTGGAGCAAAGCTAAAGGACTGGCAAAGGTCAAACCTGAAAATAAGGGAAACAAATACTCCACGCCTGCTTTCATAATATTAAGCACATTCAACCATTCGGTAAATGCTAATTTAATACCTATACTTATATTTTGACAACCTGGCTCATTTTATCAGAGATAAAGATAAAAGATAAAGACAAAATCTTATCAGAGATAAGAAGTAAAAAAACCCCTCAAACTCTATTCATCTCCTTCCATTCCCAGCCATAATTTTATTCCTTTTCTCCCATCCCTCTTCCGTCTCAATTTTAATTACCAACTTTACTGTAATGTCCTGTAATGTTACTGTAAAGTTACTGTAATGTACAAGTTCCATAATACTTTCAGTGATTATAAGAAGGTATTTATAATCTCACATAAGAAAGAATTATATAGTAATTATTCTGTTCTGCTTAAAATTAATATGTAATATTGCAGTCTGGAGAGACTTTTGTTCACCTTTCCCTGCAGTCCCATTGAATTAGAGAATGCGCTGGTTTTGGCTGGGATAGATTGAATTTTCTTCATAGTAGCTGTATTTTGGTATGGGGCTGTGGTCTGGATTTGTGCTGAACACAATGTTGATAGTATAGTGATGTCACTGTTATTGCTGAGCAGGGCTCACACAGAGCCAAGGCCTTTCCTGCTCCTCACCACATCTCACCAGGATGGAAGCTGGGAGTGCAGAACAATTTGGGTGGGAGACACAGCCGGGACAGCTGACCCTAACTGACCAAAGGAATATCTCAAACCGTATGGCATCATGCTCAGAACATAGAGCTGAGGGAAGAAGGAAGAATTGGGGACGTTCAGAGTGATGGTGTTTGTCTCCCAAGCCACTGTTAAATGTGAGTGATGGAGCTCTGCTTTCCTAGGGGGGGCTGAACACCTGCCTGCCCATGGGAAGTGGTGAATATATTCCTTGTTTTGCTTTGCTTGTGCAGGCAGCTTTTTGCTTTATCTATTAAACTGCCTGTCTTTATCTCAAGGCTCAAAAGTTTTCACTTTTACCCTTCTGATTCTTTCTCTCATCCCACCAGGGGAGAGTGAGTGAGGACCTGTGTGGGACTGAGTTGCCAGCTGGGCTTTAACCACTACAGCGACACACACAATTAGAAGACCAAAATAAAAAAAAGTTATTAAAAAACTTATTTAGTTTTCGTTTTCCTGCATTTGGGCATTTGGTATCTATGCAGAACAATTAATGCTTATCTTTGTAAAAGAATGGTTTGGAATTTGGGTTATTGAATTCCACGTCTGTAACATATTGCCATCTATTGACAAAAGGGAGAAAATGCCAGCTTCTCTGGTCTGAACATTTGCACTGGAAGGAGAAATCTTTCTCCTTCAGGCATTCCTGCGTAACTATTTTTATGTGTGTACAGAATTGATACATAATAAAATTTTATATATTGTTTGTGCAAGATACACGTTGTAAGAAATGTCAGGCTATACATAAGTGAGAAAGATAATATTAAATATAACACGTAAAAGGCTCTACCTTAAAAGAAATGCTTCCTCACTCGAAAAAACAGACATATAGAATATTAACGTCCCTTATTCATGTCTGTTGAAGGCTGAGTGTGTTACAGATAGTGTGTTTCTGTGCCAAAGGTCTGAAAACGTTAATTAATAACTACTAACTTACAACATAAAACCCCAAAACAGATGATCTTAGCTGTCCTGTAGGATTATCCCTGCTGTACCAAACCTGTAGTTAAAATTTTCTCTAGGTGCTACTTGCCCTTTTGTCCTCATGGAGGTACCAATGATCTACTGCTTTGCCAGGAGAGATTCAGTTGGTGAAATCCCAGAGGAAAATGTTTTGATGCAATGTGAGGAGACCCTACATCAGTGAAATTCCACAACATCTGTTTTTTTTCTGTGGTGTAAATACATAGAAGGTGAATTTTTAGTCATGTTTACAGCTAAATATGCAGATAACATGTAGTAGGTATTTTTGAGAATATATATGGATCTCAGTTACATATATAAAATTAAAACCCACACCAACATTGTTCTTTCTGGTATTTTAGAGACTCAAAAGTGATTAATTTAAGTGTCAAAAGTTTCTGTGTTGTTTTTCTTCCAGGTTCTCCCTTGAAAATTAATTTAGTTATTTGACTTACCTGGCCTGTAATTTCAGGAAGCCTTTTGTAATTTAACTACATGGACTGTAAAATGTCACACAAACAAATAATATACTGAAATATTAACTGAATGTTACAAAAATCAATAAGAATCAAAGGTAGAGGAAGAGACAGAACAAATGAAAATTAACAATAGATATACCACGTGAATCTGGAGGATGATGGATGGGCTGAGAGTTTAGATTAAAAAATGAAAGTTCTATAATAGGTTGAAAACTAAAGAAAACCAACTGACAGATAATTATTGAACCTAAACCTGCAAAGACATTCATCAGGGGAACAAATTATGCTGTTCAATATTTAATACACTAAGCCTTTTTTTTTTAACTTGAGACAGGCCAACTTCTGATCTGATCTATGTAGCCAGATGGAGATGTTAGATGATTTAAAATATTTCTCACTCCCTCTGTTGCCTGCCAGTGCCACAGAGTAGACAGAGGGAGAAGGCCATTTTCCTTCCATCACATGGATGGGAAAGAACAGGAAAAGGTCACATCCTGACTTTCTTCCACTTATAACCTCAGCAAACAGCTATGCCAGGAAAGTGCGTGGAGCTTTCTCAAGGACACTTCCTCCTCAGATACAAGAATCTAGGATGCAGATCAACTCCCATGCAATCAAGTTACTTGCTGAATGCCTCCTGAAGCACTTTCCTGTGCTCAGCAAAGCCACATTTCAGTTGTTCTTATTCCAGGAAAAAAAATAAATTGACAGGCAATTTTGAATAGATAAAGTCTAATATTAATTGAATGCAAGCACTGCTATGAACTATTTAGATACTTTATATATATATATATATAATGCCGATATAAATGTGTCCCTATCCCAGAGTGATCAGCCCCAAGAAGAGTAAAGTGGAACAGGAAAGTTGTTTTCCTGCTCTGGAGAACATGCTGAGGTCACAAAAACATCCTCTGCTCGAGGCTGGAGCAAACCCAAGGATTCTGACTTCGTTGAATGAGATAAAGAAAGAAAAGTATTTCTGAGATGTTCTGACTTTTTCTTCATTGGAACACAACTACCAAACCCCACCTCCCACATTCACAATCTGCCCACCAACAGATCTCTCTCTTAGAAAAATTCTCCACTGAAAGCTTTATTGCAGCTAGTATAGTCCCACAGGAAACTTTATTCCATAAAAACATTCACTGCTGTCAGCTGGGAATAAGGTCATAGTCTTTAAGGCTAAAGACAGTGTTGTATTCTTAGTTCTGTCCCTCTGCTCAAACTGTGACCTCCCATTAAGTCACTTAAAGGTGTCTCCAAAGTAAATGAATAATTCAGGATGTTAATTTTCTTCAAGCTTTCTTTCAATCAACTACATTTAAAATTGTGCTTCTGTCCTTACATTGCTGCTATGTTTTCTCCTCTACCCGCAAGTGAAATGCCATCTCTGCGTGTATTTTAAAAGGAGCTATAAGTATGACAAATAATGTTAATGAGCTATTATCAAAAGCTGGTCACCTCCCTGTGACTTTTTCAGCCTTCTGCCAGAGTACTCCAAAACTACTCTTATTATATGTACACTCTGAATGCATTGAAAAAGAAGTGCATAACTCACTCAAGCCTTTTCTTCTCGAGGGCAGAGGTTCCCCTTAATCCATCACCGTAGCCCAATGAGGCTAATGCAGTGTTCTGCCGCAAACTGTTATGAACATACTTTTCATTTTTATAATGTCTTTCATCCAACAGAGATGGACCCCAAGGTGCTTTAGAGATTGCGCTGTATGGTGTGATAATAACAGTACATGGATCACTGCACTCACACTGAAATATGGACCCTCTGGGTTGGAAAGCAGCAGACATCTACCATTGCCAGGAACACTGTGCAATATATTAAGACAGAAATGAAAGCTACTTTATCCTTTTGTAGCCACAGGTGAATGCAGGTAGGCTGGGCAGTCTTTTCTTGTGATATAATTTAGCCAGGAAATAAGAACCAGCAGTGTCAGAAATACGGCCTGAATTTTAATCACTTCTGAGATCATGTTGTTTCCTTATGTTAGTGCTATACAAAATATATGAATAATATATAAAACTATACAAATCCAGTGCTGGCTCTGCATTAATCTTGACCTCAGCAGGGTTCAGGACAATCTGGGGATCCTCTACCCTGTCAGATCAATCTCCTACTCTTAGAAATACCAACGTGGTCCCACTCTGATCATGCCAGGAGTTGCTGGAAAGGAGAGCATCAGGACACAGCAACTAGCTCTTCCTTCTGAAGAGAGACCAATGAATTCCATTCTCTTTGTGGTGCTGGACACCACTCTGGTCCCATTATTTATATGCTCGCCTGCACTCTTTGTTTGTATTTCTAGGTTATGAGCCTACATTTTGGATGTGTAAACCTCAGGTACATATACAGATATATATAGATACAGATATATATATATCTTTACATATGCAGGTATATATCTTTATGTATACAGTGTGCACTAGCACTGATCCAATTGGAGTTCCTGCCTCTTAAACCCTATTTAATGTATAGAAACTGAAACTAGGAGAAAATCAGAGGAGAAAAATAGATTCAGTATACATACCTAACTTTTCAGTTTTATAGACTTCTTCAACTGAACACTGCAGATTAAAAATGCCATTTTACAGTTATCATACCACTATCTCCTAATAGTGAATGCTGAAAACAAGGTTCTGCTGTAGAATTTAGCATTAATTTGCAGGTAAAGGGAATGCTGTGGCCGAGCAAAAATATGAGCTCAGGCACTAGTTAGTAAGCTTAGGTGTCCAAAATGTCCCCATGCTGCATCCTAAAGAGCTTCATCCGACATACAGAAATGTGAGAGAAGACTCTCCCCACTGTATTTCTGTCATAACTGAGAAACAGTGACTTCTATATATTCTGATAGGAATGGAGGAACCATTACTTTGACTTAGTGCAGGGGCCAATCTCTTACATGGGTCAGATCCAGACTTTCTAAAATTTATGAAAGGCCTTTTCAGTGGGCAGCAAGAAGGTAATTTAGATCTGTGAATTTTGAAAGAAAAAACTTCCTAAGACATCACTAAAAAGACTGTTCTAAAATAAGCAGCATCTTTTAGTGGTTTCAAGACTTTCTGACTGAGCCGATCCACTGCTACCCATGACTGATGGAGTTCAGTGGGTCTAGTGCAGATAAACCAGGAATATCCTTAAACAAGAATAAGTGTAGAAGGGATACAAAACAACACACTTTTAGAATTCTTACATCTACTGAACTAACTGCACAAAGAAAGTAGGACTCTTAGTCTATCTAAGCAGCTGGTTAAAAATTCCATTTATATTTGCTGTGAAGAATTTTTTTTCAGAGTTTTTCATATGTTTCTTTACTCTGAACTCTTGTTTTTGAGAGAGTAACATACAACATGCTATAAAGATTTTAGCATCCTTCTGGATTTTTTCTTTTAAATATCACCTAATTCTGCTGCAACTGAACAAAGTTCGCTTTTCACAATCTCAGACCACAAAACACTGAATATCACTCTCCCCTTTGTCTTCTCATGAATACTGCATCAATGCTTTATTCTGAGGTTAAACTTTTCAGAGAAGTAATAAACTTTGTATGCAGATAAACACTCCTACATTAACAACTCTCTTTTAGTAATTTTTTTTAGATTATTCAAGTCTTCCCAATTCAGTTTGGGAAAGAGAACGGTTACTACAGGGAGCACAAAGTGAATCCATTAGCATCCAGTTACAAAATGTATAAGAATATGATCCACCACAAATTAATTCATGTAATTTAAAAAAAAAATACTTCAAGATCAACAGTACAAATTACAGTTCCTTTATCACAAAAAGGAATAAGACAAGTTCAACAAGGACTTAAAAGCCCCAGGAACTGGAAGAGAACAGTTGTCTTCAAGACTTGAAACACTGGTAAGTGGCTGAAGATCAACAGTTCACACCTCTCTGGAGCCTGGACTATGTTTAATGATCTTCTAGACAGAATAGTGCAAACAAATGTGAATTTAATACCTCCATAAATTACTAAGTTACAAACTGAAGAACAAAGCCTGGGTCTTTCAGGTTGTAGTTCTGCAATTTTCTTGAACAGATTCTTCTGATTATTTTTACCATTTATAGTAACGGGGACAATGATGACTGTACTTCTCTTGTTGAGTAATAAGTGCCCCAAACTATTCTGTGCTGGGAAAAGCATGTAAGAGCCTATGCTTTTGAAAGTCTCTTGGGCCTTGATCTTGCAAGCATTTGCGTCTTTGTTTAACTTTAAGCACCCCAGTAATTCTGCTGAGCTCAGTGACTAAACAAATGAGAGCCATCAATAGCTGGAGGCTCCCACAATGCTGATCAGAGACGACACAAATCTGCCTGTTCCTCTGTTGGGAAGTGAGGTATCCTCCTTACCAAATCAGAGTGGCTGCTGTAATGATAAAGGATCCCTTCACTGGGGAACTGAAACTAACAGGGTTGAGAGGAAAATAAGAATGAAATACATTCAGAGAAAATCCTTCTGGGGCAATGCTGAAGAATTTAGATGCTTTATTTTACAATCCCCCCTCTTGTTTTCTCCAATTTATTATAAAGGTCATAAACTTCATCTTGCTCTGTGGGGGCTCATATACCTGTGGTGATGACAACCATGCAATAAAAGTGTTTGAAGTGTTATATCTGATGGAAATCTTTATTTTTTCTGTTATATTCTCTTTGATTTCTACACTAATTCTTTTGGCTCTCAATTCTTAGATTATCAGACAGTACTGTAAAAATCAATACACTATGAACAAAATAAAATATACTACTGGGTCTGGATTTTTCTTACTAATTTGAAAATTACAAAAGCAAACCAATTAGATAGCTTGGCAAACTTAGTTCCAATGTTTTTTATACAGAAAACTCCACCAAACAAGCATCATCACATACGACTCTGTAGCAAAGCAACAGGGACAGCACAAAGAATTTCCACTGGTGTACTGCATGACCAGGGGTTAGAAGTGACACTACTTCTTCCGAATTTGGCTTTGTGTGGGAGCTACAGCTGCAGACAGCAGTGGGAGACTCTTCTAGAGGTGATCAGCACTTTCTTCCTACACAGAGGTATCAGTGGTGTCCTGGCTCCCACTGGCAACCAGAGATTCTGCTTTGCAGGATCAGAGACCTGTTCTTCTGCATCTCCCTTCTCTGACAAGTGACATCTCCAAACTACAATTGCATTGCCACTGGAACCATTAACTTCAAGCTTTCTGTCCCTAACTTCATGGCAAACCACTTTTGAGTTTGCCAGCCCTGCTGTAGAAAGTAGAACATGTATAATGAAATATGTAAGTCCCTGCATATATATTTATTTTAGGATAAGCATTACTATCTACCATTTAAGACATTGTAACATCAACGTGTGAATACTTCAAAGGTAGTACATTAAGGAGGGGTTACTTTATGCAAGAGCTGAAAGCCTGTACAGGGACTACAGTGGGAATATGGATCCTGGAGAAGAATATGTGATATGACTACTTCTGCCTAACAAAATAACTGAAGTCATAATAGTGCTGCATAGAAAGAAAGATGGACTTCCAAAGAAGCAGCTGTTAAAACTCTGTTGCCCAAATTCTGCCGTGCAGACCACAAAACACCAAACAGCACAACCAGAAGTACTCAAAATGATTTACAGCCATTCAGACACTGACAATTGACAGGGACAAAAGTGGAATTAGGCTGACATTCAAAATGAATCCTTTTCTCAGTAAATACATACTGAGAACAGAGGGGGTGGAGAGGAAAGGGAAGAAAGTTATTTTAGCCATTCCTGGTACAGTAAATCTTGGGATCTGAATAACAAACAACAAATATATTTATTCAGCGTGGGACTCAGCTAACTTTGGAACTGTTTAATTTATCTACTTATATTGAGATGAATCACTCTCAGGAAGTGTTTTGGAACAGAATGCAGACCAGCTAGCTTCTTCTAAAAAAACTAACTTATAGATATCTTTACTAAGACAGAATAATATCCTATCCTTTATCTGTCTTCTACAGGTACTTTAAACACAGCATCAGCTCCTCAGAGCTGCTAAAAAATTTTCTGTTAGCCTGGTTCCCTGGAAGCCACCATCCTGTACACATATAAAAAATGCAAAAGATGGGAGACTTTTAAATCCATCAGAGAATTGCCTGTTCAGATAAAGCAAAACCAGGAGATTAGTCATGCTTCTTTAATGCAAATAATTGCAGTCCTTGCTTACATTTTTCATGGCAATGCCCATCTTTTGTGAGATAATGTCTTTAAACACTACCCACCACAAGCTTCACTGAGCCTTAGCTGACTCCCTCAATCCCAGCAGTGTTAATCCATGATTAACTCCTAGATCTGCTCACAGGTCCATTCTTTAAACTTCAGCAAATGTAATTCCTCTTGACTGCTTCTTAATAACTTGTTCTTCTTCTCCCAATCCTTCACAACTTTATGGCTCTGCTCTCATTTCTTGCTGGCTCATGATAAACTAGTACCCAACACAAAAGTAGGAATATCATCTCTGTGCTGCTGTCAGTCAGAAAGAGATCCAATATTTATGACACCCAGGCTATAAATCACCAGAGATAGGACATGAAATGAGAGTGGTTAGTGCTGCACTTTAGTCGGGATAATGGTCTGACTATAAGATTTTGGAACAAAAATAGTTTTTATGGTATATTTAAAGTATTCTACCACTATTAGTTTTTAATATGCAACAAAACCTTTCTCATCAATAAACAATTTCATGAAAAAGTTATGTTTTAAATGGACTCTAATAAATGTAAAATATCAGATACATTTTAGAAAAAACCTACATCTTTCATAGAAATAAGAAAACCCCCTGAAAATTGTTCACCAATTTTTACATGAAGCAGGTATGTCCAAACTGAGTGGTCTCATACTGGTAGGGACAAGAGTAGCAAACACAGGTATATTTCAACATTTGTTCTACAATTCTCTGATCCAGCATAAAAGTATTTGAAATGTTCCTTGGTTCCCTCACTATACAAAATGTCAGCTCCTTTTTTGTTTAAAATTTACCCTAATGTAAAGTTATTTAAACATATAGTTAATATTTGAATAGAAGAGAGATCTTTCACATAGATAGGGGCAAAAAATAGGAGCTCTGTTCTTATTGCAATGAGTAGTGGCGAAAAATATTACAGTACAAAATTCAGGCAGACATAAAGATCAGGGAAACAATAGAAATGGAAAGGGAAATAGGAGCAAATAGAGTAAATAAGTCCCAAGAGAAAGAGACTTTACACAAATCAATATGGAAAGTTCCAACCCAGGTCTCATTACACAGAATAGTTGACTGAGGAGTTGAATTAAGGTTTGCAAACGTGAATAGGGGTACAAAAAAAGAATTGCTCTCTGGTGTCAGGAGCCTTCAATTTCAACTTTTCTGATGAACACCATCTTCAGCACAGATTTCACTGTAGTAAATTCAGTGTGCCCAGATTAAATCAACTGGGAGTAACAAAAGAAGTTCAGGTGTAGTTTTCATTTTAAGTGTTTCTATGTTGTTGAAACAAAATGCAAAGAGAGAGAAACCCTTCATCTCACTTTCTTCTGTCTTTCTCATATTATTGTATCTGTAATCTATCTGTATAAAATAAAATAAAGCTGCATCCAGTTTAACAAGAAAGCAAGGGCAGAAGCATGTATTGAAAAAGCTTGTGTCATATATTGGAAAAAGAGTTAAAAATTAAGACAGAAGTAAGAGTTATGATTAATATTGGAGAAAATTAAAATCATGCCTGAGTTCAATAAAAAAAAAAACTTTAACAAAAGATAAGTAGGATCATGTGTTGAATAAAGGTACTAAACAATCTTATTTGTCTTAAAAATAGATCTCCACTTCCACCACTTGTTAGTCTTGGCATAACTGCAGAATTTTGTTCCCATTACATATTTAGACCTGACAACTAGTACATTATTTTTTCTTTCTGGAACATTCAAGCTAATTATTGACGCAATGACCCTCTTTACCTGAGCATGGATTGCTCTGGGAATCAAGAGTTGGCAGAACAGTCAGCACATCACTCCAGTAACCTCTGTCATTTCTTTTTCTAACCCAGAAGGCCACCAAAAGTCAAATGTAATCTTGAAATATAGACATATGTTAACTGCTTAGATTTATGACTAACATCCTTTATCAGAGGTCATGTCTCTATGAGTCAATGGTAGTTTAACAAGAATATTCCTCCAGATTGCTCCAGGTTAACAAAAATATTCCTACCACATTTTAAATATCTTTACATGTTCCCCTGATTTTACAGGCCCAAACCAACAACTTAAGAGTAATTTGGTGATATTTTTTATGTACTTAAAATGCATATTATTTCAGATTATGCATATATTTATGAATTTTATTTTTAAAATTAAATGCTATTTCATATTAATCTAATTGTTCCCACTGGAGTTAAAGGAAAAGTTTTTGAACTCAAAGAAAAAGGTATTTCAACAACATTTAGTACTAGAGAAATATGCTCTGTGTTTTGTGGAAAGACCATAGGTTTCTTTAACATATCCCCTTAAAATATTTTGCAGTAGAAAATAGACATAAGAGCCATTACTAGCTTTTTTTTTTGTGACTGTTACATTCACATGGAATAAAAGTGCATACTATGGCAATAGGTGTTTACTATGTATTCACTTAGGTTCAAGATACTTTGATAATAAAAATAATGTATATAAACAGATATCTTAATGAGTCACAAGACTTATTCCTGAGTCGTGACAATGTCTTGCAGGCATGTTACTGTTTTTGAATAAAATGAGACAGAATACAAGATGATGAAGGCTAACATTATGTGTGTTTTTCTATTAGTGGTTGTGCTCATTTTCTTTTCTCTGCTTTGTATGAGTTGGATCATGATCATTGCCAGAGCATTGGAAGCCAAGATAAGACATCCCTTGTCCCCAAAAGCTTTATGTTCACATGAGAATGAATGTTAAAAGACAGAATATATTTCTTTTCAAAATAGTACAATAAATCACATCACGAAGTTCAAAGTTATGATTGCATGAACAGTCTTCATTATGTCAAATCTTGATTTTTGGAGTTAGTGATGTAAGCTCAGCATAGTCATTACCAGCAGGAATACTAGAAAGAATTGTATGTATTAGTTTTTTATCAGCTAAAGGCAGCCTTTACATTAACTTTAATTATCAACAGGCCTCCTCACATCTCCATTGGATACTCATCTTACCTACCATTTGTCTTCCACAAAACTCTTAGTTCCTCTCTTCAACATTCTTATCATTCTTATACCTCCTGTCCTTTCTTACACAATAATTTTCAAATGATACACCTGAGTATTCCTACATTACTACACCTTCTGACCTTTCCATTGAGTCTTAGCAAGATACAGCTCTCTTTTTTTTTGTGTTCCCTAACGATTTTTTGCCTTATGCAGGACTAATTTTTTCATCTTGATGATCAATTAGAGCACTGTCCTGTTTATATGAATAAGAAGTCTGTCAGGAAGGATGCTCAGGAAAATAGAGAGGGAAATTAAAAATTAAAGTTTACTGCAAAGAAAATCAGTAACAAAGACAAGCATGATCAAAACACATGTGTCCCAGGAGAAGAGAGAAGAGACCAAGACACAAATGATTTCCAGGAGACAGCAAACAGCAGCAGTGAAGATATATTTGGGGACTAGTCCATTCCTTGTACAGTCACATTATTTCTAGTGTCTCAATTTTTTAGGACATTAATAAGGAGAATACATGAACCTGGAAAAGCACTGGGGCTTGGGTGTTGATTTTGTTTGTTTCTGTGATTACTATACTTCATGTCCTTTTATCTTCCCAGGATGTACCCCCAACTTCACTGAAATTGTGCTACACTTCAATAGTGCAAACCAAAATGAAGTCTCCTCAATTTTGTAACAGTGATAAACTCTGACAACAGCACATGGTACTGCAATTACTGCTGGCCATCATTATAAACGGAGTCTAAAAATATTGCTTCTACATTTGTTACACCTCTTGAAAATCTCAGTCAATTTCTTCTGGATTAGCCCTGGCAGAACCAAATTACAGTCTGTTGATTGGTAGTAAAATGAAGAATTGTTGGGGTTTTTTCCCCAATGTAATATCAATAGTTCATCTCGCCCTAAAAAAGCTTTAAAAAAAGTTATTACAGCTTCACCAGTCCAGAAAATTTCCAAAGGGCAGATTCAAGGCAACAGAGAGCTCTTCCCAGTAAGGAAGAAAGACCAGGCTCAGTGATGGCAATTTTCCTCCCTCACTCTTCCCTTGTCTGATGTAGATCCTCTCAGCACACTCCCTCATCCCACACAGTCACACTCTCCCATTCCCCTCCCTGCAAATGGACAGAGGAGAGGAAAGACTAAAAGGTTTCACAAGTTTGTGATAAGGACCATAAAAAACTTCTTATTAATTATTTCACAGGCAAAACAGGCTCCAACTTAAAATACTAAGGATTTATTACTATTTTCAAAATCAGAGCTTAAGAGTGAGAAGCCCGATAGATCTTACAGCCTCCTTTCTCCCCCACTCCTCCCTCTTTCAGAGATTTCCCTTCTTCCCCCAGTGGCCTGGGGAAAACAGGAGTGTGGGGGTTAAAGCCAGTTGTTGTTTCTGCCGCTGTTCAGGGAAGGAGAGTCCTACCCTTGCTTGCTGTGAGGTCTCCTCCACAAAAGACAGTCTATCACGAAACTGCTTTTGTGGTTCCATCCCACGGGCAGCAGCTCCTCCAGTGCTGTTGCCACGTAGGTCACCTTTCCACAGGTTGCAGTCCTTCAGGTATAGCTGCTCCAATGTAGGTTCTCCACGAAGTCACAGCCTCCTTCCAGCATCCATCTGCTCCAGCATGGGGACAGCACCAGTCCCCCATGGGCTGCAGGGGAGACAACCCACTTCACCATCATCTGCAACGCGGCTTGCAGGGGCCCCATTCCGGTGCTTAAGGCATCTCCTCTCCCCCTCTTCCACTGACCTTGGTGTTAATCACAACTTCTCACTCTGCTCTTCTCTAAGCGCCCATGTTTGTCTGCCTGTACCTTTTTTTTCTCCTTCTTAAATATGTTATAACAGAGGTGTTACTATCACTCCTCATTGGCCTGGCCTTGGCCAGCAGCGGGTCCAGCCTGGAGCTGACTGACATTGGTTCTGCTGGAAATGGAGAAACTTCCAGCAGTTTCTAAAAGAAGCCTCCCCATAGGCTCCCCCACTAACAAAAAAAACCTGGCCACTAAAAACCACCACAGAGGTTTATCTTCTCTACATTCTGTAATCCAAATTAGAAGTTCTAGGCACCTCTGGCAAGTGACTTTATGCATCCATTTCTGTTCTACATGAAAACCTACCCAGTTTATTCAGAGGCTGTATATAACTGTCTTGGGGTGACTTTATATCCCATGTTTGTCTTCCCTATGCCAGAAAAAAAAAANACTTTGTTTCAAGGAAATATTTCTTTCCTCGAACCTGGTGGGAGAGGGTGATTGTGGCCTGTTTTTATCAGAGAATATTTAACTCTCTGAATGTATTTGTTCCAAACCAGGACAATGACACAAACCATAGCTTCAAAATACTGTAAAGAAGTTAGAGTTGAATGGTCATGACCTGAAGATAATAAGCAAGCCGTGTTACATCTTCATAATTTTGCTGAGTTACCTCTTCCTACAACGTACATTCATCCATGTGTTGTAGTGTTTCCAAATTCTGTGGTATCCACTGTCTCACCAATATGGTAAGGATAAAGAAAGTACTTAGAACCTGCCAAGATATTTCTAACAGGCATTCCCAGCCTCTTTCCAGTTAAATTCAATCCAAGAAACACAGAACAACAAAGTCAGTACCACTCTGACAAAGAAGGAATTTCTTTGCCTGATAATAGAGTTTTATTATTGGATCCTGTTTATCTTATTTAATTTTTTTAAATTTAGCCAGATGTTAGGAGGTTTTGTATCATAGGTTGCAAAGTGGCAACAAACATCAGCCAATGAACTTGTATGATGTAAAACAAAGGACTACTAAAAATCAAAACCTCTGCTTTCCTCCTCGTTGTGCCAGAGGTCTGCCACTGTCCTCAGTCAGAAATTCCATATATGCACTGCTGACTGCTGCAGCATCCAGCCTTTCCTGCCCTGGCCAAGGCCCATTAGATTTATAGATAGTTTCACTTGACTCTGTCTTCCTTTGCTTGCCCCTTTCTTATCAAATGATCACTTCAGTTTCTGCTTTCCTGCAGAAAAATAGAGGTACTCCAGCAGACTGGACTAGAGATTTATCCCGCCTGGCAGCTCTGCGATCGCAGTGGCTGCACTGGACCAACAGACTTGCTAAGAGATAAAACAGCCTGCCCCAAACCCTGACAGAGAGCCTTTCTTTAACCCGTGGGGACGCAGCCATCCGCCCCCTCCTCGGCTCCCAGCCCAGCCGCGGGAGCCGCCGCCGATTCCCCGGAGCACCACGAGGTGTCAGGGCGCACCCGCGGCTGCGGCGGCGCCGGGCACGGATCGGCTCCGCGGCCTCTGCGAGCGGCTTTGCTGACGGCTGAGGGAGAACGACACATCCAAACCCTAAAGCACGTACCTCCTCCTCGGCACGGAGCCTCTCCTCGATTTCTCTTTCACTATCGGATTACTGAGTGTTCACATTTTTTGCAATTTGTGAATAAATGTAATACAAGATTTTTAAGGAGAATGTGGGACAGACAAGATAGCTATAGGACTAGCAGGACAAAGCCTGGTTTTTAACTGACATTTCATGAAATCTCTTTAAAGTAAATTCCACTTCTCTCATTGCCACAATTGGCAGCCGGAAGGTGAGAAGGTGCTGGTTTCCAGAAAAACAATCCTTCTTCTTCAATTTCTTCCAGCAGAGTCCCTCTCTACTCCTATTGGGCTGAATCTATTTAAAACATCAACTAATACTCTACACCTGCCTGCTTCTCTCCAACAGAGCAGGCACAGCTGTTTTCTCATGGTTTTGAAGTACCCATATGCTTTGTTACAACATGATAACCTTGATGGTACATATTCTTCACTCACAAAAATTGCTGCAACGTAAGTCTAGAATGGTGAAATAACCTTATGATGGGGAACAGATGAATTGTCTAAAGACATCTGTGGTCAGCTCCTGACCTTTTCCCTTGGGAAGGAGTTATGGGGAGCCCTCTCTGAATGATGGAATTCCTTCAGTTGCAGTATAGCCCAAAATGGGATTTCTTGCTGAAAATTGTCTCCAAAGTTCATCATTCCAAAACTGTTGATTCCTTTCAGACAGTGGTCTGTCACCAATGCATACTGTGGGACCTGCTTTTAGTACAAGAGATATTTATTTTTATTTATAGATCATATACAGAGTTTAATTTTTGCTAAATTTCTTCTAGAGAAGAATTAAGTTTAGGTGTTGTACAAAGGACAGGCACAGCTAGTTATGAAGGCAGAATAATTTAGCACTATTTAAAATGAGTCCAAGTGATTTCACAATTTGAGCTTTCACAATTATCCTTTAAGAACTGTCTTTTGTTGTACTAAGCCCTTTTCTGATGAGATATATTGTTCAAGAAAGGACTTACTGGCATTTTAGTGGAAGAAGATTCCAGCACAAGTACAGGAGTAGATCACAAAACAGGGAGATAGGTCATTTGGCTTTCCTGTATTGAAGAGGATGATTAGAGGTCAGAAACCTCAACAAATCATTTTCTACAGAAGGCTGTGCAGATCAGGCTTAGCTAAGGTACCTAGCTTCTTTGTTCAAGCAGAGTAAGAACAGTACACAGGATCCAAGGTGCAGATTGATTAAGCAATCAGTTGCAAATCTGACTCATGTACAGTCAATAGTAGCACAAGGGTTTTCAAGCATTCTGCAAATTGTTTAGCAGGATGGTCATTTTATCATTATGGGTCAGAAATGACAGATTGAAAGTGACTTATTTATAGTGTGACATCCCTTCCCAGAGCACAGGGAAGCTGTTCACAAAAGGGAAAATACATGACTAATTATTTCCCCCATCTGCATTTCACTGAATGTAAAGGATAATTTGTCCAGCCTTGTTTTGTTACTGGCTAATTGTGACCTGAATGATGTCATCTCATTGAGTGAATGCCTCAGCAGTGATACAGAACTTGGGGGAGGCTGCAGATTGTCTACATGTGACCTTTGCAAATTGAGGCTGTAAAAACTTTTAGTTACTGAGTAATGATGGAGCTAGTAAATCTTCACCTTTTTTAACACCTCAGGTTCCAGGGTTTTTTTTAGTTTCTGTCCTTTCATTCAGACCTTTCCAAAATGGATATTTGTCCCATACTGAACACTTTCTCTGCTCCTCAGAAGAAACAGAGGAAAAACTAAGTCATTTTCAAAAAAGAAGCAAGTCCCATTTTGTCAATAGCTCAATCTGTTCAGCTGAGAGAGAAATGGAAATGGGCAACCACATACCTTTTGCTATCCTTTGGGAAAAGTGATCAAAACATTGTGAGATCACAATTCCTTGAAAGTTTTAGTTTGTGGACACTAAAAAAACATAAATATGTTAATTCGGCAGCAAATGGGAATGATCTTTTTCTCTGCAAAGAACACACCTCACTTCGGTGGCCAAATGGACTGCTCTTCTATCTGTCGTGCCACTTGTCAAGGGAACTGAGACTATGAATGCATTCTTATCCTTCCATTGCCATAAAATACCTGAAACACTAGAAACGTAAAGAAAGATTTCATCCTCTAGAGGGAAGAACTACCTGTGAATGCCAACAGTCTGTTTACTCAAGTGACTAGTTTAGTTAGTGAACTCTAGTTACTCAAGTAAGACCATTTCAGGCTGCCAAAATAACTTCAGCTAAACAATTCTCCAAGAGAAAATACAATGCTGTCAAAATCAAAATTCTTCAGAATTCAATAACTTTGGTCTACACTTTCTTTTCAAAGAAAAAGAACTCACCAATGTCAAAGCATCTGATTATTCAATTTAAAACCAAATTCTTATTCCAACATATAGCCTTTTTTTTTTTCTGGAATTAAAACTTACAACATTTCGGTCTTGCAGAATTGAAATCCCATGTACATCTGCAACAAATTTGTAAGACATCTATTTCAGGAATAATATTTTGTATTTTGTTTAAAACTGAAATGTAAATAAGCTACAATGAGATGGGGAAAAAAAAAAGAGGAATCCTATTCTTTCCCTAGCTCAATGATGTATAATATTTGATGTGTGGGGTTGTTTTTTTCCCAGTGGATTGTTACTTAATATATAAAACGTGATAGAAAATACATAATGGTCTTTTCTCTCTGTTTTATATTTGTATCTTTTTCAATGGCTGCTCTACAGAAGTGGAGACGAAGGTAGAAAATACCTTCTCCATCTTTTGGTGGGGCCTGTATAGGATCAGGCAAAATCAGAACTATGTCCCCCTGTGACAGCAGGGAGGAGAGGAGGCCATGATTTAGCCTTCTCCATCCTATCTTCTACATCAGTAGCTGGGCTACATCTTCCAAGAACTGCTTTTAAGAAGACATAGTTAACTGCATTCCCAGGAGTTCACAGAGAAAGACTGCTTCTGTGTTTTTCCTTGAGGTACCTCCTCAAGCCTATCCACAAGCCATTCTACAGGCTTTGCCAAAATGACCCCACAACCCTTTGCTCTCTTTTCTCCTGAAAGCTCAGAAAAAAAGCCTTTAGGCTGCAATCTAAAGGCTGTCCCTGGCCTATGCAGCATGTGTTGGTTCACATGATGGTAGTTTTCCTGGTTCCACCTTCTAAATCATATCAAAAGGCAACTGAAATATGTGACTCTTATTCAATATGTTACTTTCCTATCCAAACAATGCCAGCAGCTGCCATGGAGATAATTTTGTCAGTCTCAGGATGATCTGATAAAAAAAGGTCAATGGTCTAAGAAACTACTAATAGGAAGAAGATGGACAAAAATTTTTTGTCAAGATATAGAAAAAACTCAAGAGCTCTATTTTGGGAACTGTGTGTTTTCCCTTAGTAGGAATAGCCAGGGAGGAAGAAGACAGCAATTTCCTTCATTTGTGTGAGTTCATTTGCTGTTGAACTCTGCTTTCCAGCAATGGTTTCTTCCCCCTAGAAGCATAATTGTGAGTCTAATCCACACTTCCCTTATTTCTGACTGGTATTTAGGGACAGGCATTTCCAGTGAATTTCTCTATCAAAGCCTCTACTCTTTTGTGCTCTCTCTTTTTAGCACCTTGAAGCTTATATTTGTTCTGTGCAATGGAAGCTTACAAAACAGACAGCTCAAGGAAAAAGCATAAACTTTTCCAGACACTTGAACTTGATAGAAGTTTGTTTGCCCAGAGCAATGCCTTCCTCCTTAATTGTATGTATGAAAGTGTTTGTGTGAACACAGCAAAGTAAACACATTATTCCTCCTGTTACTCCATGTATTTTCTCTGCAAATACACTTTGCTTTCCCTAAGGATACTGGAAGGGGCCTTCCTTTTGCTTCCTTCTGGTGTAAGCTGAAACTCACTTCACTGAAGTATGAAGCAATGCCAAAATGAGAAAAAAGAAATTGCAGGCAACTGTGGGCTGTGGTGGAGGAACTTGTAGAATCTTTATATGCAGCAGGAAAAATGACAATGTTAGTGCTTCTCTCAGACAAGTAGATTACCAAATGTTCTGAATTTACAATTTAAGTAAATCAATCATTTTGACTATTACTCTAGATTTAGACTAGTGGAGTTAAGAACAAAATTTTTCCATTGTTTTGAAGGCAGCTGTTAAATATACGGAGCATAAAACAGGCTTCCTAATGTGAAAAAATACCCCAACAACTAAACAAAAAGACCCCAACACATATATATCCTACCACTGCTAGCAAAAGTATTAATAGAAAAGCTGATGATCACTACAGAGGCAAAAATTAACATGGCTCTTTTGTAATCTGCAGTGCAGCACCAACTTGACTATTTTACAATGCAATTAATTTGTCAGATTTTTTGATAAACCTTCTTTGGAAAGCCAACAAAAGAAGGGTTTGGACAAATGCTCTCAAAAACTGAAAAGGGAAGTAGGCACCTAAATCTCATCATCTTATGTGCAGATGATGTCCCTAGCTTCCATTTATCTTATTGAGAGTCACCATCAAATTTAGATTTTCTTTTCACACTAAATTATTTCTTAGTTTTTCAGTTTCCCTGTGACAAATCTGATACAAACTGGATTAGAGTGAAGAAATAATCAGATCTTTATCCTGATCTGAATGACCCAAGTGACTTTTCAGTTGTTTTTGTAAGATGTTTTTGCCTGCATGAAAAATGCTATCCTTTCAGTTCAAGAAAGATGGGCAAACTGTGCTGTGGTTAACAAACAAACTGCAGACATTGATGAGAAAGTGTACAATCTCATCTGGGAACCATTATGCATGATTAAATCCGAAGTAGTTTCGACCTAAGACTTACTATTTTTTCTTGTTTGTTTGAGTTGGCTACTAGGATTGATTACCTTGGAGAAATTAATCACAGCAATGACAAATCCTGGGACAGACCACTTAATTAGACCTGTTGCTCTCATTAAGACTTAGTTTTACCTTACAAGAGAAGACAGTGAACTATTTAATATAGCCAAACATTAGCAGATTGGAAAATACAAGACGTCTGCAGAGTAAATCAAGATACTGATCTATACTAAAAACATTCATCAGCAAGTGTCCTACTATTATACCTGTAGGACAGTAGCACGTTAATGACCTGGTTGAATGTGAATGATGAGGAAGACGCTCTTCCAATCCCTGCTTCCCACTGCTCATTCTTCACCTTGTAGCACACACTGCTATATCATTTATTCCTCATCTTTCATCTTCTTCCACTCCAATTTTCACTTATCTCTGCACTCCTCATCATTGCAACCCCTCTTCTACTCCCAATGATCAGACTTGGGAGAAGAGATTTCTCTTTGCTTGTTTTTCCAACATCCTTCTTCTTTTTCCTTTGAATATTCCTGACTCCTGTATGGCTTTAACAAAAGTCTTTAGTCACTATGCTTTGTAGTGGGTGGGCGTCAGAGTTTACACCCATCTCCACTAATTTGAGGACAAATGTGTGGTCACAAGTTCCATACAAAGGCGACTTGTAGGTGGCCCTGATGACCCCCGGAGGGCACTGTAAGGACACCTAAATGAGGCTCTGTCTTTCTCTGGCAAATGTCTAAGGAACAAACAGACAATGCTGAGCACCTCAATTCTGCCAGAACACAGACCACCACACAGGTAACTCACAGAACATAGATGATGCTTTATAGAGAGAAAGGTGTGGATGCTAGGGATTTTTGTCCCCTCTTGTTAGTCACTATCTTTTATAATTGCCTTAGTTTTGTTGATTTGACTGAGAAACAGAAGATTTGGGCTCATTGATCTCCTCCACCCAGCCTAAGAAGGATTACAGAAGAGTGCCCTAAATTCAGATCTAGTCTGTGGTTACTCTTGCTGTTGAAGAGGGAATACATCTAATTATAAGTTCTGAAGCAGACTAAGGAACAGTCTGCTACAAGCAGTTTTTCAGATCCCACTCTTTGCAATATGTATGGTCATTGAGTATTAGACCGTAACTGATTCCATTTTTGTACAGTCTTGGGAATATGAACCTAAACATGAGAGCACAGTTCATCAAATGTGTGCTCAAACTGCTGGGGGCAGAGAGTGAGGCAGGGGAATCCCTTCTTTTCTCTGAGTAAGAATTTGCCCATTAAGCTACTATGTGAAAAGATAAAGCTTCCTCCACATCCTTCCTCAGAGCAAGGTAGTCTGAATTATGATGTAGGTACCTAGCTCAAGGCATCCAGTCCAAACACTGTTGTATGTACAGAAAAAGACAGAGGTAGTAAACATGTTCTGGCTGCTGACTGAGAATCGGGTGGAACTTATGTGTCAAAATCTCAACATAAGCAACACTTAAGCAAGCTCATTCTTGTCTGTTTTCACATTGACTGTTTTACAGTCAGGACTCAGAAAGTGAAACCCTGGTTGCTATTCTTATTGCATTGATGATATTATCCCTTCCTTCTTCTGTCTAATAAAAGATATTACTTCTTAAGCACTGATTTGCTCAGCCTTTATTGTCACATCTTACTGGCTTCTACAACGTAATTGTTAGATGATAAAATGAAGAATTTAGACAGTGGTGTATTATAAAAAGATCTGCTGTACCAAATTAAAGTTTGGGTTAATAAGCTTCTCTCAAAATATTTTTTAACACTTGCTACTCGAGCTGCATATCATTAACAGTATAACCATGCTCACCACTTGAGGTAAGTTAATTTGACATCTTTACTTTTAATTTACCAAACATAGCCATGCCATGCCATAATAACAATAACTAGAATGATCAGGTGCTTTCTGATGGAGCAAGAAATCCATTTTAAAGCAATCCAGCAAATTAATCCTCAGTGAAACTCTGTCAACTGTTGTGTCCAACATTGATTGAAATTTGAACATGTGAAGATCTACATCTGAGACAATCCACAAGTTACTAATCCTCTAATATCTGGAAGCATGTAATCAGAAGGTAATTTTCCATGTGATAGTGTCAGTGGCTTATACATCATGACATAACCCCTCCTTTAACCACACATTAGAAAAAACATTACATCAGTACATTTAAATCATCTTGATTTTTCTCTTTTTTACATTGTGTTAATCCATGTTTCCTGACTTATTGGCAGAAAGAAGCCCTATAGACAGCTGGATGTCATATTTCAGTCTGTAAAATTATAACTTTGCAAACCACATTTGATTCATTCCAAGGCTTCAAGAAGAATTTAACCTCAGTGGGCACAACCCATCACATATTTACATATATAAGAAAATACATTTAAAGGAAAAACATGCTGACAGATCGTCTGATGTCACAACAAGTAAAAGCTATAAAACTCCTATAAAACTCTGGTAGCAGTTTCTCTCCTTTTGTTTTTACTGCATATATAACCATGCAGGTACAGAAGTCTGCATGCTGCACCAATCCATTTCAGATGGAATGCAGAATTTTGTCCTGCCCATAATTTTTATTTTAGAAACACAGTTAGTAGGTATTACCATTAGTAATTATACTGTAAAATGTTATAAAGCTTCAGGCACCAGTGAGTGTCTTGTGCTGAGGCACTTCAGAAACACAGCAGCGAATTGGTCTTGCCTCCAAGCAGTTTTAAAGCACATGTGAATCATCTGAAGGCTACAGATTTCTGAAATCTGTTTTACTGCTAGATGCTTTGCTACTTCTAAATCCATTATCTGATTAGTCTGCTTCATTGGCAGTGAAAGCAGTAGTTCGGAAATTATACCAAATCCTCTGTATAAGTAACCCTATAGTTTCTTGCCTACTTATAAAAAGTCATGATTTTATAAATAGATTTTAAGATATTACAACATACATTTTGCATCTTTCAAACATCTTCCACATTTTATATATTTTAAAATGTCTCTTAGAACACTCTAGGATCACCAGCACCCCAAAGCTGACAGGAAAATCACTAGGTTTTACTAAAATGACTAATAAACAAGTCCACCTACCTTTAAAGTGAATGGAAAATCTGACTTTGTCTACTGTGGGTGTTAAATATAACTCAAAAAACCCTCCACAAATTCATGCAGCCAAAGTTAAAAGGTAGTAAAAAATATATATAGTATTTAGATTCTTTTTATTTAACTGTCCATTTGTTAACTCCATATTAGAGGGCAAGATCAGCCATAACTTGTGCCTAACTGAATACATTTTTACCTTAATAGCTCAGCTCATAAATCGCTTCAGCTGATTGAATCCAGTAACAACTATTTAGCTCTTGCATGTTTTCCCGTAGTTTGAAACTGCAGCCATTTGCATGTTGCTCATCATGTATCTGAAAACCTCATAACAATTGCTGATATTTCAAATATACTAATTAAGCATCAGAATAACTCTATGAGATACACCATTATTTTGTCAATTTGTAAAAATGATTTAATATTTTTTGTTTCATAAACATGGCAGGGATAACAGCTTTATTTTTGCAGTTTGTTGTTTTCAAGAAAATATGATCATGGAACAACATATTTTTCAAACAGTTAATATTATCACTGCTATCACTCCAAGTGAAAACAGATTAGGATCAAGTTAGAAAAAACATAGAAAAAGAGAGAAAGAATAGAGGTAAACCCATACAAAACTGAGCCTCGATATCTCTTTTGTCTAACCCTGAAGATGCCATAAGTATATCCTATGTACCTAAAGAAAGTAAATATTTGTTTCTACACTTTTTCAGACAATCCCAAACACTGACATCATTGTGATGTCTCACCTTGATCTAGTCGAATCAGTCTGCATGCAAAACACAACCTTAGCCAATACTTAATTTGAAATAATGTTGGTATTGGCAACAGCTGCAGTCCCCCTTTAATAGAGTAGTCCACCAACAGCTTGAAAACGCATGCAAAAAGCAAGAGAACATGTTTTAAGCCTTCCCACTGCCTGAGAGTACTCAAAAATCACACCTCCCAAGGAGGGAGGCTAGGAAAGAAGTCCAAGTTATGGATCCTGGATAGAGATCTATTCCTATGTCATGCAGGCCCCAGGAAGTTCTAGAGTGTGATTCTTCACCTGTCCAGTTTAAGTCTTAGTCAGCTTGCTGGTATTTGGACATTCATTTTCAAGAGCTCAGTTTTCTAAATTTCTTGTGCAGGGGCATCGTGGAAAAATCTGGATTTCAAATGAGGACCAACTGCCTGGATGTTAACATTTGCAGTCCTCAGCCCTTTAAAACCTGAGTCTTCATCTATCTCAAGTCACAAAATAAGGGAAAACAATTACAGCCAAGAAGTTTCTATATGCCTGTGAATACTATCTATTTAAAACCTCATTCCACCTGCTCTGTACCACAGCATTTGCTGTTACCACTAAAACCAATAAGCAGAACCCCCACAAGCCAATAATAGATGTTAGTGACATATGCATCATGCAAATCACTAGCTATCAGTAATACAGAGAAAAGCAAAAATGTTAACAAACACTGACCTTCCCTGATTCCTATTACTTAATCTAAGTTTCACTTTTTTTTTGTATAGATGAGTTATGGTAACCTTACATGTCATATAAGCAAAAAAGTGATGTCACTACATAACAAGTTATACTGCTGGCATGTTATTGCTAGTACATCTAAAAAAATCTTTTCTTGAGTTGATACAGATTTAGGAGTAGTAGAAGACATTAAATCTTACACTGAATGTAACCAAACTCTTTATAATATTCAGACCAGTTTTCAATTCTCTCCCTTTTGAATCCTTTATAGAGATTTAAATGTCTTAAGGTTCAGCAAACAAATACAGAGGATATATGGCAAGATTTTCCTCCTTGTGTATTTCCAGAGCCATGAAAGAATAATTAATGGCAAAAATTCAGAGAGATTACAAAAACACTTGCTGCCACAAGATTAGCTAATTTGACACTGATCTTTTGCTCCTCCACACATCTCAGGTGTAATACCTCCTGTGGTAGTTTAGCCATGGATTTGGAAGGAAAAATGCCTGCAGTTGGCTTATCTTTTCGTACCTTTCTTTTTGTATCCATAAACAATGTGCCAATGTTATGATGCTGGTTTTATTTGAACTAGACGTGACTGAATTTTCTATTCGAAATGAAGACTACATAGCATAAAGCAAGATCAACCTAATTAACACTACTAGTTAATTAAAGGACACTACTTTTATCTATAAACATTGTTCCTGTTATCTTCTCCTATGTCAGAGAATAAGACTGAATAAGGCAGTTAGTCATAGCATCAACCACACATGGTAAAGGGTGGCAAGATCAGATACAGAGACCTTCTCACAGGCAGAAGCATGACACCATGCTGCAAGCTGACACGGAAACCAGCCAAAGCTATCAGAATCTTCTCTACAGCTGTAGGTTACTGACCTGCATATTTATAAAAGGAATAAATCAAAATGTGGGAAAAGAAACTAAAAAAATATATGGTTTATTTAGAGAGAGTCCGTGTGGAGAACTAGCCCTGAGTATACTTAGCCTGCAAGTATTCAGACATGATGCAGGGAAAAGAGTATACACAGATGCACATGAGTGCATATAGACATTCTGGGTGGAGAAAGGCTGTAAAGACATCCATTTCCACTTTTTTTCCCAGATTACAGAGGAATGAATGGAGGGAGCCCTGTATCTTACACAAGATTTGTGACTGGGTATGGTGCATGCACGCAAGAAGAAGCAGAAGGTTTTCAGTTGTTATTGCCTTCTAAATCAAGTTACAATTGAAAATTACCTTAAGCTGACATAAGGCCATATGACCAATATAAACTGATAAAGACCATTGTCAAAATGAGTATCTTGCCTTTTTCCCTTCTCTTTCCCCAAATCCTCATGCTAAACGCTTGTGGCTTCCACGAGGGAAGACCAGGCTAAAATGTAATCTGACAATAACAAAATAATTTCCATCTCGATCATTTTCTTGATAAGCAAAGTCAGAGTCACATAGCTAATTACTACCGCAGTCACAAGGAAGACAGCATGACACATGGGCAGAGACTGGGAATAGAATAGCACCTAATGCTTTCATCAGTTTAAAATTATCCTCAAACAACCAATAATTCTCTTTCAAAAGAGAAACAATAGCAGAAAGTGAGTGCCCTGCTGTGGTGGTGTGTTTTTAAGTTTATTTTCCTCTTCCTAATGGTTTGTTCTACCCCTGCTCTGTAATGGTTTATTCCATTGAGTATCTATACCCCTTATTATGTAAATCCCCTAAACTCCCCCCCAACTCCACCCCTTCTTCCAGTCCTTTCCCTATCAATCTCCTAAATCACACCTTTTGTTCCAGCACCTTCACTGTCAGTTATTAGACTCCTCCTGGGAAATCCTCTAATACTCGACAGATCATAGGTGCATGTGACCTTCCCTATTCCTCCTCTTCTTCCTATTGGTTGTCCATGCTTGTCAATCCTTCCCTAACCCTTCCTATCCCAGTTTCCCATTGGTCCATTCCCATGTAACCACCCCCAGGTAAAAATTCTTGCGCACCATTGCTCTGGGCTTTTCTGGGCTTGCTTTCCCTGACTGCAAAAGGACTCTGAGGGGCAGTTGCCTCAGAGCTCCAATAAAATTGGATTGCAGCACTCCAGTTAAGTCTCCCCACTTCCTTTATCCACCAAAGATGCGTGTGTGCTTCATCTTTCCGGGACTAATCCTGCCCAAGGGCAGACCAGGGGTCTGTCCTTAAGCGCAGTGTACACTATTAAGTATCGAGGCTGTGCTCCTCCTGACACCGGCAGCTGCTGTCGCAGTGGGTTAGCCTGGGATGTGGGGGAACTCGGCAGTGACTGGACTGCATCAGTTGGAGCCCACTGCTTGGGCTTCTGAAGAAAGCTTGGGATCCAAATGGCAGGATTTAGCCCTGTGAGGGGGGCAAGAAGAGTCTTGAGCAGTAACTACCTCCGTGGCAGCAAACCACGTTATAGTGGTGGCACTCTGGGGGATGGAAACAGCAGCTTCACCAGCTCCAGTTAAGTCATTGTCCATCGGTGGGATCGGCACCACGAGTTTTAGTTTTAGAGGACCCCTTATTCCAGTAAGGTAAGTAGCCCGAGGAGCTAGGACAGGATACCTTACCGAAGGACCTGGCACAGTGAGGGTGTGGGCTCATCACTTTGTGAGAGTCTGCGTGCCGGGAACTTGTGAAATCTAAGTTGGTTAAAGCCGGCTTGCGAAATCTCTGTTCCAGTTGCTTTCGAGAGCTGGAGTGGCGGGCACCTCTTGTNACCACGTTATAGTGGTGGCGCTCCGGGGGATGGAAACAGCAGCTTCACCAGCTCCAGTGAAGTCATTTTCCATCGGTGGGATCGGCACCACGAGTTTTAGTTTTAGAGGACCCCTTATTCCAGTAAGGTAAGTAGCCCGAGGAGCTAGGACAGGATACCTTACCGAAGGACCTGGCACAGTGAGGGTGTAGGCTCATCACTTTGTGAGAGTCTGCGTGCCGGGAACTTGTGAAATCTAAGTTGGTTAAAGCCGGCTTGCGAAATCTCTGTTCCAGTTGCTTTCGAGAGCTGGAGTGGCGGGGACCTCTTGTCAGTTTGCAAAATCTGGGGTGGGGGGCAACTTACGAGATCTGGGCTGGCCAAGAGGGGGTTATTCCTAGGATAACACCACACCTTGGGATCCTTTAGCCGTTAGCTTTCTGTGTTCTGTTTTATCGTGGTGCAGGGTGTGATTTGTTCCATTGCAGTTCAGGACCCGGGATAGCTGAAGGGGTCTTTAGTGCGGATAGGAGTCCATTAACGAGTAGCTCTTATTGAGACACTATGGGAGCCAAACTGTCAACGGAACAGTGGGAACTTTATCTCCTAGTTGTGGGTATCCTTGAGGGAGGGGATAAAGTTAAGTTTTCAAAAGGGTGGGTTAAGAGATTTGTGCAGTGGTTGTTTGTGCAGTTTCCTTACTTGTCACCCACACAGTTGGAGAGCCTGGAATTTTGGGGCTCTGTAGGAAAAAAGATAGGGGAATTAGTTAAAAGTGGTGACATGAATGCTAAAGAATGTC
>WEIV01007315.1:61701-94419 GCA_013390005.1 Calyptomena viridis | reverse complement strand
TACACTATTAAGTATCGAGGCTGTGCTCCTCCTGACACCGGCAGCTGCTGTCGCAGTGGGTTAGCCTGGGATGTGGGGGAACTCGGCAGTGACTGGACTGCATCAGTTGGAGCCCACTGCTTGGGCTTCTGAAGAAAGCTTGGGATCCAAATGGCAGGATTTAGCCCTGTGAGGGGGGCAAGAAGAGTCTTGAGCAGTAACTACCTCCGTGGCAGCAAACCACGTTATAGTGGTGGCACTCTGGGGGATGGAAACAGCAGCTTCACCAGCTCCAGTGAAGTCATTTTCCATCAGTGGGATCGGCACCACGAGTTTTAGTTTTAGAGGACCCCTTATTCCAGTAAGGTAAGTAGCCCGAGGAGCTAGGACAGGATACCTTACCGAAGGACCTGGCACAGTGAGGGTGTGGGCTCATCACTTTGTGAGAGTCTGCGTGCCGGGAACTTGTGAAATCTAAGTTGGTTAAAGCCGGCTTGCGAAATCTCTGTTCCGGTTGCTTTCGAGAGCTGGAGTGGCGGGCACCTCTTGTCAGTTTGCAAAATCTGGGTTGGGGGACAACTTACGAGATCTGGGCTGGCAAAGAGGGGTTTATTCCTAGGATAACACCACACCTTGGGATCCTTTAGCCGTTAGCTTTCTGTTTTCTGTTTTATCGTGGTGCAGGGTGTGATTTGTTCCATTGCAGTTCAGGACCCGGGATAGCTGAAGGGGTCTTTAGTGCGGATAGGAGTCCATTAACGAGTAGCTCTTATTGAGACACTATGGGAGCCAAACTGTCAACGGAACAGTGGGAACTTTATCNACTGTCAACGGAACAGTGGGGACTTTATCTCCTAGTTGTGGGTATCCTTGAGGGAGGGGATAAAGTTAAGTTTTCAAAAGGGTGGGTTAAGAGATTTGTGCAGTGGTTGTTTGTGCAGTTTCCTTACTTGTCACCCACACAGTTGGAGAGCCTGGAATTTTGGGGCTCTGTAGGAAAAAAGATAGGGGAATTAGTTAAAAGTGGTGACATGAATGCTAAAGAATGTCTAAATTTGTTTGTATTAATCAGGCAAAATGTAGTGGAAAGACAAAGGGTGCACAAACCATCATACAAATCTTCCCCAGTTCTTCCTACACCTTATTACCCTAAATCTCCTGTTCTGGGTGGACCAGGAGAGACTGGTCCTCTGCAGTCCCCTCAGAACCCCTGCTCTGTTAGCCAGAGCCCGGCTGACAGAGCACTCCTAAAACCCTCTTTCCCAGTTGGGGAATCTCGAGTTTCTATTACCCAAAATAGGCTCCAAAATGCCCCTATTACCCAAAGTGGCCCCCAGACTGTCCCACAAAAACCACAAGACCCTGCCCAGCTCCGTCATTCAGTCAACTTTTGCTCATCACACACTGGAAAAAACTCTATGTCTAGAGGACTTTTATCAGAAGCATGAAAAAATATCAGGTACATTTATTCTATTAGCATTTTATACGGTGATTAGTTTCTAATTACAAATCATTATAGTAATGGTGCATTTAGCAGGTATAACCCAACAGCACAATCTCTCCAGCCTCATTGTTAGTTATCACCTGCAGGAACTGAACATAGAAATTGAGGTTAAACTGTGGCCTTCTGCTACTACAACTGAAAGTCATATCTCAGATCCAAGACTGTCTCAGACCCCATGGGGCCAAAATGCATGTACGTGCATTGTTAACATCTCCTTTCCCCTCCAAAAAGCCTGTGCCAAGTTCACAGTGCTCTTTAACCTACAGGTCTCTGGGAAACACACTTGCAACACTAAATCTTGTGGTGGGATAACACCTGCTGAAATTAATTTGTAAGCACAAAACAATCACTAAATGAACAAATAAATGTAAATAAATAACTAAATTTTGGGTTGGTTTTTGGTGGTTTTTTCAGATATTTTGTTTGTAAGCACGAACTTACACTAATTTACCTGGAAAAGCCTTGCTATGACCCTAGGACAGCCTGGAGTTTTGAGGGGGATTTTTACAAATCTGTTACACTAAAACAACCAAAAGGAGTTTGGATGGAACTTCCCTATCTACTTCTTTCTTGCAGATGAGGTCTTCCACCAGGCTTGATCTGAGATCAGCTTCTCAACAGCTTTCTGTGTTGCAACAAACTCCATACAGCCTCTTTAAAGGCCCTAGAAAGCCTCTTTCAACCCTGTCAGAAGCCTAGGTGTGTGCGGACGTACATTATGATCTTCTACAAAGTCTCCAAAACTCTGGTGTGCTCCATCTCCCTGCTCACTGCGTTTTCATATGTCCTGCCTTCTTTTTGTCTGCAATAACATTCAAGGAGCACATCCTCCCTCAAAAACTCTGATTTTTCCAGACAAAGCAAACAATAGTCACCTTCTCAGAGGCTCACCATCTTTATAAAGGGACAAAATAGATAAGTTTTTGATAAAATGGTTGTGGTCCATCACACCCTGCAAATTAAAACCTTTTGTGATAACTTTTCAAATCCATACACTATTGTCACAGCATTAAAAATGAAAGTGATTATATCCCAGCTGGGGTGAAAAAAGCTTTTGAACTTGAAAATTAATCAAAAATTTGTTTACTTTTCTAAATAATACACAGATATGCATGCTTTTTTATCATGACAAATATTTACCAATGGGAAACTTTTAAAAGAAACTATTCCTTTTTAAAAAAAACAGAGAAATGTTAGAATATCATTGCTTGCAGCCCAAACACTGATCTACAAGACTAAATACAAGATAATTACATTAAATACCAGATAAAAATGAAATCGCTTTTCTCCTACAATGTTTCCAGTTAACTTGGTTGGTCCTCATACAGTAACATAACATTATTATAAACTCTGATGGCAAGGGGCAAGAGCAGCAACATTAGGCTGAGGACTGGATTGACTCAAACACTATGATCCGTACATCCATAAGAGGGGAAAAGCTATAGAGCTATACTATCTGTCCAGGAACAGCAAGACCCCTATGAATTCAGCAGTATCAGTATTTAAGGCCATTCTCAAATGTCACTTGTATTTGTCATTTCATGCCACGGACATTTGTTGTACAGACATCTTATTCTGTGTGGTCTGACAAAAGCTTGTGTTTCAGGTTACTGCAAGATGCTGAGCTAACTCAGCATGGATAATCTTTTGTATCTATGATTATTGATCAGTATATATTAAAAGCTTTTGCATGACTGACACTTTAAATGGTAGCCAATCAGTCATTCTTTCTCAAAAATTGTTTAGAACTAACTGTGTAGGGGATACAAGAAATTACTTTCTCAAACATGACCTTTATTTAGTCTAAGAAAAAAAAAAACTTTATGCCAATATATGGATCAAAATGATAAAATAAATCTTAAAGCTTCTATGTAGGATAGCCTTTTAAAAAAACAAAACAGCAACAACACCTCCTTTAAAAAAAACCACAACCAAAACCAAACCAAACAATCAAAAAGCCCCTAAAAACACCCCAGCCTTAATTTAATCCAAATTTAATTTTTCATAGTCAAATGTCAGAATCCAGGATATCGAGTTTACACCTCACATCGCCCTGGAGGGTCTGGGACCCTTACAGAGAATCCAAGAGGATACAGTTTTTGATCTGTGTCCCTGGGAAGGGACATTTTCACTTAGTTCTGCAGTAAGTGGATTCCTTTATATATTAACATAATGATAAAAATGATTGATCCCTATTTCATATTATATCCATTTTCTTAACAAAGTTAATGTCTGAGATAATGGAAGACAGAAACCCCTGAATCTAGGATCACTGGTCACTCCAAAATAAAGATCAATCCCATTAAATGTTGTGAATAATGATTCATATGACATATATGATCACTTTGGGGATCATCAAGCAGTAAAATTGCTATCTATATTTTAAACCATTCTTTTTCTCATCTAGAATATTAATATCAGTAGATATGAATCTCTTAAGAAATATATAAGCCACTTTAAAACACACTGCTCTGTACATATCATCTTGCATGTTTCCCAAAGAATCACTGTCCAAAGGTTACACTGGTATACTGACTCTACATTAGAAAAATTGAGGAAGGGGCATAAGATAAGGATATATAAATTATTACAAGAACAGGTTGCTTTTATATCCTTTCCAATTTAATTATACTCACTGTCATAAAAATGGATTAGATACTGCTGTTTTCTCTTCCCATTACCATCTTTGTCATAAGAATGAGAAATCCAAACTTCAATGCTTGTCAGCTTCAGTCGCACACTGTGTAGTTCTTTAACCTATCCACAGCTATGTCATTTTATTGGCTGGCTTTTCAACTTCTTTCATGTTTAAACCAAAGTAGCTTGAAGTAATGAACTGGAATGGATAACCAATCCCATAATAGCACATTGAAAAGGCCAAAGCAGTTCATCATTGTGTAATCAATATAATAAATTAGACAACACAAATCTTATTCTCATGAAAAAAGCTAACAAAACATGCTAACATTAATCTATAGTGATAAAGATAACTTATATGGAGAAAACAGCCCATCTTCTTACAGTTTTATACTTTGACATTGCACTGAAATTCACCATTAAGAGTACTGCATGACTTTAGATATATGCACAAATTCCATATATTGATTCTAACATCCTTAATTCATTTCAACGCTAATATATGAATTTATGAGTTTATATTATCTTTTAGAATGGACTAAGGTAAATTCACAAAATATAAAATTTGGTAAATTTTGGCAGTATTTTCAGTTGTAATGTCCAAAGTTTCTGCTTTTATGCCCCGGTGCAAGAAGGCCATTGAATGTACGCACAGAAATTCACCTATCATTCACCATAGGCAAGTGTTTGCTTGCAGACCCCTGGGGGCTGAGGGTGTCCACTGACAGGACAGTGTGTCCAGGGAAGTGCCATCTCCTACCTTCCCTCAGGAACCTGCAGGAGCAGCACACTGAGGAACGAGCAAGGTGGTATCTCCTGAGGGCCACTCTCTGATCTACTATTCGGGCAACCCCAACCAAAATCAAAAGGATTTTAAGAATACAAAGCTAGCACTCATGAAATATCAAACATAAATCCAGCTTAGCAATGAGTGTTAATCTTCATGATGAAATGTATCATAATATTATCACACAGAAAAATCCTATTTTCACCCTAAATATTGAATGATGATATATACATTACTTCTTGGCACATTTATTCTTTGCTTAGTTGTGGTTTTGTTGGGTTTTTTTAGCATCACTAATCCAAAGTCTGCAATATAGACAAATTTATTAATTATATCCTTCATGCCACCTTGCCTTTAAGTGTGGGCACTTTACCCACTTATTTTTAAAGTATTGATTAAAAATGAAGTGGCAGTGGCAGTCCCATTTTATAGCAAGAGAACTGAGTAGACAAAGATTGAGATAATTATTTCTTTTCTGTGAGGGTCACAAGCATCTTCAGTAGAGATAAAATCTTTGAACGTATTAGCTGCCAATTACTTCAGGATAAATCTAAGTGTATGGAGAGCATGTATTATTTTTTTTCTGTCTTCATTGTGAAGTGGCTGTAGATTTTACATTCATGTTCACTTGTTGTGTCCTACTGCACCAGAGACAAGTGTTTCTCTCTATACAGTAGATTAGTAGGGAAGAAAAACATCCGTATTATTTATGGGAGTAGGTGATACTAACTTAAATAGTTAATCATTTCTACTGTGCAAGTCCAAAATTAGATGGGGAATATGCCTGCAGAAAGAAAAAAAAGTCAATGGCTTTCTAATGGCTATTTATTTTGGTGAAGATAATACACTAATTTCAGATTCCAAGTGTAGGGATTGCACAGATAAGGTTAAGATGTAGTCCACAGTAAATATTTTATCAGGGGCAAAGTGATGGTCCTGTGTACTGCAACTGACAGCTTTACTGGAAGTAGTAAGGGAGCCCAGGTAGCAGAGTTTCAACTTGGCAGTAAAAGATAATATATATTCTATTTTAACAGAGATTCAATAAGTCTGTTTTAATATAAATGTTGCCTTAACCAAACAGGTTTTTAAACTGGAAGGGTTTTTTCCTAGGCTGTTAGGTGAATAATACAGACAAACAAGCTCCTTGGATAGCATTTAAAAACAATATTTGTTTTAGACTGCTGTTGCCAAGAGTTGGGAATGAATATTGAAAAATAAGTACCTTATATTTCTCTGGGTCATGTTTCTCCATGGATATTTGCCTTACGAAATATACAATGAAAAGACCATTAGTCACCACACATCAGAGCCTGATCCAGTACCCGCTACAGTCAGAGCAAAAACTTCCACTGACTTCAGTGGAAATTGGATCAGGCCCACAATACCCTTGTCCAAACTGTATGTTTTGTGCCAAACATGTCAATAGTGGAACAAAGCTTCTGACAGCAAAAACCGTTATCACAGACATGATCTACCACATTGCCCACTCCCTATGGCAAACACCTGAGAGGAGTCATCAAGCTGTGTAGGACTGGAGAAAAAAGGCTGTTTGCAGAGAAAAAAACAAGTACACCAGACAAAGGGAGACAGAAAGGAGGGAGAGGAGCCAAAGGAGAGTGATCAGTGAGGACGACATTGCTATGAGTTGAAATCAGAAGTGCAGAAGCTGGGGCAGACTCTGAGGAAAGCTGGACAGGAGCTGCTGGCAAGCAGTGCTGCAGAGTCGGAAGGAAGCTTCCACAGGGAAGTCTGGAATGACTGGAAAAAGGCAGGCAAGAAGCTACTGAGCCAGGATCAAAAAAAGTAATGAAGAGAAAGCTCAGGAAGAAATGTCAGCTGCTGTGAGAACAATCATGTCCATAAACACAGAAAGGAGTTTGCTTGGTAAAGGCTGGGCTGTAGCAGCTCAGCAGTGCAGTGCCCTGTGAGCTTTACAGACAATGATGGCACAAGACTCAACATGACAGTAAGGTGCTGATGAATGGGAGGGACTGCAGAGACTCATACACAAGTTCACTTACCTTCAAACATGCCTTAGTCATGGCTTTTGGAGAACTGGGAACTAGATCACTATTACACAACAAAAAATACTTGAAGCTGTCAATGCAAAACTGAATATAAATAAGGCAAACGTAAAATGAAGAGAAAAAACTCTGTTAGATTATACACTTTATTGTCTCTATTCTCTCAAAACTTACAGAACACAATAGCTGCATTTTGTTCCTTTATTTGGATTAAATTAAAGCAGACAAAACCTGAAGCCATTGTACAAAGTTAACAGAATATAAAAATATAACCTGAGGCTGGATTTAATGGGTTACATCCTATATTGTTTTCCTGAATCTTTGAATAAATATTTCTCAGAACAATAAATTCAAAATTAGGTTATATTAAGGAGTGCATGAAATTACAAAACTGTTCAAATGTATTGTTTTTTCAAGACAACAAAAACCGTGACAAATGAATTTCTGATAAATTTCAGATGCTTGTGTTTAGATGGCCAGCATAACATTTGCAATACTGTGATTTTGGTAGAGAATTTCAGATTTCAGTTACTGTGTCCTATGACAGCAAAATATTCAAATAATATATTTGAAATGCAAAACTACCAGCGACAAGTTATTACTTATTTTAATTATTCACATTAGTGATATTGTAGCAATACATAAGAACATCAAATAAATTTCTGTCTTGATAAAAGCTACTCTTACAAATAATTAAATAGTCTTGTCTGACTGGAGAAATAAATTGTTGAAAATGGGATGAAAAAAAAAAGTCTAGTATCTTCATTTTTCAGCTAGGAAGCAACATACAAGAAGCCTCTGTAGCAAAGCAGAGGTTTAAAACAAGTCTGGAGACTCATCCTGAAGTTTAAACGACCTTTTCTCTCAAATTACTTGCCCAAGGGAATAGCACTATGCCCATGAATAAGAACTGTAGATTGTGGCCCTTTAAGTTTCAAAAGCTTAAAGAGACAAAATCAGTGTCTTTCTCAGTAATGCACGAAATTTCTCTTCAAGTCATAAGCCATTTTGCCAACTAAAGTAAAAAAAAAAAAAAAAGTGGTTTTAAATGATATTTTAAATGGTAAAAGTGGATGAGCCCTTAAAAAAAAACATGGTATCATCTTTGCACGAGCTGAGTGGCTGGTGTGCTCTGTTACCCTGTCACTACTAAGATTTGACAAGAGTCCTTCAAAACTGAAACAACAGCATTTGTTAAAAAAAAGAAGGATGCAATAGCAATCACTTTATCTTTTTTCCAAGATTATGTTAGTAATTTTTTTATTTTTCTTCTAGCTAACAATCAAATTTGCCACTTTCTGATATTCTGTGTCTCCTCATATTAGGTTCTGATATCCTTGATGTAAAGGGGAAAAAAAAAAAAACACAATAGAGGGATGAAATGTAAATTCCATTGCATACATACCAGAAGTGGAATAAATAAATTTATTTACTACATGGTAATTTTTACTACTCCATCAGCAAACTCCTTCCCCTGCTGCAGTGCTGGGAACACATGTTACTGGTTTCTCCACCTTACATGTAAAGGTTGTATGTATGTATGTATGTATGTATTTACCTTATATATAAAGGAATTTAAGTCAAACCTTAGGGCTGTCCTAGTCTAGCACTTATTCAGGTGAGAAAAAATAAGAGTTGCCAGGATTTAACCCCCATTGGGGAACCTGAGGTGGGGGGATGCCTTCATCATGTGACAGAATAACAACTGAATATATGTTATCTGTAGTTGAGGGTGGGGGAAGACCAGAGAGGGAAGATTAAAAAGGTCATATCATCATCAATAAAGACTGAAAAAAATGCAAATCTGAAAACTATATATCTTAGAAAGGCTCCTTTTCCAGTGAATGAAAACCAAGAAAACTAAAGAAAACTAAAGAAAACCAAGTCTTATCAGGCTTCAACCTGATCAGTAATGTAGATAAGTAATTGCAGGCTTGGGCTTCCCTCTCTTCAAAGGGGACAGTAAGATCAGCTTTGAACAACACAGGTAATGAAGCCTTAGATAGTGAAGACATGACAGACTTTATCTGACATGGCACTTAATAGCATTGATTTAATTGCCAAAAATCTCTAAAACCTCATGCTGGGCTACAGACAAAAAGTGACTTCTGAAGGCATTTAGATTGTTGCTAAGGAGCTACTTCCTTCCATTGCATTGCTGGGATTTTTTCAGTCTATTGGGAGCCTCTTAGAGCCTAGAATGATAAAACTAAAGTGGAGCAATTCTGAACACAAATGAAATGCTCACCTTAGGAACAGGTTGAGACCAGCCACTTTTGCTGTACCGCATGAAAGTTTCATAAGAAGGTAGAAAACCAAGATGCTATGGTAGTGTAGTAGGTTGACCCTGTCTGAATGCCAGGTACTCATTAAAGCTGCTCTCTCACTCCCTTCTGCAATTGGACAGATGAGGAAAAATATCATGAAGGGTTCATGGGTTAAGATAAGGACCATGAGAGATCCCTTATCGATCATCATCATGGGCAAAACAGACTCCGAGTGGGAATATTNACAGAAGTCCTTCCCCTGCTTCCTGTGAGGTCCCTCCCACGGAAGATGGTCCTTCCTAAACTGCTCCAGTGTGAATCCCTCCCACAAGAGGCAGTTCTTCATACACTGCTGCCACATGGATCACTTTTCCATGGAGTAGAGTCCTTCAGATACAGGCTACTCCAGCGTGGGTCCCCCACAGGGCCATAAGTACTACCAGGAAAACCTGCTTCAGTATGGGTCTCCTACAGGGTCACTGCCCTCTTTTGGGTATCCAGCTGCTGCAGTGCGGGTCTCCTCCAAGGGCTGCAGGTGGATCTCTGCTCCCCTGTGGTCCTCCACAGGCTGCAGGGGCACAGCTGCTCCACCATGGGCTGCACCATGGGCTGCAGAGGAACCTCAGCTCCAGCACCTGGAGCACCTCCTGTTCCTCCTTCTGCACTGACCTTGGTGTCTGCATTGCTGTTCACATGTTCTCACTCTGCTCTTCTCTGGCTTCCATCTGCCCCTTAACTTTTTTTCTCTCTTCTTAAATATGTTATCACAGAGGTGTTACTATCACTCCTGATTGGCCTGGCCTTGGACAGTGGCAGGTCCAAGCTGGAGCCGGTTGGCATTGGCTCTGCTGGACATGGGGGAAGCTTCTGGCAGCTTCTCAAAGAAGCCACTTCATAGCCCCCCCACTACCAAAACCTGGCCACAGACACTTAATACAAATAGCAAGGGTTAATCCTGGCTTAAAAAATTATTTAGCATTGAATTAAATACCACAGATGATATGAAAGCAGGGAGAGGTGACTCTATAATGAAAGAGGGCATCTAGCACACACTAATTAGTTGCAAAATAAAAAAGAACGGAAACATCAAGAAAGAACTGACTTATTAATCTATACTTGCTTAAAGCTAGAAAGCAATTCTTAACTCTTACATTACTGCTTTCTAGCGAAATGACACAAGGGAAAGAATAAGACTGAAAACGTTGGTGTGTAAGCTGAGAAAAAGTAGGACCTTAACCTTGCCCCTGCGAAAAGCTGAAAATGTAAGGAAAATTAGGTAGAGCGTGGAGGATAGAGAATGGTCCCTCTATTAATTAAGCACCTAGAAGTACAGAGTTCAATAGCCTCTTCTGTCTGTCAGGTATCTCTGCAGCCCTGAGAAGACAGATTCACGTGGTGCAGCCGGTGGATGCCTGTGCCAGTTATTTTGTTGGTGTTTCTCCACAACAGTGCAGTGCTGCACTGAGCTACACTAGCCTGAGCTCTAAAAGCAACAGGTCTCTGTTAGCATGGCACTTCACAGGGACTAACTCTTTTCTCCTCCAAAAATCTCAGAAGAAGAAAGGCAGATCAGTTCAAACAACTGTGTTGCTTCCAGCATCAGATCTGATTTAAGTATCTCTAGGTCTACTATATTTGTTCTCACAATCTAGAGTGGTTGGTAAGCTTAATAAACCAGAGACATTTGACATGGGAAAAGGTACCTCATGTTTAATAAATTTTGAGTAATCCCAGCTTCGGTTGATTGGGGCTGGAGTTGCATAATGTTGCATAATGGAGTTGCAAAATGGATAGATACTGTGCAGGAATACAAGAAATACTTCCTTGTATTCTTTAGACACTAAATCTGGTGGACTAGACAACCCTCTAGAACTGCTTATGTTCCATAGGGAGCAAGGCTCACCTGTCTGAATGGCATGACAGCTCTTCAGGTGAGAGTTTTACAACTTTATCCACTGATATTAATTATTTGAAAAGGGTGGAGTGCCCTTACCCCCTCTTTAAGGTATGCAGGATTTCGGTGAAGCAGAGCCTCCATGAGTCCAATTAGGTCATTATTTTTAATTTCAGTAGTCCAGTATTTCAGTTAGATTTCAGTAGTGTGATATCTTATTTTCACAAAAAAAAATGAATTCCAGTAAGACCTTAAATATTATTTGAAAATTCAGCTAATATAAAGACTTCAGAAATTGATAAGTATTAGATTTCATCTCTTTTTCTCCCTGTCTTCAATTCCCTTCATAACTAAGTCTGTCCAGGATTGCTTTAGGATAAATACTTTCACTCAGAAATTATTTGCTCTCTGATCTGTGCAAAGTACATACATATGCACAGCTAATAGTAAGCTCAGAAACCAGTACAAATATTAATGGATCCATTGTTTTTAATAATTCTTTGTCAGTGTTACATACACTGAAGATTTTGAGATAATTTCAGAGTTTAAGAGGGGTGTAAGATTAGAAAGCATCTTTAGTATTATCAATGTGCTGAGATGCTTGAGAAACTTTGTAAAATTCAGTAATTATTCATTCTTCATGATCAATTTTTTTTTTCTGTGTGTAAAAATTGCCCGAATTTTGTTTGATTGTTTTCCCAAAGTTGAAGATATTCTGTGGGAAATCCATCTTCTCCAACTTTTAAACTTAAGAATCCTATTTAGCTACTGAGCTAAGTAGGAGCTCCTTACACAAAATGCTCAAACAACTGAGTTTGGTAATGACCTAGTCCAACCTTCATGGTCAAAGCAGAGTCATCTACGAGATGCCTAGGACTATGATCAGTCAGATTTTTAATATCTCCACCAAAACACACTCCACAATATTTCTGAACAGCCCATTGCACTACTTGACCCATTTTCTACTAAAAAAAATCTTTCTCATATTTAGAGAAAATATGCTGGCTTTCCATTCAATTCATTGCTTCTCATCCTGTCATTGGGCATCACTGAAGAAAGCCTGCTCCATCTCCTTTACTCTCCCCACAGCAGGTGCTTATACACATAAGAAGATTTCCCTGAATCCTCTCTTCTCTAGTCTCAGCGTCTCTGTGTATGAAAGGTGTGCTAGTTCCTTAAGTGTCAGGTTTCCTTTGCTGGATCCTCTCCTCTAACTCTGTCTCTCAGGCACTGGAGAGGCCAGAACTGGGCATCGGACTCTATGTGTGGCCTCAACAGTGCTGAGCAGAGAGGAAAGATCATTAAGCTTGACCTGATGACAAGAGTCTGCCAAATGCAGACAGGATGCTCTTTAGCTGCTTCATCACGAGGGCATATTGGTCATCTGGTTGTTCACCAATACCCCTGGATCCTTCTTTTCAAAGCTGCTTTCCAGATTTTCACTCCCGGTATGCATGAAGTTGTTCTTCCCTATGTGCAGAACTTGGCATTTCTTTTCTTGAATTTCAGAAGGTTCCTTTCTCCAAACATTCCAGGTCTCTCTGACTGGCAGTAGACCCATATCGTATATCAGCTACTGTCAGTGGTCAGAGACAGGCATCTACAAATATCAGGTCCTTTTTCCAGCCTTAACTATTTTCCTCCTCATTAGCTGTAGAGACAAACTAGAAACCAGATCAGACCAATCCCTAATATCTAGGTGGCTGAAGTTAAGGAATTTATATCCTATTCAGTTTGCCTATTCAACAGATTCTTTCTTGGTTATTCTCAACCAAGTAATGTTGTTCATGATGATATGAACACAACATAGATGTTTAGTACAGGTCATCTACAGTTATATTATCTTGTCTGTAATATTTATGGAAGAAAATTCTTCCCTTTCGTGTACACCAAAGGTTCACTCGATTTCTGGACATATCCCTGTTCACTAGCCATTAATAACCCTATAATGAAAGAATAGATCAAAATCATAGAATCACAGAATGGCTTAGATTGTAAGGGATCTTAAAGATCATCCAGTTCCAACCTCTCTGTCATGGGCAGGGACACCTTGTACTAGACAAGCTGTTCAGAGCCCCATCCAACCTGGCCTTGAACATTTCCAGGGATGGGGCATCCACAATTTTGGGTAACCTATTCTAGCCCCTCTCTACTCTCTTAGTGAAGAATCTTTTCTTTATACATAATATAAATCTACTCCCTTTTAGTTTAAAGCCATTCCCCCTTGTTCTATCACTACAGGCCTTGTAAGAAGTCCCTCTCCAGTTTTCTTGTAAGCCTCCTTATCACATTGTATATTTTGTCGTGTTTTTTCCTCCTCATAAAGGAATCCATGTTAACAATTTATTGTCAGCTTCACAACTTCTGTATTGCCTGTGAGCTCCACACTCATCTGTAAAATGGTGACACTGAAATCTGCTGGCATTACCCTTATATCACAATGACTGGGCTATTGTGACCTGCACATGTTCTAAGTGCCCTAAATTCTTGCAGATTCTACAATATTTATCACAGAATTGACAACCATTAATATCATGAGATTACTTCAAAAAACGTAAGCACTCGACCTTTGACAGCTCTCCAAACTGTGTTTTTTGTTTGATGCCCAGTTGTCTCCCACACAGATTTCACACCATTATTGCAGCACTAACATCTTCAGTATCTTTCTCTTACTAAACCCATTTGTTTTGTTTAAGCAGTGGATGTAGAAAAAATCTTCACTCACTGGTAGCACTGAAAAGCAGTTATTTCTGTACACTTCTCAAAATCCCAGGAAATGCCTCAACTGCTGATTAATGGGAGCCATTTTGCTGTACATTTTTAGTCTGTAATTATCAGTGACGGTTAGATACTCTTTCTCAAAGCAATGAGCCATATTTTGAAAATGAAAGTTCTGCCAAACAGCCAGGCTCTGCTCCTTCTTTCCCCCTGCTAACATACATTACATCCTATTGCTGCAGGCTGCAGCTATAGTTTCACTTCCAGTAGGTCTCCAAGGACACTGCATTCCTGGTTTACGTGCTCCTCATCGTCACTGAATGCTGTGTCTTTCCTCTCTCACTAAGTGAGCATAAGGGGGAACTCGACAGATACAGCCAGATAATTGTCTTTATCAGTTAGACAAAGCTCAGTACTTAGTGCCCCTCTGCTCCACCCGGGCTGCAATGGCTTACACAGTAACAAAGGGAGGACTGCTAGAGCAGTTTCAACCTGTTCCTGCTCGCAGCCATGTATATCCAGCACTGGGCAAACCGTGGAGGCTCGTCTTTTATCCCAGAATGCCCCTATACACAAGCTTAAACTGTATCGGATTACAGAATGAAAAATCAAAATTCAGCTTCCACATTAATGTTTGTGGTCAAGAGATGGGATGTTTTTAAAGAAGCACAGCTAAAATGTTTGCACAAATATCTTTAAAAGATGTTAAAAATTAATTTTTTTTGTTTGGTTTTTTTTTCCCCCAAAATTTCAGTTTAGAACTTTTTGCAAAGTTTAGATGGGCTATTTTTGGAGCTGATGTTACAACTTTTGGTTCAACCAGTGGATAAAACAGAGGCTTGAAATTGCTACAGTGACAGAAAAGTTGCCTGATGCTTGCTTTGCTCCTTGTCCAATGCACTAGGAAATAGGAAATTTTTCCCTAAGAAATCAAAGAGCTTTCAGAAAACTGAATTCTCTGTACAGTTAGAAGACTAAACCTACTTGGAGAAAGAAGGGAATGGACTTTGTGATATCATTGTAGTATTTCTAGCAAAAATGAGTCATGGAGCTTGACCAAATATAGTATTGCTGTAGGGAAGCTAGCCTTTAATTGATACTTTTTTTTCCCTCTCTCCAGGAAAACAGGCTCGGGTTTCTCCTGTAGCAAATTTGGCAAAAACAATGTTCTTTTTCAAATGAATTCAGGGAATTTCATTAAATAATCCAATTGTGGATGGAGAGTATAAAATACAGAATATGCATTTCAAACCTCAGATTTGAAAGCCACTTACATTTATGCATGTTTTTAAACACACAAGTTGCCCTGCCCCACTGAAAATGTACTAGCATTCAGGAAATCATCTTATTCCAACAGAATTGAGACTGAATTGAATTTAACAAAGTGTTACACAGATTTAATTCTTTCATGTGTAAATATTAATTTTCCACTCCTTTGGGAAACATGCAAAGAACAAAGAAATCTGTTAAAATTCTAAATTAGAATATAACACAGATTCTCCTCTCAGTACCTGAAGGAAGCCTACAAGAAATACAGAGAGCAACTATTTACAACATGTAGTGATAGAACAATGGCTTCAAACTTAAAGAGAATAGTTTTAGATTAGATGTTAGGAGGAAACTCTTTCCTGTGAGGTTAATGAGGCACTAGAACAGGCTTCTCAGAAAAGTTGTGGCTGCCTCATTCCTGGAAGTTTTCTGGAGCTCTGAGCAAGCTGGTATAGTGTGTGTCCCTGCCTGTGGCACGGGGATTGGAACTAGATGATTTTTAAAGTCCCTTCCAACCTAAGCCATGATTCTGTGATTCTATGATTAGAAAAAGATAAAATTTCAATTTAGAGCACATGTACTTGCCAAAAGAATTACTAAAAAAAGTCTGCAGTATTACCTTGAAGACAATATAATTTAAGCAATTTTTACACCTTTGCCACACATTATTCTGGATTTATATCAACATAAATCAGGGAAAAACTGGGACAAGCTATTTCAAAATTCGGTAGGAGTAGCTGAAAAGTCCATTCATATTATCTTGGTAAATGCACTTAAAACCAACATTAAATAGTATGTGACTCATCAAATTAAACTTGTTTATAACAGAGACTGGTTTTGTACACTATATTGCCACTAGGTCACAAAAACCCCCATAGATGTTAAAGAGGAATCTGTGGAAATGCTGCATAAACCAGCATAAACCTATCTAGAAAGAAGTGTTTGACCCAATAATTTGTTCTAACTCATCTGTTTTTTCCCTAATAGCATAGTCCACTTAGGTTTTGGGTTTCTGTTTGAAATTTTTTTCCCAACAAGTAAGTTTTGTTGTGTAAGTGCTGCTTTAAAATGTTAACTATAATATTCAGCTGATGTAAATTACTATAGCTCCTTATACTTGCATGGATGATCATTAATTCACATGTAGGTTAGGTATCACAGGCATCGGAGATGAAAAAATTACAGAAGTGTTAACTCTTTTATTTTATTACTGTAATTAATCCTAAAGGGGCTCTCTCCATTAAAACTAGTTGCTATAAGAATATTGACAACACAAATTCATCTAACCAGTGTGTTTTTTCATTCCCATTGGGACCAAAACACCCTTAAAGTACAGTTACTGTCAGCTGTAAAAATATTATATGGTTTTATATAAAGAAAACTATACAATACAAACATTTCACAAACACTTGACAAATTTACATGGCAGAGGCTTCATACTTTAAGAAAACTTAAGGAAAACTTTGTCGAAAAGGGCATATTTTTGTTGAAGTACTAGGACATTGCAGAATCTTGCCAAACTTTTCAAGTAAGAACTTCTTTGGTTTGGTTTGTTCTTGCAAAAAAGGACGAATTATGCTACAATTCAAAGACTACCTCTCCACAAGATGAAAATCAAAAAACACATTTACTTCTGAAAGGATTGTTTCTTGGCTACTTCTAATCTTCAAAGGCATATTATGAGGTGGTATTTACCACATGCAACTGATTTTGTTGTTTGGTTTGGTTTGGGGTTTTTTCCCATAGGAAGGAACTTTTCAAATGTTCTGTCTGTTTTTTTAGAAACAGTAAGTAATCTCAGATATGTGCGACACTGAGGCTGAAGCCAAGGTGTTATATCCAAGTTAGAGGGCACATTTAATATCCTGCAAGTGGTGTCTTCTTATCAGGTGAAGAAAGAACAAAACATCAGTCTACAGGCAGAAGTTTTGGAATTCTTCTGATTTGTGAACTGTTATAGATAGCCCAATATTGTCCATTTGACACCTGGATGACTGCTGAAATCTCTGAGTTTTCCCAACCTTTTTATCACTTGAGTCTTTCAGAAGAAAGGAAGAACTACACAGTGAAAATATAGGAAATATGATTCTATGAAGAAAGTGGGACATTTTACCACATATGGTATTGATCTGTTCCATCTGATTTTAAAAAATTATTCCCACTGTTTGCCTAATGATTAAAAGAAAGCCAGAATCCTTCTCATTCCCCCTTAACCTAATGATGCAAATCATATTCTTCTGAAAAACGTGTGATGCTTATTCTGTCAGTTCCTTTTAAAGGAGAATTGTATCTATGCTATATTATGAATACTTCTTGGAATTTCCTAAGCGTACAAAGAGGTAAAAACTGGAGCTTTCTATTGAATTCAGCAAGACACCATAATTCTCTGCAGACAAGACTCAGCTGTTTTTTCTTTGAGAAACTGAGGCTTTGGAAAGTACTTAACAATTCCAATCCTCCTATTTTTTTTGCTACCTTTATAGCTGTTAGCAAAAGACTCTTGCTGTGGCCTGATAATGTCTAGTACAGGTGCCTGAATAGAGGGTGTATCAGAGCTCTGAGCACCAAGTGACATCCTGCCGAGGCATTATTTCTGGACTGTCAATGAAGTTGAAAGCTCCTGAGGAATTCCGATGTGGGCCACTACCAAAGGCTGATCAAAAGGATTCAGAAATCAAGCCATTGCCTCTAATTAGATGCTTAGAGTGCTTACAGAGAGAATTCTTTCAGAAACCCACTTTCAGATGGTGGCATGCAAAAAAGTTTCAAATGCTGTATAGAGCACCAGTAATTAAAATTGGACTACCATTCATTGTATAATTCAGAGATGACTGGTTACCTGAATGCTCAGGAAGTATTTTTCATCCTTGCAAATAATACCTGAGCCTGGGACATCCTACCCTATCTATTTTCAGACTTGGTTCTACTATTCTTATCTTCTCTGTGTTAGCAAACCCTGCTCGTGTGCTTAGGAATAGTGTGAAGTATTTAGTTCACGTTTAGATCAGTATAGTTCTTCTAAGGGCTGCAAAGAAAAAAGGAATATCTTGAATTTAAAGCTTCCTCAGCAATGGGCTGAAACTGGTGACAGTTTAGAGCACGGCTGTGCATTTGGAATGTTACTTTTGGATGGCACCTGCACTATTGAAGGTGTCTGCCCTGCTGCAGAGAGGATTGATGTGACACTTAGAGGCACATATCAATTAGCTGAAATCAGAGTGCTTATTCTCATGCAAATTATGGATTGTGAACTTGAGAAGCAAATTCCGACTAACATCTGTCACACACCACCTACAAAAGATTTCTGCTTTCGTGTCTCGAGGCTGTCTTGGGTTAGCCATAAATCGTATTTTGACAGGGTTTAATAAAATACAGATTATGGAACTAGTGAGTCATTCAGACAAATTCAAATGGGTGTACATTTTAACTGAGCAGTAAATAGATTAAATGGTAAACCTAATCCTCTGAACTTTTGCAGCTTTACAGATTTTAGAGGAATATGATTTCTCATTCAGAATTCATTCCTAAATTAATGCTGAGCATGACTATGTAATGTATTTGTTATGAAGCAGGATTAGAGGGATTTATCCAACATTATATCAGATACTGTATGTGTTTTAGACACACACATAAGCATTTTTTGTCACTTTCATTCACCAAAGAAGCTCTATAAATAAAAGGAACTAAGATGTTCTTTAACCCCTTTGCAGTGTGTTGCTAGGCTCAGATTCACTCTAGTGAACCAAAAATGCACAGCCAAAGCATTTACATTAAGAGAGTGGCTGTTGCAAGCTTCCTTTGAGGTCAAGGGGACAGCGAACTCCAGCCCATGGCTCACCCTGCTCTGCTCTTGGGAGGCTGCTGCCCTGGAGATAACTGCATCTCCCTGCTGTGCCTGCTTTGAGAGAAGGCCTCAAAGCAACTGCCCTCCTGTGTTTGCCACCTTATGTAAATACTTTACTTTTGTCTGACACACTGTGATTCTCCTCTCCTTTCTATCTTGTAGAATTGATTTTGCTGTCAAAAACATGATAGCATTTCTACAGTAATATATTAGGGAAATAAAGTGTGAAACATTAAGAGTAAAAAAAAAAAGATGAAAAGGAAAAATATTCAAAATATTTATATGTCCAAGCATTTTTATGAAACAGTGGCAAGAAATAGAAACTTTTTGGCAAATGTCCCTGTGTTAGTGAATCTGGAAGGAACCTTACATTTGCCTTCTCTTTCTCTCTTTTTTGTTGCTTTTTACATTTTTGTCATTTTTAATTCTCTCTTGGGGTGCCTACTACATTATTGCTCACGCAACTTAAGTATTAAATAAGAGGGGAATATATTAAAATAAAGATGAGTTCATCTAAATGGCCTGTGTGGTTTACTTTTCTCAGAAATCACCTTTGCATCATGAACTGCCTCCTGAAAATAGTGTAGAAATGCCCAGACAGCCAAACACCTTAACAGACCAAAGTACATAAGAATGACATTGCGTTACTCCTACTCTTCTTTGCTTACATTTTGCTATAGCCTAATCTGTTAAGGTTAACCTAATTTCATTTATATGGATTTTTCTGAAAATTTCTCTAGATATCATAGAATCATAGAATGGCCTGGGTTGGAAGGGACATTAAAGATCATCCAATGCCAACCTCTCTGTCATGTACAGGGATATATTTCACTAGAACAGATTGGTCAGAACTCTGTTCAACCTGACCTCAAGCACTTCCAGGGATGTGGCATCCACAACTTCTCTGAGCAAAGAGGAAAAAAAAGTGCATAACGGTTTTGTTACTGAAGTCCTAGAGCAGGTGTATGCACTTATTTCTAGAAACAGGAGGTATGTCTGGGCTGCAGTTTACGCACATCCCATATTGAGCCTGACAACTCTCAATGGAAAATGGTGTCCATTTCATGGATGCATCATAAGTGATGCTTTGCCTCTTTTTATCACCCCACTTCATTGATTCTGAGGAGCTTATTAGCAAACTGAAACATTCCCTTAAACCCACAGAATGAAAACTGTATATCTACAGAAGACTGAGCTATTTCGAATCTAGAGTTCAGCAATAAGAAAACTCTCAATAAGATTAATCTACAAAAAGATAAAGCAGATTCAAACTAACCTTTTGTAGTTTCAAATTAACAATTATTTTCAGAGTGATTTGTTCTTTTTTTTTTAAATCACTTCACATAATTTGTTAAACAAGGAATGCAAATTCAGGTTTTGTTAGTTTTTGTTGACAAATTCTGAGCAGAGCTGCATTAGGGAAGTATTGCAGAAAGAACATTTGAATTCTTTCTTAAGGCAGAAGAAAATACTTCTCTAAAGATTTTACTTATATTTTGGAACTTGCTGCCATTGTATTTATTTTGTTTTACAATGCAGAGAGAAATAATAAAAAAATATATTAGAAAAAGCTGTTGCAGAACATAAGCTGGCTGCTTTGGGATAAATGAGTAATGGCTACATAACTGTCATCACACAATCACTTTTAAGCCTTTTTTCATGCTATACAGCTGTGGGTTTGAGCAATGCAATTAATTAGAGGGTGAAATCAAAGCCATATATCTTTCTTCTCTTGTGGATTTTTAGTCCCTGTCTTTATATGGCTATCATGCCCTTTTAACTATATTAAATGCAATTAAATTGCATCTTTCCAACCAACATTTCCATATTCCTGTCAAATAATACATGTATGCTCAAAGAAAAACATATTAATAAGTGAAAGGCATTAGTGTCACTTGTAGATAAGAGAAAAGAAGTCCTTAAGACACTGCCATTCTTCATGATCCTCAGTGTAACTGTGAACAATGTACCAGGAAAAGCAAAGATATAGTCAAACAATTCATGGCCACTCAGGATCAGTTTCCAGTGGCCAGCACCATCTTAATTTGGGGGTGTTAAGTTCAAAATAGCCTAATTTATATTTACACAAATATGAAAATATTGGTAGTTCTAGTATTTGCACTGAAAACCAAATATTTTTGTTCTTCTATTGATCTTCATGATAGTGCCATTTTATTGAGTTTGCAGAGTTTCTCTTCACTGATTCTTCTAGGTCCAAAGCCAAATTTTACACTTGATACCCTAATTCTGAAATTACCTTCTTCATGCTTTGCGACTATGACCAAGAGAGTCGAGGTCAATATTCCAGGAACAGGCTGAATGAAGGATAATTGATGATCCTCTGGACATTCACGGAAACGTACTTTGCCACAAACACAACAAGGCCCCTGAAAAAGGTTGAAGAACAAAAGACAACATGGTACCATTTGCACATTGTTCACACCAGTTTTGATTTCCACGGCTTTTGAAGGCGTCCACAAATTCAATTATAAACTTTTTCTCAGCCAGGACTCCAAACTGAGGAAAGAAAATTCAGCAGCCTAACATTTTTTTTCTAAATTTCACATACTACTAGACTTATAAAGACTGTGCTATTATGTTTTGCCTATTCTGCTTGTTAGAAAAAAGAGTCTGTGAGAAAGACATATGTTTCCAAAGGAAAATTATTTTAGTAATAAAACAATTTGTTGTATATTAAGCCTAAATAAAATCACTGTGTTTCCAGGAATATCAGAGAACCAAGTTACTTTAAGAGCTTGTTTTCTTATTCTTCAACTAGTAATTTTGTGATAGTCCTACTTGTAAACACAGAGAGATTTCTCAAAGCCTTTCCATCAGTATCAGGACCACCATCATCATGAGATCAGAAGATGCTACTCAATACCATATTGAAATCTCTGTCTGAGGCAACAACCACACAGTGGTATCTCATTTTTCAGAGACCTGCCTTCCACATGTACACAGTATGAGCTTAGTGAGGCAGAAACCTCTGAATTCATGTGTGTCCCATCACATCAAAGTTCCTCTTGTTCCCTTGGAGTGATGCATCTCATCCTAAAACGCATGAGAATCTTGCCTCTAAGTGTCTCTTTTTCTCCAATAAATATAAAGAGGACCTCAATAAATAGCTGAAATGCAGACATCTGAGTAGCAAACAATTAAATTTGCATGAAATGAAATATTGCCCTAAGGGTCTATAATTAAAGTGCAATTATATTCCCAAGTTACATGAGCAGGATCCCACCCACTGTCTTTAAACTACTGCTGCTATTATTTATTTGCAGTGAGCTAGAACAAGCAGATTTGAATCAAGGTTGACATCTCATTATACTTAGTCTCATACCACTGTCTCAAAGCATGAGACTTTTAGTTGAAGTCTGAATATGAATGAGTAGGGAAGGGGGAAAGTGAAGAACATGGTGTGTCTACAGACTTTAACTGAGAATCCATGTACCTAGTTATAGGTCAACACTTATTTTCTATACGATAAATCATTACAAATCATAAATCCATAAATCACAATCTCCACTGGGTCTTATGTGGACAACACATCCTTCTGGCAGGATAGAAAAATTAGTTCAAGTTGCCTTTGGAGGAAGAACAGACAAGATTTGCACAAGAGAAGAGGTGATAATGATAAATAGCACAAGAAACATTTTGCCAAAAATCAAAATTTATTGAGTAAAATTCATTTAAAAAAATCCTTCTTTTCTACCTTTTTTTTCTTTCTTCCTGGCTTGTTTTTGCCACTTCTGGTCTCAAGTAGTAGTAGTAGTAGCAACAGTAGTAGTAATAATAATAATAATATTTGGAATTTTACCTCTTTTTGTCAATGTATCATGGTAAAACAATCACTGTTGCTACAGCTAGATTACTAATAGTAACCAAAGTTTTTGGTTCAAAGTTGGCTGGTGTTGTTGTGACTACAAATTGCCTTCAGTTGTCCTTGTGTCTTTGTTCTATCTCCTATCTACTGGATATGGAGAGAGAAAGGTGGAGCGGCCCAGTGGTGATGGGATACTCCTTGCTCTCTGTTTTTACAATACCTATTTCAATTTTAAAAACTGTGAATGGAAACAATAACAAGTGAACAAGAAAACAGACTTTCAAACAGGAAGGGATGAAAGCAAAATGTATTACAAATTGATCAAAAAACAGGAGGCCTCCAAGCAGCCTTCTGGGTGTGCTGTGAAAAAAAAACTATCAGGGAATATGTGACAGCATATGGAGGGGTGGATGATGAAACCTTTCAAACACAAAATATGTAAGGGCCAAGATACCAAAATCTGCTGGAAGAAACTGGTGAGATGCAGCCACAGACCATGTTTGGAAAAGCACCGGATGTACCTTACAAGCTTCCAAGCTCTTTTAAGTAATAAACTTGTGTGGTTTTCATTTAATCTCTTTTGTTTCTTCCAAAAGATGATTAGTTCCTAAGCATTAACGAAGTGTGCAAAAGTATTACGTGCATGCAAAGACGTTACTAAGTGTTGTACATGAAGGAGTCTGTCTTCAATTATATTTCAAGCAATTACTTTGATATCATCTTTTGTTTACAGTAGGCTACCATGAACAAGGATGTCCCTCAGGAAAAAGGATTTGAGGAAGGGAGAGGACATAGGAAGAAAAGGCTTTGAAAACAATGTTTGGCTTGAAATCTTTCCTAAGTAAAAAAAAAAAAAATCATGTGCAAAGTCAGTGCAACAAAAGAAATCTTGTTTGCTTGCCAAAAAGGTTTGATATAGCAATGACAGGAAACAGGAGGAAAAGAGGTGGGATCCAAAGGATTTTAAGAATTAACAAACGAAAAATGTCTACGGATTTTGAGGTAGCTTTACCTAACATGTATATGGGGTTTTGTTCCTTAGTGGATATGTTTTCCTTGGTAGCTGTAAAGTAATAATTGGTCCCATGTTCAGCAGTGCTTTGACCTTAGCTTCATTTTTTCAATGCAAGGAAAAAGGAATGCAGTTCACAGTCATTCTTTTTTTTTTTCTTTTTGTAACCATCTATAAAATGAAAGCATGATTCATTTCATAACTAGGAAATGATGCTGCAGCTACATATAGAGCAGGAGTTCTTGAACTGCACTTGTTTGCACCCCACCATGAACTGATGCTTGTGCTGTGCTGGGGAAGCAGAGGTGCTGGGAGATAGGCCAGGCTGGAGCAGGGCTCTAGACTGCAGCTTGTCAGGTCTCTGGGCAAATTAGTCTGTCAAGAGACCTGAAATGTGTGGTGCAAAAACAAGTGGTGAAAGATACAGCCTGGGACCAGACTGGCACCTCTTAGGTGTTAGAGGATCTTGGTAGGCTGTGTAGTGGCAGCAGTGCTTTTTCCCAGATATCCAGCACGCTCCACCAGCCCTCCCCTCCAGACATGGTCACATGTGCTCTGTTAAACCAGGGAGAAGCATCCAGCATTCTGGAATAGCATTTATACAGCCTTAAAACAATCACTACAGACCAGCACAGACACAGGAGCTGCTGCCCTTATAAAAACAGAACATTGTCATTCTGGTGCATTTAAGACACTACTAGTGATATATTTCAAAGATAACCATCTCTAGTATATCAAAGTTTGCAAGTTTTAAAATCAATCTTTAAAATTATAAGACATGGGCTGATTCTTCCCATGTAACTCACATGAATAATTTTTCTGAATTGGCCCACCTAGCCATCCACAGTACAATTATATTATTTTGTTGGATCCATCTAAACTGAACCTGCCTAGTGATAAACCAGCTTTCTTAGGGTGGCTTTTTGTATGACAATGGCATTTCATGAGGATTAGGACATATAACTAGAGTCTCAGGGCTTCCTCCTGCCTCTGTGTAGTGAGAGACCCTGAAAAGACGGAATCAGACCTCTAATATTCAGCCTGTCTGTAAAGGCAGCATGCAAAAAAATCCTTAAGAAACTAGAAGATATAGTACCTTGTTTAATGCAAACGCATTAGTCTATGAATGGAAACTGACATCTTTGAGTCCTACAGAAAGATCTTGCAAGTTAAAAACAGCCATCACAACTGAAATATGATTTTAATACACTTTAAAATTTATAATTAGGAGTCAGATGATTGTCCTTATATAACATTACCAAAATCCTTCTATATTGCCTTTTTTTTCCTCTCTAGTCAAAGGAAATACAGTTTTTACTATCTAAATGCACTTTATCGCCTTGATTATGAAATCACAATTTAGGAAAACAATATTGTTTGTGCTTTGCAGGTTTCCCCTATGAGGAATGCAGGCTACTGTGGTACTGTGGTTTGTCTAAGTACCATGCTTACAACTGTAGTTCCCATATGACTCTCTAGCTCAGTTTTCATTGCCCCTGGCTCTCTTTTATTATTTACCTTGCTTCTGAAGCTCCTTGTAAAGAGAAAAGAAGCCTTTACAAAAAACACAGTGAGTTTGGGGCTCATTTTAAATGTAGTTTTTCACCCTGCAAAGAAGGGTAAATAATTTATCGACTGAATCATAGAATCATTTACCTGGGGTGAGACCTTTAAGATTATCAGGTTCAGTTGTTAACCTAACACTGTAAAGTCCACCGCTATACAATGTCCCCAAAAAATATATCTGCATGTCTTTTAAATACCTCTGGAAACGGTAACTCCTCTATTTCCCTGGGAAGTCTGTTTCAATGCTTGATAACCCTTCCTGTGAAGAAATTTTTCCTAATATCTAACCTAAATCTTCTCTGGAGCAACTCAAGGCTACTTCCTCTCATCCTATCACTTGTTACTTGGAAGAAGAGACTGGCCCCCACCTTTCAGGTGCAGCTGCTACCATGGACTTTCAGAGAGCAAAAAGGTCTCCACTGAGCCTCCTTTTCTCCAGGTTAAAGACCTCAGCCATTCCTCATAAGACCCTTCACCAGACCCTTCACCAGCTCCATTGCCCTTCTCTGGACACACTCCAGCACCTCAATGTCTTTCTTGTGGTGAGGTGCCCAAAACTGAGCACAGGATTCAAGGTGCAGTCACACTATTGCTGAGTTCAGGGGGACAATCACCACCCTAGTCCTGTTGGCCACATTATTTTTGATACAAGCCAGGATGCCACTGGTCTTCTTGGCCACCTGGGTACACTGATGTCTCATGTTCAGTCACTGTTGACAAGCACCCCCAGGTCCTTTTCCAGTCACTCTGTCCTCAGTCTGTGGTACTGCATGGGGTTGTTTCGACCCAAGTGCAAGGCCCAGCATTTCTTCTTATTGAACCTCATACAGTTGGTCTTGGTCCAGTGATCCAGTCTGTCCAGATCCATCTGTAGAGCCCTCCTGCCCTCCAGCAGATCAACACTCCTGCCCAGCTCAGTGTTGTCTGTGAACTGACTGAGGGTACACTTGATTCCCTCATTCAGATCATCAGTAAAGACATTAAACAGGGATGGCTCCAATACCGAGCCCTAGGGAGTCCCATTAGTGCCCAGCTGCCAGCTGGATGTAACTCCATTCACCAACCCTCTCTGGGCCTGGCCATCAAGCCAGTTTTTCACCAAACAAAGAGTGCACTATTCAAGCTGTGGGCTGCCAGCTTCTCCACTCAAATGCTGTGAGAAACAGTGTCAAAGGCTTTGCTGAAATCTAGGTCGACACATCCACAGTCTTTCCCTCATCTACTAGGCAGGTCCTCTTGGACCAGGTTGATCATGCAGGATCTGCCTTTCCTAAACTCACACTGGCTGGGCCTGATCCCCTGGTTATCCTGTACATATCATATAATGGCAGTCAATATGATCTGCTCCATGACCTTCTCCAGCACTGAGGTCAGGCTGACAGGACTGTAGTTCCCAATATCTTCCTTTGAGCCCTTCCTCTAGATGGGAGACACATTTGCAACCCCTAGTCAACTGACACCTCTCTAGTTAGCCGGGATTCCTGGTAAACTAAGGAAGGTGGCTTGGTGAGCACTTCCACCACTTTCCTCAATATTCTTGAGAGGATACCATCTGGACTCACGGACTTGTTGACCATCTAGCTGGTATAGCAGGTCACTGATCATTTTCCCTTGGATTACGAGGATTTCCTTCTGCTCCCCATCCCTGTCCTCCAGCTCAGGGGACCTGGTACCCCAAGAACAACTATTCTTGTTATTAAAGACTGAGGTAAAGAAGGCAGTAAGTTTCTCAGCCTGTTCCTCATCCTTTCTCACTACATTTCCTCTCATAAGCAACAAAGGATGGAGATTCTCCTTGGCACCTCCTTTTGTTGTTGATATATTTATGAAAACATTCTTTTATTGTCTTTTACAGAAGTAGCCAGGATAAATTCTGGGTCTTTTGGGTCTTCAAGTTTTCCTCCTGCAAAACCTCACAACATTCTTGTAGTTCTCCTGAATTCCCTGTCCCTTCTTCCAAAGGTCATGAACTCTAGGATTTTTCCTGAGTTCCAGCCAAAATTCTCTGTTCAACTAGGTCAGCATTCTTCACTGCTGGCTCGTCTTTCAGTACATGGGGACAGCCTGCTGCTGTACCATTAAGATTTCCTTCTTGAAGAATGTCCAGCCTTCCTGGACACCTTTGTCCTTCGGGACTCTTTCCCAAGAGAATCTCTCAACCTGTCTCTTAAACAGACCAAAGTCTGATTTCTGGAAGTCCATGGTAGCAGCTTTTCTGGCACCCCTCCTTACTTCTCAGGGAATTAAATACTTTTATCTTTTCATGATCACTGTGCTCATGACCTCCAACCATCACACCATTCACAAGTCCTTCTCTGTTCTTAAACAGGTCCAGTGGGGCACCTTCCCTAGTTGGCTGAGTCACAAAACTGGTTTTAATGCCTCCCCCTGATTATGGCCAGGCTAGCATGGGGTGAAAACAAGCACATCGGCCATCTTACACCTGGAGTGAAACAAAGGCAGAATAGTAAGGCAATGGAGGAGATAGGGAAAGAAACAGAGTGAGCAAGAAACGATTTGAGACGTTTGACCCTGTCTGTAGAGCAATTCTGAAATTAATCTGTAGCTTTGAACAGGATCCCAAAATTACTGAAGAACCTGAGACATAACTGAGGGTAGGAATGAAAATCTGTCTTTCAGCCGCTGACACGATATAAGGGGACATCTGCCAGCTCAGGAGGGAGTCCAAAGCCCAGGAAGATAATCAAAGCAGTAATAAAATCTCATTCAGGAACTTATTTTAAGTTAATGCTTTCCACTGCAGCTACATTTTAAAGCAAAAGGAATCTTTTCCTCATTTCAGTGTGCAGATACAGACCCCCAACCCCCTTTACAGCATACTAAGCAAAGTAGGCAGGTGGAATCTTTTGAGCTAATGATAGACCAAAATCATCATCTAGCAACTGGTGGTGCCTAATAGATGCCCGCAGATGCTTAATTAACATTCATGAAGCACTCAAATCCCTTAGATGAAGTCAGTATACAGTAAAAGCATAAATTATTATTATTATGGATACTAACTGCTTCAGAAAACAATTGTGACTATTCTAAAAAAAGTCTTTTATTATTGCATTTGCTAAGAGAGAATTGAGTAAAGACCAACTGAACAAGCTTTTTTCCCCCTACATATTAATTATTTTACTACCATGTAAACAGCAACAAACCCATATTAAAATATGCTCAGGTGTTTCAGGAGTTTGGATTTCTAACAAAATCTAAGATTCCAGTTGAATCTGACAGAAATCTGGACAATCAACAATCATTAATATGATTGAAATTTTAAAGCAGACTACTCAATCATGCTACAGAGCTGCTAAGAGCATTCTGCGTCCTTTCCTTGTCCCTGACCCTTAAGCTGCTTTGCATCTGGATATTTAAATACTTTGCACAGCTGTGTCTTCCAGACTTCGCCTTCTCCATCTGCTTGTTTGTTTTCCTGGTTTTATTTTTCAGGCTGCTATTTTGTATAAGCAAAATTATCCTTTTATGTCTCCACTGCCTCTGTTTTTTCTTCTAGATATTGTAAACTACAGCATCTGTGATACTTCTCCTTTTATAGATTTATATTCTACTAGGTAGTGTGAGATAAAGATAAGAAGCCTCAATAGAACATGAGGCTGATGTCCTAGTCTGACACATAAATCCCCAAAGCTTTTTTTTCCTGAATTTTTCTACAGTGTATCCCTTTGGTGTATAAATTACTTCTGTTGATTTTTTACAAGTGTGCACCACAGGTCAATAGAAAAAAGAAAGACAAGCCACTGGCCATTTGACTGAACACAGTTGCCCTTTACATTAGCAAGAGAGATACTTTTTATTTTTGTCAGATAATCTGAATAATCTGACAGTAAATATTCCTAAGAAATGAGTTCACGACCCAAGAAGAATAGCAATTCAGATTTGATTTTTAAAGCATTTCTCTGTCTTTGGGTCAGCATGTTTGTAGAATGAAAGGATGTTTCCTGACCTTTTTATCTCTGAAGGGTGGGAAGTAACTTCAGATTCAGAGATTTATCTCATATCCTAGAAACAAATTGAGCCAAGTTTTCAAGTTCTGTCTCCCAGTTATTTCTGGATTACTGGGCTTTGCTTACTCTGAACAGTTCCATAAAGGAAGTTAAAAATTAATGCTGCTGTTTAGCTATATACTTAAATATGAGCTCAACTTTCAGCACAAACAGATGTTCTTTGCTTAGTTGGGATGGTCTGGAAAAAAAACAATTACAAAATTGTTTTGATGTGTTCACTTCTAGGAATCTGTTAATCACTTATGAGCAGAACACACAGATGCCTCTGTAAGGTCAGGACCATGGCTTTCTTAACAGATATCAAAAGCAGATATAATAGGACAAAAGGTAGGGATCACATGCTGAAGACCTACGTGGTTTATAATATCCTACAGCTTTTGTATGCATTAATGCATCTCTAATTATTTGATCCCTGTGTTATCCTGTACTGAACCCTATCTATGTGAAACAAATTGCAAGATTTTTTAAAAAATCTTCCCTGCTTAAAGAAATCTCTCAGATTATCTTAAAGTTTCATTTGTCAGGTTTTGTAATAGCTGTTATATACTGCTGAATTATTGTGAAATATCAAGAACAAGGCAGCAAAACATGCCCTACTGAACAGAATTTTAGGAAACAGAAATCAGTGAAATTCTAAATGACATTGGGGAGATGGAGGGAAAAGAAGGTAATGTCAAATTTGTAATAATAGCATCTGATCATGAGTTTTGCTCTTTGACACAGTTTACATTCAATTTTTGAGTGGTGCATGATTTTTCTAGTTCCCCATGGTTTCACAGAAGTTTTAGAAATTGGAATTGCTATGTGAGCCTCACAGGGAAATATAACCATATACAAGTATAGTCACACTAGTTTTATAAAAAATGAGCACATATCATCTTGAAAAAAAAAAAAAATTAACCAAACCTGAAAGACATACACATCAAGCCTAAGGGTATCCATTTCACATCATCTTTACTCACAGTTCTTCTAGATTCACAGACTTTAGAGAAAAGACTATTATATTACCTAACCTTCATCTCCTGTTCATGACAAATGTCTAACATTTCCCCAAGTTACCTGTGAACTGAGCTCAGTAGTTTGCATGTGAGGGAGGTGATTTTATTGTATACCACAATTCATCAGCTCCTCCAATGTCAGTACTGTAGCCTACTGTGTACTAATTCTAATTAGGCCATGGCTGAAATAAAAGTTGTTGCTGATTTGTAATTTTGCAGTTGTGCTTAGGAATCCCAGTTGTAGACTTCAGCATTCAGAAATGCAACAGGAATTTATTCCCTGCCTCCCACAGATTAGAGGCTAAAATAGTTCACTTGGGAACAGTAAACTCCCCTTGCTTTCTTACAGTACTCCAAAGGCCAAAGTTTTGGTTAGAAAAGTACTAACAGATTATTACAACTAGTGCTAATTAAAGAGAGATGAAAGATTCAACACAATTTTGTAGAGAAAGCTTAGCAAAATTAAGAGCTAAGGTCTCATTCTTACACATTTGTTTTTTTAAGCCTCCAACAGTAAAAGGAGAGCAAATGTAATAAACTCACTGATGGCCCTAAAGACTGAGGCACCTGAAAGATTATGTATTCTCATTTCAGCAAGTCAATACCTGGATGTGACTCTTGCTATGTTTACCAGCAAGTTTGTTACTCATTTTGAAGTGCACTGATTTTTGTATCCATAATAATGAGCCCCTAGGAGCCCTGTGTGTTTTATTACTTGAGGTCATAGGTGTATAAGACAGCAAACGTTGGTTCTAGGGCTCCTGATACTGGCTCAAAAAGCCAAAGCCATATGACATAAAAGGCTGATTCTATATTATTCCATTCAGCTGGCTCAATTTTTTTTTCAAATAACTGAAGGGTTAAATTTGTATCAATAGACTTTTTACCAGAGTAGATATTGTTCATCTTTACCATTCCATCTTGATGCAAGAGCTGATATTATTTGTTCTTCTGTCTTTGGAAAAATACATAATGACAAAACAAACTCTTTTCCTGTGGAGTCTGATTAATGTGACAGAAGCAGAGCCATCTAATCAAAGCCAAGCTGGATCACATTTGTTTCATACAGTATTGAGTTTGCTATTGATCACTAACATAGTATTTGTGACACCAGGATTGCAGTGAAACTTGCTTTACTTGAAGGATGGCTTTATTAATAGTTTCCAAATTATCTCTTGACACAGCATCTTTTGTCCCAATCAGTACTGATATGAGCAATAAGGTGTGGAGAAATCTTTCCTGCCCCAACTGAAACACCCTCTCCTTCAAGACTGCAGCTGTCAGTGTCCTCCACCCAAACGACCAAGGCATACACTTAACCTCAAACTAAAAAAGGAAATAGTTTCATACCTGACAAGGGGGTAGTTTTTCATTTCCCCCATCCAAATACCACATGGGAAATTTGTTAGGTGAGTAGTGCTAACACACCCTCCAAGTAATCCCATGGTTGCTCTAGCAGCCAAAACATCCTACGGTGTGTTTACACCATGTCCTCCTGATGAACATGTTCTGGGTGAGGCTCTGTGGCTGGCTTTATTTTTGACATTCTGCAGTTATCTCTGTGTCATTTCCACAGAATTATATGAAAATGCTTTCAAATTTTTACAGACTTCTTTGGAAGGAACTGCTCTTACCTACAACAAAAGAACAGTTTTGTTTCTTAACAGCACTCAGGATAAGCCAAAATGCACTAATTTCTCCTCACTTGTAAAACATTTAACATATTGCTACCCACACCCTGTAATTTTGAGACTCCTAGGATTTATATTTTAAAAGCATAATTGAAACTTCTTGGCAAAGGCCCTATGACTTCCAGTCAAAACGGTTATAGAAGAAAAATTCTCTGTCTTCATGTAAAAGAAATCCTGCCTAAATTAAAAGCAGTTGATATTAGCTCTTTTTCTCCTTTAATAATATCTACCATTAAGATGACAGCTAAAATATAAGGTGTTCTTGCATTTCAAGGGACTATGAGAGGGAAAAGGATTGGTGGGTCTATTTAAGTGATGCCAAGTGGAACTCATATTTTGTCAAAATAACTGTTTGCTCATCTACATATGGAAATGTATTTTGAATTTAGAATTCATTCAAGCCTTAACTCATCAAATCATAATAACTCAATGCCTAAACTGGCAGAGGAAAGAGAGTAGAAATGTTCATGTTGGGTAGGGTATGCTATACTGCAACCATAGTTTTCTTAACATTTGAAAATCATTTAAATAAATTAATCTTATTATCTCATTGCTGCTTTCTGGAAAAGTGAGTGTAGGGGCACTGTTGAGGTTCAGACCACTTTTCTGCTCTACACAAAAGCTATGTAAAAGTTCTGCAAAGAGCAGATCTCCAGATTATACCAAAGTAG
>WEIV01007315.1:15698-61347 GCA_013390005.1 Calyptomena viridis | reverse complement strand
TCCCCAGGGAAGTAGTCACAGCACCAAGCCTGAAAGAGTTCAAGAAGTGTTTGGACAACACTCTTAGCACGTGGTGTGATCCTTGAGGCCGGTCCTGTGCAGATGTAAGTTGGACACAATGATCCTTGTGGATCTCTTCCAATTAATGATATTATACGATTCTATGATATCCCTGCCCTACTGTGCCAGTGGATGTCTGCCTGTAATAACACCTGACCCATAGTAATCCTCATTGCATACTATACAAGTAAAAAATTGTTCTGACTTTTATTGCAAGCTAGTATTTTGCTTCCTACATCTCATTAGCTTACAGGGAGAATATTAAAAAAAAATTAAAGTAGACAGTGGTTCATTTCCCGCACAGTGCTGTTGCCTGGAGGCCAGAGGCTGTTGACATTTCTACAATAATAGATCAAAAGGAAAAACCAGCCCTGAATTTCAGTTCTTGAAAGTAGTGTTGATAAAATGGCCTCTCCCTGCTAGGATCTGCATTAACAATTATACGATTACACTGATGCAATGGTAGTTATCAAACAAAAAAGTGAGATTCATGAAGGGGACAAAATTTACTTAGTTTACTCAATGTTATGAAATTCTATTACAAATGACATGAGAATGACCACTAATCTTGGAATATTTATAACAGTTTTCTTATAACAGCACTCACTTACAGCAGGTAAATGAGACATGGCCTTACAAGACATAAGAAAAGATGTTAAAATCATGCTAATGAAAAGCCAAATGGAGCACTGTGATTGTTGTGAAGTTTTTTTTGTGCTTTTCTCATCTGTGTAATTTTTTCTGTAGTTGAACTTTAAGACCCATAAGGCTGGGAAACTGCTAATTCACCAGAGAAAAGGCTCTCTTTGTTCTTGATCCTGTATAATGCTCACCAAATCAGCCTTAATCCCTTTAATGTAAATAAAAACAAAGAAAGGTATCACAGTTGTGTAGCACTGGAAGAGACTTCAAAGATACAGAAGTCTGTCTTCTTGCTTTGACAAAGAATTAAATATGCCTGGGATATACATGACAAGTCCATTCCTAAGACAGACTTCTCTTTCAGGAGAGAAATTAGATTCTTCTGTTAGTTTCTGAAGTCTGCTTCACAACTTAGCTCTTCTTATATTTTAGAGAGTGTTTCCAGTATCCATGTGGATGAGAAAAACACGGGGAAATTTTGATTATGATTAAATGTTGGTTTGGGATTTTTTGTCTCAGCAGTATATCGTTAGAGAAAAAAACACATTTTTATCTGTACCATCAGAATACTTCTGATGTCATTGCATAGTTTCATTTGTGGCTATTAAATACTAAGTAGTTTTTAAGTAGCTTCAATGTAAAAACGGATGAAATATATATTTGTCAGGAACACAGTAAAAAGTTATGAGTATTGTCTCTCCTACTCTTCCCCAAAGTTTTCATGCATGAAGTGCTCCCTTGTTTCTTGAGGACAACATTTGTGTGGTTTTCATAGTAAGGACAACCTTTGTTTTGCTTATAAAGATAGTATGTCCTAGTCCATCATGTCATGGTTGCCACATCTACTCTTGAAGTTCTAACATGAAAAAATATCACAATGTAGAAGTTTCTTTATGGTGCTTTTTTCTTTATTTTATATGCATGTATAGTGCAAAACATTCTGTGCAATAATCTATTGTAGAATTTCATATTTTGCTTTATTTTCTTGGAGTTCATTGAACATAAACATATATATCCTACTGTTACAGTTTGAAGGATATTCTACATAAATTTAGGTTAGTAATAACCAACATTGTGTGTTGACAGAAGGGAAAACTGCATCTCCACTGCAATTAGGATGCAGGTTTGGTGCACATATAGACATAACTGGTCTAGTTCTATCTTCTGATCATCTGCTTTGTTCTTCTATGGATGGCAAAAACACGTCTCTACCTCCAAAATGTTGGTTTTGCATGAGCAAAGTATGCTTGCAGATAAACCCGAATACCTGGCAGCTGTATCTTATGGTATGCAGTTTTAGATTAAAACTAGTTTGGTATGTGCTACATGTGTTACAATCACACATCAATCTGAAGTCTCCATATATCCTAAATTGAAGCAGCAATGCATACTTGACACTCAGAAATAATCTTCCAGCTCTGGCCATCTGTGGGGCAGATGTGCAACACTTTTCTCACAGCTATAGCAAGAACAGTTTCAAACCCACCTTCCTGTTTTTCTTCTTCTAATCAACCCATTTCCAGATCTCACTGCTGGCAGCAGTCATATTGCATGTTTTGGTTCAAAAGCTTTGCACCCCTGATTTAAACCATCCCTTATGTATGCACACATTCCCCCAGGCTCTCTTGGCAAAGTTCCTGAGGTGCACACAAGTGAACAGCGAGGAAGATGACAACTGTGGCACTGAAACAAAAGTGCACCTACTGAAAAGAGAAAGTGATGCAAACCAGGAGAAAGTGTGGTAAACTTGGGCACTGAAGCTATTGGAGCAGGAATCCTGGATTGCCAACATATTTTAGGAGCATGTGGGCAGATTTTATAAAAAAAACCTCCAGGGCCCCTTCACCACTATGACAACACTAACACACACCCTACTACACCGATAATCTAGAACTGACTACATGTTCATTGCAAGTAAAAACATAAGGGTCTCTAGTGCACTTTTCTATGTGGATTCGCTTAACCACTTTGTTCCCCAAAAAGCTACAATTCTATAATATGACGGAAGTACTTTAGAGAAAAAAACACAACAGTGTGCTCTACCATCATATAAAATGTTATTTTTAAATAAGAAAGTCCTTTTTAATTTTTCACAACCTCATCAAAAATGTCATCCAGTCCTCCACATAGCTATCAGACTTCATTTTGACACATGACGCTGCTGAATGGAGATGACTCGCCACACAAACCTGTGACCCTTCCAGCAATCAATGTTTGCCACACAGCACCAAGTGACAGCACAGACTAAAAACGAGAAGAGGGCATGGGTGGGATGAAGCAGAAGACACTCAATGTGTTACCATTTAACAGAAGTAAATGTGCCACTTTTGTCTGATAACATTTGAGTCAGAGCACTACACATAATTGACCTACAAACTATCCTGCTGCTTTTTCTGTGGCTGTGAAAGGAGATAGGAACATATGGAGAAGGGGTCTGATTTGTCTCTCTGCTTTGAAGTGAATTTCACCTGACACATAGCCTCAGATCATTTGGTAAAAATAATTATAAAAGTGAAAGATATGGTAATATATGATAACAACTGCTTGCTTTACTGCTTAGTATAGTACATCTCTAGTCTTAGAATGTTGGATACCATTTTCGTATAAATATCTTGTTGTTTTGTTACTACTGTATAAAAACAATTAAAAAATATTTTCAATAATAAAACTCTTTAAAAGTTTGTAGTTTGTTTGGAGAAGAAATAATACTTAATGAAAAAGAAATGTTTTTATGGTAATCTTTAGCTAACCTGACTTGTAGATTTTGTTATCTGAAATATGCTTTTCATCTTAATTTGAATAAATATTTTTTTCTTTCATTTATTGTCCCATGAAAGACAAGACTATTAACTCTAGATTCACCAAATGAGAATAGTTCCTGGTATTGCATAGATATCCAGTACAGCCCAGCTAGCATTAGCACGTTGTATCCTGTTTGATACCATCCAGCACAGTGGTATTTGCTGTTACTATTTCCACATTCAAATGAAAGTGTAAGAGGTGAAGATTTGGGCAGGAGGACTCCAGCATTTAAAGGAGAACTGCTAAATTTGGAAGGAGATTAAAAATGGAAAAGTAATATATATAATGAATGTAAAGGACCATAGCCTGCCAGTAATGCTAAAGGGCTCCAACCTGGTCCCAGTGAAGTTATCCAAGCTCCTTGACAGGAACTTATTGGAAAGAGCAGAGCCTAGTCTAGCAATTAATCACCTTTCTTTATGAATTAAAATTGCTGGAGAGGATGCTCCTGCACTTGGCAATCCAATGAATCCCAGCCAGGATGAGAAGCTCCATTCCCCAGTTCTTCCCTTTCCATATGCCAGAACAGAAGGATGCACACTCCATTTCAAACAGTTAAAGACATCCTTTTCCAAATGCAATGAAGCTGTTTGCAGATTGAAACTTTGAGAATTTCAGCATGTATTTTTTTTTACCAAAAAGTAAACATTGCATAACCCTTGAAGAAAAGCCATGTTCCAAATTTTGCAAGAATTTTAAGATTCGCACAGTTAAAATCTGTTTTATGCCATAATAAAAGTGTATGATCTCATACCACACTACATAAGATTGAAACGCTGTCTGCACACCTATGCAGTATTCATAACTTCAGTAATGCTATATGAATACAGTTCAGAGCAGAGTTTGATCCAAGATGCTAAGATTTGTCTCAATTTTAGCTATCCAGTCAGTCACAATTTTTTTCTGGTATTTATAATTATTTTTACCTCCTACATTATTTGTTTACTTATTAATTGAATTTATTTGGGTTTTTTAGTGTGCATTAGAAAATAATTTTGAGATATTTTTTAACTTGAACTATGGTATCTATGTTCTCCAATCTTATTTTCAGTATGATTTCTTGCCTTCCCGTTCAGCTTTTTAGGCTTCACCAATTACTTTGGATACAATTTCTTTCAATGAATTTTCCGCATCAGAAAATTAGGTAGTCAAAACTGTTCATCTAAACTCTCCCCATCAGTGAAGAGAGGCAGTGAGGGCAATTGACCTGTCTTTCCTCACTGAATACAGGAGGAGTCCAGACAAAAAGCTTCAAACAGACAGCTAACTTAGGTAACACTGAGACAATTAGAAAATAATGAAAATAAAAGGTTGATAGCCTCCCAGGATGTTGCAGATGTTCACTAAGGAACAAAAGTGATGTAAGAATCCTGAGTATTTCTGGCTCTTAAAATACATGTCCTATTTTACTTCCATTCACATTCTTAGGAATTAAGTATAACTGTGATGGTTATCTCCCACTTGCTTTCTTGCCTATAGGGAAAACCCCACAACTTGGAAATTTGGTGATAAAATTCAGGCATTTGGCAGAAATATTAGTTTTCTACTCTTCCAAGGGAAACCACAGTGTCAGAGATGGCTGGTCTGCTGCTCTACCTTAATATCTTCAAACTCTCTTTTGCTGGTTTCATTCTTAAGTAGCCCTCTTGACTGGCCTCCATGTATACAATTATTTTCCCAGAAAGACATTAAAATTAGTTTTAACTTTCTGTGCCCCTTCTACTGGACCCCCCTCCTCTGTATGATCGTGTGCCTGCCCAAGCCTGGAACTATCCCTTTTGGGGTTCTGGGGTTCTCCAGACTCTTATCAGCTCTCTGCAATATCGTGTCTCATGTGCAGTGTCCGAAAATTCATAATATTCACATATGTAGGGCTCTCTTTATATCCAGTACACCCTTTTCCTCGTTCAGCTTCTTCTCCTGTGCTTCAGGAAAAAGAAATAAGCATGAGGACCAAAAGAGGAATCATTCAGAAGAGAAGGAAATAATGCTCCTGCAGAAAAAGGCAAGACTTACTGGCCTTAAATATTCTAAGAGCTGAAGTGAGAGAGCTGCTATTTTATGATATGACAAAACAACGTGAATCCAAATCAATCTGATGCAATATGTGGCTGCAGCTTGGTGCACTTTATATGCCGAATGTGTTTGTTCACACAGTAGAATAAAACACAATGTTTGGATGCCCTTTCAAAGCTTCATCTACTACTAAAATTTATCTCCCTCTCTAACCTTATAGTTAGTCAGCAACTAATCTGGCTGCAGAAGGTAAAACTGACATAGGAAAGCAGTCAATCAGATTCAGTATGTTCTTATATGCACACACACATTACACACACCCACCCCTGCCACACAATGGCAAGCCTTGCAGAGGTTTCATTTTTCAGAAGGACATAGAGTGACAGCTATAAAATATTAGCTTGGATTTTCTTAGACCTCCCTTTTGTAAATCATGATTATTGAAATAAACTGCCAACTGCAATTTGTTAATTTTATATGATTTATTCCCAATGTTTAAATGTGAAAACCTGCCAGAAAAAAAATGTTTTATAAAACATTAGTGATTTTTATGACCATTAGTGATCTAGAAAAGCAATTTTTTCAGTACTTAATCCTCCTGAATATTTGTGATGAGCAGCCGAGAAACTGACTGCCACATGGCATACAGTAATGAGGACAGTAAATCAACTACTAATAAACTGTTAGCCTGTTTGAGACACAGAAAATTTTCTAAAGTGGGAAAAAGACTCTTTACAGTCATTATCATACTGGAATTTAAAAAGAAGTCACCATTTAAAATTGTATTTACTGATTATACAAAGAGGACTGCATTTAAAATAACTGCAACAATTTGTATAATGCTTAGTATCATAAGAGATTCCTGTCATAGGATTAATATTTCTCTTTAATGTAAATGTACTATAGAACACAACACTGCTTGAAAATAACATCACAATTTAAGAGGAAAAGGACTATATTTGCCCGAAAAGACCAAGCTCAAATTTGAATCACGTGAACTGAGATTTGAGCAGAAATCTCAACAAGTTGAGATGTGTTCATTAAAAGGTTTAATAGACTTTAGAAAGAATGTAAATGTATACTGAGAACATCAAGAGACTGAGAGTGGGAATGGAATGATATCACCACGGTAAGCAGCACTACCAGTGCAGGGGTGTATAATGCACTAATATGGGTTTCTGATGATATGTTACAATAAACATCCTGCAATACAATATGTAGTAACACAGAATACAGCTTTAGGCACTCTCTACATCAGTTGGTGCATAGGTCTTTTCTTTAGTCAGATAAAGAATACTGTGATAACATGCTGTGTTTAGCCAACACCTACTGTCCTGAAATATTGTCTTAAATACTTGCCAATTTTTATTTTACCCTGAAAAGAGACTGGGTCTTACTAGTGACACACTTGCAAGGAATGTCAGTTTGAATCTTTCCTATGACCCCAACACAGAGATACTCGGATTTACTAATGGACTCCTGGGAATAACTATGAAAATAACTGTTACCCTCTCGAGGAGAATAAGGAGAAAGAGCATGCCCTGCACTTATTTTGAAACTACAGATCTGCAACTGTCTGTACTGGCAGCTTCAAATTAAAATTGGAAAAGGTGGCAGATTTGAAAAATAGCTGTCCTATATCCGGCTTAGAGTTAGCCCTAAAATGAGTTGTACAGTAGGTCAGCAGTAGCAGAAGGTCAAGCAAAATGGGAGCGGGGAATTTTACTGGAATTTAGGATTCCATACTAATGAATTTGGAGAATTTGTAGGCCGAGATACTCTCTGCAAAGGAAGCCATATAGACACAGAGCGTTCCATCAATTTAGACTTATTTCCGTATTTCCTGCTGGCTGGTTATTAGAGTTCTTAATTCATTTTTTCCCATGTATTCAGTGAAGCATGAACTTACCAGAATAAAGGATAAAATTCTCATCTTGAAAAGTTCTTATTGTCTAGATTCACAGAACATTATAGTGTGTGCTGCAATGCCAAATGTGTATGAGATATTTAGGATGAGGAAGAGGGGGTTTTAAGTATTTTGCTAACATAATTAGATGTCAGGTCATTAACAGAAGAGTCTCCTTTAAATGGTAGGAAAATATAGTAACAATCAAAAACAACTGCATTCTGAAGACTTTGTTTTGCCTTTTTTCCTGATTAACCATTTTCACTGCAGTCTGTGTGATTTTAACCATCTCACTGTAGTCACTGGGGACTTATGTATAATTTTAGATAAAAAAAGTCTGTGATTTCCCTTCCAAAATTAATGGTGAGCACTTGACCTACAGTTCCGAATTTCTTGTGACCTTTTCTTTGAAACATTCTTGTACCCTATTTTTTGAAGTATAGGTTTGAAATGGGGTGGAAAAGAAGCATTTTGTAAGATATATCTCCTTTGTTGCTCCCACAAATGTCCATCAGAAACATGCCACACCGTGTTGTAAGCCATAAGTCAGTCTTTGAGAAAAGTCAAACTACTCTGCAAAAAGCAGGGCAACTGCCTTTCCTGTGCCTTTAGTACTCAGCTGCTGGAGCCAAACCCTAAGGAAAGAGGAAACCACTGCATGGGAAGTGATGATAAGATTAGGGACAGAGATAGACAGGAGACAAGCATATTAGGAAAGAGGACCAGGGGGAAGACTGGAGCTGGGGTTTTACACACAAGCACAACAGTAAATTGATTGATCACAATTAGCCCCCTAGAGATTAAACGTGCAACCTTATTTTTAAACAAAACCTCCCTGCCAAACAGCCATGAAGAAGCTTCTGGAGTCCCACAGTGGCACAAGGACTGGGGGAAATGCAGCTGTATTCACAGCACACCTTCCCTCCCCATGTCACACAACCAGGATGCAGAAGCTACCCTGGGCTACGACCAGTGTTCTCTGTCACACCCCTCCCCCCCTCACCAGATAACCCCACATTAAAAACACTGATGCTGGTAGAAAAAGCTTTCCTGTAAAAAATTAAGTTTAGGTCAGATACGGAAGTGTTACACAGAAAGAGAGAACACAGTTCCTTCTCTGTCATAGTCCCATCGTTTTGCACAGGCCAACGAACTCCCCACACTTACAATAAATTCACAGGGGACTGAAGATGAAATATCAGAAGCATCTCTTGCTGTGACTTGCATAGACTAAAATTTAAGTGGATGCTGATTTGTGCTGACATTCCTATTTGCTTCACAAGGATGTAATGACTAATACTTTTGTAGATACTGTATTAAAAGTTTCTGCTTTCCTCGGTGGCAAAGTTTAAGGAATCATTCAAATTAGAAAGCTTCTCTGGCCTTGTTATTTTCATACACAAGGATGTTGTAAAATAAGGATTACAAAAAAATAATTTCCATTGGTTTTCCTTATTTGATTTTTCCTTCTAAACCAGACATCTATAACTGTTGATGGACTGTAACTTTTCATTTGTAGTAAAAGAATAGCAAGAATATAAAGTGGGTTTTACTGTCATATTTAGGTTTTAATCTAGCAGGACACAAAATTGTAAATTCAATCCCCATGGTCAGCAACTGAAATTTAACGCATTGAAAATTATTTCTGGAGTCGTGTTCTTGGGTTTTTTCTTTTTCTCAGAAGAAACAGAGGATCATCTGGAAAATATTCCACCCTTTGATCCAATACACATCAATTTTAGACTTACCTTAACAGCTTTAAGAGCGGAATTCCTTATTTCCAGATTCCCTCTGTTATCAGAACAACATAGAGGGTTCTGTTTACCAGCAGTCAAATGATTTGCAGATGACAGTCAAAAAGGAATTTGCAAGGTCTCTGTTCCAAGGAAAACTATGATCCACTTAGCTTAAAAAAATCTCCAAACTGGCATTTCTAATATTTTCAAGAATGCCTAAAAGTCTAAAGCTGAAGCTTTTCTTTTTTTTTCTTCTCTCCTTTTGTCCTGTCATAGGTTCAAAATATTTTTATCTCTTGATTCTATTGTAAATATGAATTAACACTTCATATACAGGGCCAGAGCTCTTTGTAATTTAGGGGTATTTTTCTTCACTACTTTAGAGGGCACTTGTTCTTCCCCTTAAACTACTCTTAAAGAAGATAGCCAGGTGTGAATACAGAGATCTTTGCCTCAATCATATTCTTCCTTGTGTGTGTGTTTTTATGGTCTGCTCTTGTAAATCTTGCTTGCTTTGAATAATCTCCACTTACATCAGTATTTAAACTGAATTGGATGGAACTTCTTTTAGGAATAGTTCTTCACAGAGAGAGTGATTGGACATTGGAATGGGCTGCCCAGGGAGGTGATGGAGTCACCATCCCTGGAGATGTTTAAGAAGAGATTGGACAAGGCACTTAGTGCCATGGTCTAGTAGACAAGGTAATGCTAGGTCAAAGGTTGGACTTGATGATCTCAGAGGTCTTTTCCAACCTAAATGATTCTATGATTCTTACATGAGAAACTACTCGACATGAGCAGTAGATGACACAGCTAGGCTCTGTAGGTATCGCAGGATGTGATTTTTTTCCCCTGCAACAATAGTCCACTTAAAAAGAAAGGGCAAGAAAGGAAATGTCCTTTGAGCACGAGACCTTTTGAGGTCATGAGCTGAAGTTTCAAGTCCTCAATCAGTACACATAGCCTTCATTCAGAGAACAGATCACCTTGTACTGTCCCGAAACTCTGTATTAACTTGTCAGCCTTTAGCGACAACCATATTTGTGAACAGGGATTTCTTCTGAATATTATTTGTCAGTGTACATTTGCAAAACAAAGTGGCCCAAGTGATAAGGTAGTACGAAGTGCTGTAACTCCATCTATGTTAAAAAACTACAGGTATCTGACATTATACACACAAAATTTTAACTCATATATTTAAAGACTTTTACTCCATACAACCTGCAAATTTCAAATATGGTACAGTAAAAAAGTCCGGGTTTTCCAGTTTTTAGGTTTAAATATGTGAAAATTCATATGAGAGGCATACTGGACATAAGATCTTTTCGGTATTACTTGTATTTGAGAAGTATTAGATGCAGTGTTAAACTGTAAGGAAGTTTCTTAAGACTAAGGACTACTGTTGCCTGAAAATTCCAAAATTCCAAAGAACTCCAATGGGAAAAAAAAACATAAAAAAGAAGGGGAGATTATTCCTTTTTCTTCATGCCGTGTAAGTTGGCATAAGAAACCAAGGAGATATCACTGAAGTCATGTCCAAGAAGTCCAGAAAAACCACAAGACAAATACCACATATCTAAAAAAGAAAGCATCCTTAGAAAAGGTGAGAGTTCTTCACATGCCCTGCTTTCTGCCCATTAGTACCAGTATCATTTGTCACTTACATTTCGAAACTAATTAAATTGCTTTTTTTTCCCCTTATGAATAAACATGTGGATTTTATACACACACACATCTCAGATATCAGGTTTTAAGTGTATGCCAGAAACCTAGAGAAATGGCCTAGGGCTTGCCCTAGAAGTAGGACTACTCTTTCCAGAGGTGCTTGTTTCAGATTTGCATGGCCAGTGAGGTACAGTGAGATGTAGCATCCAGCCAAATAGATATGAGACAGCTTTCAGCAGAAGATGGGTGGATGGATGGATGGATGGATGGATGGATGGATGGATGGATGGATGGATGGATGGATGGATGATGTGTGAGGTAAACCTGGTTATCTTCATGAACCTTTGGGGCAAGAGAACTCCAGGTTCTGAATGCACAACTCAGCTGTTCTTCTATACATGCTGAGGTTGGCCTGGTCCCCTAGAAGAGTCACCCAGCCCTTTCTGTGCAGTATAAGTGAGAATCTGAGCAACCAAGACTCTATCCTGCCATTTTATTGATATGATGCTGTGAACTGGAATCCTGGAAGGATTAGAAAATGTTTAGAATCAGAAAAAAATCTAGGCGAGGGCCTTTGATTGCCTCAGTAGTTTGCAAATCATAACAGGCTAGCACAAGAGAGCCCATAACCTTACGAAATGCAAGTGTTCCAACACAGTTAAATGGAAGACTTCACTTGCACAATTTGAGAAAAGTTCAGCTCTGAAGTATGACAGGAAAACTCTTGCTCAATACTGTTGTTTTCATTTTAACTCAAAATGAATAAACAGACCCAAAGGACACTGGCTTTAGGACAGATTTCCTGCATAGGTACTTAGGTGATGCAGGTAGTTTTGTAATTAAATGAAACCTGGCCAACTATTTCAGAGTACAGTATTCATTGTTCTCATACCTAAGGAAAAAAAGCTTCGTTTTGAATTGCCTTATGAAGATATATTTCACTTTCTTCTTCCAGATAAGAAGGTCTCAGTACAACACTAACTCCCAGGACTGAGTGTTGTCTTTAAAGGTGTAGCAATACAGAGTCATTACACTATGACAACAGATCAGATAATATCACAAGACTACTGAATGCTGTACATTATTATAAATGTGCTATCTCTAGGCAACAAAGAGACCTTTATTTTTCTGTCAAAAGAAGCCTTTTCTTATCCTTTGTCCTTAGGGAAAAAATTATACATATGTATAAAATTTATATGTCTATATAAGTTATAGCTCTTTTATACAAGAAATCCTTAGATTTTGATAGAAAAATTTTCCCAGCCTTCCATAATGTCTTTTATTTATTGAATTTCCAAAACAGATAATTCAGGATACCATGGGAAAGAGTCAGGCAAAGAACAATTGAATAGCCAGCATAACACTGTAAGCAGGGGACATTTTACTCATACTTTTATTTCTACATCACGAAACACTTTTCAAAGTGGGGAATGTTATGTTCAGGGATTTTTTTTAGCATAATTTACAGAAATTTTGATTAAATATGCCAGTATTTTACCAATTCTCACTTAAATATTCTGAATTTGATGTGTATCAGCTAAATCATCTCTACATTTGAATGCAAATCTTTCTCGCTGAAACACTTCACAGCAAACACTGTTTTGTCAGAATTACTAAACATTAGACTACTGTACTAACAACTTGTGCTTTAAGTGCAATTAGTTTAAGTGCAGCTTAGTTTCATTTCAGAACTTTTCAACATGGGCATAGAAATCAGAGGTAAACAGAAACACAGATACAGTACAAGGTGGTACAATGGAAGACTTGTTTGAATTTGGTAGCTGCATTTGAGTCTTTCATGCTCTGAATCTGCTGTCTTTTGGATTGAGTTACATACATTACCAATGCACACTCTGAGTTATGTCCATAATAAGCCAGTTTTGTAAGACAGTCCAGAAAAAAAAAAAACTGTGAAGGATACCTGGTAATATATACAGAACGAAGTCCAAAAAAATTTGTAAAATCTGAATTATCACTTTTAAGAGAAAATTTTATTCCAGATAATTGTATTAAACTCCCCCCAAAACCCTGATATTGGTATTTAAGAAGATGGGGCCAGGAGTGGTAAGAGAATTTTTGTTAACTAAAAACGGAAGCATGCTTGTATTAGTTTAGGGGTCAATTCTGCAAGTTTCCAAGCTCTCTGGTCCCAGTTCAGTAAATTACTTAAACATGTGCCTCAGTTTTAAGCACATCATCAGTTCCAAAGAAATTATCTGACTCACACATGCTTAATAAATGTCTGGGTTAGAGCCAGAGATCTCAGCACTTACTAGTATTAAGACCTTCGTTTCCTAGTTGAACTAAAAGTAAGAGGTAGATAGTGCAGAAAGTAATTTCCTCTGCAAACCTCCTAGCAATCTGAGAATCACAGCTAGATCTGCTATAACCCACATATCTCACAGTGGAACTCGACCATCCCTACCATGGTACAAAGCTGGCCACAGTGTTCCTGCTCTCCCAATGTTCCCCTTGTCAAGAGTGAATCATATTTAGTGTTGCTGAAATTCCTAGTTATCCAAACAAGCAATAATAGAAACATTTGAACAGAAAGAAACTTTGAGTCATGTAGGTGGTTTTCATGTGTGGGAAACTACCCACTTTGTATCTATGTGATTAGGAAAGTCAGCTTCATTTGCCTCTGGCTGTCTGAGGCAAACAACAAAAAGCACATTCATGCTTCTATTCCTTCCTCTTCTCAGCAACACAGGGCGAGAGAAAAAGATTATGAACATCTATGTCCTAATCAGGTTAAGAGAACACACTCCCTGTCAGTAAGGCATCACTTCTACCAATGGGAACATTTTCCAGAATTTTTTATTACTCACCCTGAACTCACATCCAGCTAGACAAAGAAAGTGCTGTCTGAATACCAACCACTACACAAAGGATCATGCTGGGATACCAGCAGTATTGTTCTGGTAGTGTTCAGCAATACACCAAACCCTAGCTGGACATGGTATCTACCCAAAACTGACTAGATTGACTAGAAAAAGCAACTGCTGGATAGAGATGTGGAATATAGTGCGATAAAACTACACCATTCTCTATGTGTGCTTTTGTGGCTTCTGGCAAACTTGGATAGAAATCCTAAAACAGAAGTTTTCATGAAAGACAAGAAAAGAAAAAATCAGCCTTGGAGAACTTTATAAAGCAAGCATGAGAAGCAGCATGGGCAGTAGTCCAAAAGAGTTTCTCTGAAAAATTTAAAAAAACCCCCAAAAACAACAGATAAGAGACCTGAGTACCACAGGCAGAGAAAAGACAGCAGACAGTAGCTTCTCACAGCAGTGTGAAATGATGTGACTGAGTTAAAAAATAGGCCAGGATGACATTTTATTTGAGGCAGATCTGGAGTGAAACATCAGATCTGGAACCTATCAAAAAACGAGGAGGGAGACTGAGGACAGCAATCCCTGAGACATGTTGAAAGCCTAGGGAGGACACGATTTCAAAAACAGCAGGCTGTGAACACGGCTGTGTTGAAGATGGCTGATGAGCCAAAACCCCAGTCAAAGGCATTTTGGCTGAGCAGGAGGGGAGCAGAGGGAGAGGACTCATCTGGGATAGAGAAGTTCTGCAGGCCAGTGTGAGGCCAGGGATGGCAGGGGAAAGCTTTTTCTTGCCAGAGTGGGAGACAGTCCCTGCATGGAAAGCACTACCACGTAAAAAATATATTCTCATGAGCAAATGAATATAGTGGATATTAGGACTAGAATTTAAACCTCTCCTTGCCCTGCTCAGCTTTGACACCATGCTGACAACTGCACTTTCCAACAGATATCTCAGGGGAACTTCACCCAGCACCCCAGAGATTTTATTAACACTGACATGTCAAACTGTGACATCTTTCCAAAAGAAAGCTTAACAACAAGTTTGCATCTGTTTTGCTTGGAGCTTTTGGGCTACATTTTCGATCTAAGTATACAGAATGATGTCTGCTGAAAGTTGAAACTGGTGACATCAGCAGTGGTAAAAGAGAACTGCTTTCATGCATCTTCAGCAGGCTTATAGAAAAATGATTAATCATAAGAGCAAGAAAGAGTTGTCATAAAGCCTCAGTTGTTTTACCATTAAATTATACTGTGTATATTACTTATTAGTCCTGGATAGATTTTTTTATTTTTAACATAAACAAAGGTAGGTAATTATAAGTGACATCTGCATATATGCTCCAAAAGTGTGGATAAAACATTTCAACACACTGAAATATATTCATTAGTGTACGTGCTTAACTCCTGTCATGTAATAAGAAGGAAATTTATGGAGGAAGGTAAAAAAGGAAGTCATCTAGGATACCACTGGTCACCTCCTTATTGTCGTTTTCAATTAGAGAAAATTAGCCTAAGGAAATCTATTTATATTGTCATGTACATAGACAAGCTGCCTGTATTAGTGCATAAATAGATCTATAGTTTACTGTCATGTCAATGACAGAGACAGGCAGTTGTGAAAATTTCAGAGAAACTAGGAGAAAGTTGAAGGGCAGAAACACCATACACTTCTAAGCAAACACCTATGCAGAGCAAGAGTGAATATAATAATATGAATTATATAAATTATATATTTATATTTATATTTCTTATTCTCATGTTGCAATGTGGAAATAACAAAATTATCTCTGAAAGAGATAAAAAGAGTACCAGAAGCAAAATGCATACATTTAATCCAGGCAATTTGCTCAGCAAGGAAACATGATTTATTAGCTTATGTTAATATGGTTATTCTCTTTCTGATGCACAACCAGTTTAGGATACTCCAGACAACCCAGACTTGTGTCCTGACAAAATGCTTGAGATCTGCTATTATCACCAGATATACAGTAATTGAGCATGTCTCCCAAATTCCACAATTCTTGCCTAAATCCACAGTCCTTCCTCTTCACCTAGCTTGGGTTTTGGGATTCTTTTAGGAAGTGTAGTGACATGAGAGATAAAGCAGAAATAGAGACAAAAGACATGTCACCTCAAGTTGAGGTTCTTTCCACACTCCAAGTGCAGCTCTTTCATCAGAGAGGAGAGACCCACCCTCTCTTCTGGGTAAGAACAGCATGACTCAAAGTCAACTAGCTGAGACTCGTGGCACAAAAACATGCACCAAATACTCCAAATATAGGCCTCACAACACTCTATGGCAGGAGTGAAAAAACTCTCCTTTTGAGGATGAGAAATAAGTCTAATGACAATTGATGCAGGAAGGTGACCCAGGTAATTGTCCTGGAACATCCACAACACCTCCAGATTTCTACATGGGTCTTCAAGTGATCACATGAGGAGAGTGAGCTCCTGAGATGGTCAACAAACAAAATGGAGACTCTGCAAGAGTGACCAGAAACAGTAACATGCAGTGACTGCAGCTGCCTCTCTGGCTGGCATCAAGTGTCTGACTTGCTCTCCAGATTATACAGTTGTGCCACAAAACAATCAGAAATGAACCACACTCCTAATCTTGTCACACACTGCCTTTTAGATTAGGACTGTGAAAGGAAGGAAAAGCGCATTGTATGCATAAAAATTCTGTGAGAAGTGCAGTAGAGGGATATTGATTCCCAGAAAAAGTTTAAAATACTGGATGTGCAATTGATGCATCTTTTAGGATGCTAATTCATTTCTGAAAGACTTTCATCTCATATCTGGACAACATTCAGAGTTTCTTCTTTCATAATTTTTCCATGATTATAGTTTTGCCTGAGTGAAGATTGACTAAGAAACTGCATGTACACAGAGACCAAGGTCTGGGACCAGCATGCAATGTGAATATCTAGATTAAGTTAAACTGTTTATTGCAAGATAATCTAGAACCACTGTATGTTATGTATAAAGGAACTTTCCAGTGGACCCTCTTCTCCTCAGTATTGGGTTACATGGCAGAGTTGAAATGTCTCAAGCACTAAATCTAGTGCATTTCCTCATTTACAAAATTATCTGTACATGTAAAATGTGGAAACATTTTACATATTAGACATATTTAGACCTTGCAGTAAAGGTCTAAATAATCGAGGTGAGTAAATAACATCTTATTTACACATTTTTCATTTATATCACAAAGCCCATTCTCACTTTTCCTTTTGCCAAGGCCTTCAGTCACACCATAGCTAAAAGGGTTGCTCTGAATTACTGTGTATGAAACTAAAACTATAAATTGGAGGTTTTTTTCCCCATAGCTGTCACCATATTATGGGTGAAGCCTATACACAGAATATAGTCATTCAGGCTGTATGGTGCTAGGGAAGCATCTCATAATTCAAAGAATAAACTTGTGGCATTTGGAGATGAATTGCTCCACAAGTCAGGATCTTTATAATGCATTTTTAATGAAACGGCCAGATTAACTCTATGTACAGTCTAAAATGCAGTCACACAATTTCCTGGAAGCTAAATGACATCTTGCAAGCCAGGTATCTCATTTACATTGAAGATATGGCTTTTGCAAAGGCCTATCACTAGCTGCTGCTAGTAAAAAAAAACAAAACAAAACAAAACAAAACTAATAGGTTTGTTTGGTTTGGGTTTTTTTTCCCAGTTATGTAGATGGAGACAAAGGTGGGAGAGAAACAGCAACAGCTGCCACATCTTTCTGCCTAAACAATAATATTGGTTACCCATCTGGACAAATTCTGAGTTGGTAGGTCCTTAGGTCTGCCCAAATGCATGAGCTCTGCCCTTAGAAACCACAGGTAAAATCAGGAAAGGCAAGGAGAGAGAGGGCCAGAAAGGCCAGGGGAAGTTACCTATGAAAAGAAGGAAGAAGGTCAAAGACTAGAAAAGAAGAGGTAGTAGAAGGAAGAATAATTGAAATTTGAGGACTCTGATTTCTCTGATCTTTATGCATTCCTTTTTAGTTGGCTAGTCATCAAGTAGACTTCCAGTGCATAGACCAAAACTTTGTCAAGGTTATTCAGTCAGCATTCACAAAATTAAAACAGAGCACATTTTAAAGTCTGTTGCCCTTGGCAGTAAATTGTATTTGCATGACTTTTGAAATGTGGAAGGTTGGTCACCCTGTTGGTTTGCACACTGCCCATTGCCTGACGGGAGCCAGCTGACTAATCAGAGAGGGAAATGTGGGGAAAAAAGAAACAGGAATGATTCAAATGTGAATTCTGTCCTATTGTATTAAAACATGTAGCTAAAGCCATGTACGTCTGCTGAAAACTCAAGCATATGTTTGCAGCATTACTGAAACACACTTAGCAAATTTGCCTCTTAACTGCCTTTTTTAAAATTAATTTATGCTAATTTATAATAGGTATACTTCATTGCTATTCTTTATTGTTACCATGTTCTTACACTTGAAAGACAAACACTAAGATATTTTCTGGTTTTCCTTTTTTTTTCACCATAATAGAACTAGTTGATTTGTCTCTGTTTTGTACTCAGAGTTTGGAAAGCTTCTAAATAAAACAATTAATGTATCAGTCCCCACAGTTACTTTAGGTGTTTAAACAACTTAGCTCTAATCTTGCAAATTTGTATGCATAAAGATGGCCAAGAATAGGATTTATCTCACCTAATCCAAGAGATAGGAATCTAATCTACACAGTTGTCTAGGCTACACTTCTGTTGTCAATTGAGAAAGGCACAAGTTTAAGATACAAGATATGAATCACCCCTCCGGAGGCGAATATCTCTCTTCATTGACTGTAGAGGGAATCTAGGAAGGTTGGTTAGACTAGACATCTAACATTAAAATGATCAAAACTAAGAGCTAAATCACATTTCAAGTACATGAAGAGTATGTTGAAATCAGTATAATTGTTCCTTTGAAAAAAGTTGTAAAAATGTTAAAATATTTGTATAATAAGGGTTTTACAGTATCAAGTTTTTAATGGGAAAGATTATTTGCTATGTGTTTAGACGAATACAGTTTTGATCCCTGACTGTTTTGGGGTTTTTTTTAATAAAATTAAAAATGGATGTAAATCAGAAACTCAAAGGTAGGAAGAAAATTATTTAGAGGTAGATAAAAAATATTTTAAAAGTTAACTTTTGCTACCCTCCCTGGTCCTTCATTGCTAGAGCTGGTCAATCTGCTTCTGAGAGGCAGTCTTCACAAAAATCAGTGGAAAAAAAGATCAGATAGTAAAAATGGCAGTATAGAGGTGTTTGGGAATATCAAATCTAAGAAGAACCTGTTATTCTTACATATGAGCAAATACGAATGATGATATACCTGCTCTCTTGAAACCTCAGGAAGGAATAGTTGCCTGACTGCCAGGATGCTATTCAAGTAGTTGGTTATTGACAGGAACCTGCATTGAGTACATTAAGAGGTAAGAAATTTCCTTGAGAATAAGTTGGTAAAATTGTCAACAGAAGATAAGGACTTGTTGATCTGATATGCCTAAAGACCATTTTGTGGCCTGGTTAACATGGATCCTGAAATGAATATTCAAAGGTACATTTTTTTCTACACTATCAAATCACAGAATGATATTTTTTTTGTCTGTGGAAAAAATTGCTTTAATTTTGCTGAGACGGAAGGAAGCGAATGCCACCCACCTTGAGGTCTCTGATTTCAAGGGACTTCACTTCCCATGGGATGTGATTGTGGGGAGCAGAGGCTTTGTGTGTGCACAACTATAAGCAACTTGCCAAAACCACTCGGTGGCTGCTGCCACCCCACCAACGCATCTGAGGGGGTGACTGCAATGCTGAGGTACTGAGTCAAACTGGAATCTGTCCCCTCACACAGCTCAAAACTCAGAAACTTCAGCACCAGATGCAGAGTGGTTAGGAAATCCACCCCCATAATCCAGGGACAGGGTGCACAGCTGGAGCACAGACGTAGACAGAGTCTCCCTGGAGCGGCTGTGGGACTTGTGGCATCAGGAAATCTCTGCGACATGAAACACCCCAAAAGGTTGCAATATGCCCCGTGTTCACAGAAGGTAAGAAATGTGTAGGAAAACATGGATCATTCAGCCAAGGGATCTCCACATGCCACTCAGCTGTCAGCTTTGTTCCGCCTGCCTGGAATCAGGTGGATTTCACTCAGCACTGCAGGGAGACAGACTTTACCACTTTATGACTCATGCTTGATCGGGGGGAGTGGAAACAGCAATCATTTATGACTCACTATATTGTATAAGACTATGGAAAATCATTTGCCTGCATACTGTACAAATACATATTGAAAGTATATTAAATATGTTGAAGTAATTGGAACACAATTAAAATGTTCTGAAGCAAAAGAGAGAAAGGTTACTCATTACCAGTCTCTTCCCTTTCACAGAGATAACCTATTAGCAGAAATTTGCAGTATTTTCCTTTTGAAGTAGTCATACTGAGTCAACTCTGTCTAGAAATAGAACTGTGTGAATAATTTGGGGTGGGGGTTATATTCAAAGAAAAACGAGCAAAGTTTTTGTCTTCCTGACAGTATGTTTTTCTTCCTTTTTTTGAGTAACTATTCTTAGCGTAAGAAAATGAAAGTTCTTCTGAAATAGTAGGAAGAAATATATTTCAAAACTTTCCCTCTAAAAGCAAAGTTATGCAAAAGCCTAATGCTCAAACTAATGTTTGAATAAAACAGACAGCAAAGGATATGTTATACAAGAGGGAAAGAAACCACAGCCTGCAGGTTGGGATTCTGGTCTATGAAGTTCTTTGCTTTGCGGCATTTAAATGAGGACCTTAATAAAAAATCTCTTCAGCCTAAATTTACGAAAAATCTGAGGTGTCTGAATCCTGTAAGAGAATTTAGAACCTCGAGTTAGATGACTTGGATGAGGGCAAGTGTTGGCAATATCGAGAAGAGAGCTGTGTTTGAACACTCCCCTTTCCTTCAGATCAAAGCTATGAGCAGCAATACTATTTATAGTATTTGTAGCTGGAAAGGAAAAAAATACTGAAAAAACCTGCTATTTTTGAGACGATTGGTTCCCCGTCACAGTACACCATGAGATCATACAAACCCTGTGAGACCACAGTGGGTGGTGGGAGGATGCAATCGGGAACCAATGCTCTTCCATGCTTCAATCTGAAGTCACCGACAGGTCAATTCACAAAGAGAAACTTGTTACCACCTAAAACTAAAGCTAAACTAAAACAAGAGCAGGCAATGGTTAGCTGATTGATAGGCCATGGCTGTCACAGCAATAACAAGCTAAAATCAGCTCAGCCCAAGACAAGCCCAGACACATTTTTAACCCCTGCAGTGTCAGGTCAACAGAAATCCCCTGACCTTTTACTTGTAGTGGCAAGAAATCACATTTACTGGACTACAAAACAAGGACTAGGAAACAGAGAGGAAGAGAAAGATGATCTTTCCCTATCACTAAAAACAGATCTATGTAGGATTGCCTTAAGTGAGTGTGGTGTAAGTGAGGAACAAAAAAAATTCCTTTAAAAATAATCCTTGTTAAAACAGAGAGATTACTCTGTTCTGTCAGTAGACAGGGTGCCTAGGACCAACTCTTTCCCAAATGCTGGCCTGAAGATCAGTGCCTTTCAACAAGGAGCAAATCCTTCAGTCTATCCAAAGTTTCAGGCTTGTGTGAATTAACTTTTTCCTTATTTCTGAAGGCTTTCTGTCCTGCCTATGCAGTCAGAAATGCAGGATTCATGGGGCCAGAAACAAAAAGCAAGAAGCAGCAAAGCAACAGCCTGAGAGTCTGAGGACTCATCCGGAATGACAAAGTCTGAGTTTACACTTAAATCTAGGTAAAACTATAAAAAAAGCACAGGTATACTTCCAAATACCTGGCATTTGGTCAGAGCTTTGCAAAGAGATTGGTACCCTGCTTTACTGTTCATTGGCTTCTTCTACAAAACTCGGTGCGGGTTGCTGTCCCCCTTGTCACATGGACCCTCAACATACCAAAGAACTCCTTTCATAGAGGACCCTACCCCTGGGGAAGAGGGCATCTCTCAGTGCAGCCTCTTTGGGGCATTTCTGATGTAACATCGTGTGAGCTCCCTGGGACCTTGGTGACATTCCAATGTCACCCAGTGTAGTGTAACTCCAGTCACTCAAACCAAACTAGTCCTGACTTACTCTTACTCCCTGACAGTGAGAGGGGCCCTCAGTTGACTAAGTAGTAAGTAATGCAGAGCTCAAAAGACGCAATAAAAATTCATACGATACAACTACTCCACATTATCCATTTCTTTGTGCTTTCTTTTTATCTCCTAAGTAAGGACCCAACTGATATCCCAGCAAAGCTGGGACTTTAGATTTTGGAATATTGTCAGGATCTTATTCTGTTCATGTGTAGAAACAAATCTAGTATAAACCAGAATTTTTTGAAAAACCTTTATAATACCACAGGCAAAGTCATGTACTTATAGCTCAGTAAAGCACCCAGAGAATACAGAGGCAGATCAAAATGCAGCATTTTACAGGAGACATAAAATTTTTCTTCACGTGTAAAATATGACTTGCATACTACCTGACATGGGGAAATAAAGGAGAATTAATAGTCTTAATCTTATGGGAATATATGTTGAAATGGCTAATGTAACCAGCTAAAGCCATAACATTAAATTAAAAGATTTCAGAATTCTGCTTTTGAATAGACAGAAAGTGGTAAAAACATTATCCACTTCCCCAGTGTTTTGTAGTGGTTTTAAGGATTTTAGCAGACAAATAAACTAGATGTTATTGTCAAAATCACTATGATTACTATATCCCTATAAGATTACTCTCCATAAGAGATCAAAGAGCAGTACAATAATAACAAAATTGCACAAAATAAAATAATAAGGATAGGAAAATGGTGATTGCAAACTCTGTGGATTCCAGGCAAAATGACAATATTGATTTGTGGCCCAGAGGTCAAAGTAATGGAATATCATAGGCAAAATGTACTCATTTTCCTTGATTTGGGGCAAACAGCATAGTCCCAAATGAGTTTTTTAATTTTTTCTGAAAGAAAAAATATTTGAAGAAAAGAACACAGGTTATTCTAATAATTTTTTTCCACCTGCAGTAGTTACATAGAAATTATTTTTATATCCATAAAAACACATAAAGGCTTTGCAGGGGAAAAGAGGAGGGAAAATTTCCAGTGTTGGATTTTTTAAACAAGATAACTAGATATGTAATCTGAAGGCTGGGTAAGGAACAACCTTCAATTTTAGGGACAAAAACTGAGGTTAATCACCACATTCACTAACTTCTCATTAGCAGAATAATTCCACAGGATGATATAAATGCATTTCATTTGACCCAAATGTATGTGGAAGGCCTAAAGAACAGAGACCCCTTATCTGCTAAGATTCTGGAGAAACATAAAAATTGTAGAATTTTTATTTCTTCAAACTCAGATTTAATCCCTATACACTGTAGTGGGGTGCAAAATAGTTTTTCAATGAAAGAAATTAAAATTGTAGCTGGTTGTTTTTCAAACAGATGAACAAAAACCTCTCTGTTCTATTATCAGTGCTCATATCTGTTCTGGTACAGGAAGTGTCATTGCTCTCTGTACCAAAGTGTTACTGCATATTGTAATGCTCATTGAGAAAAATAATTGAAAAGAAAGCCCAGGATATGGTTAAACACTAACAGTGTCACTCTGGGATCTACTTGCATAAATCACATCCAGTGTTAGGGAATGAACCCAGGAGACTAAATTAATATTCTATTATATCCCTGGATACTTCTGGAGACTTTGGCAAATTTTTGCTGATTTTGTGCAAGTGTTGTCTTAATAGTCAAATTCATGAAGCACTTGAAGATGCTCTGAGTTTAGTAAAGGTTGTTTGTACTCAACATTTTTGAAATTCAGGTCACTTCATCACTATATATAAAGAACCTCAGTAGGCTGGCCTGATTTTTGCAAGTGCCAAGCTGCCACAGTTTTTAATAAAGTCAGTGAAAATTATAAGTGCTCAGTAACTGGAAATCCACCAGACCTTTTGTCAATTTTTTAGCTGTATATGAAAGATTTTGGTTACCTAAAGATGAAAATCTTAAGCTGAGGCTGGATCTTGAAAGTTTATAATGGAACAGAAATTTGGGTAATTATATTAAAAGAAGGAAACGGCAATTTGGCCATGGTAATTGAGGTAGAAAAGCAAGTTCATCCTCAGTTTGCTGAATTCATCTAATGTATTTAATATTTAGGAAATATCTCAACTTTTAGTATTTTTCCTGAGGTTTCATTCATAATGTAATTTTTAAAAATGCATACTCTTCCCTGGGTATTTCAGACAGTCTTGAGATCTGGTGTCATATTTAAATACTTGCCAGAATAAAAAATTTGGAGGTGGGGTGAAGATACAGGGTGAAAATTTCACTGGGGAAGCACTCTCATTTCCAATGGAGTCAGTGACAGAATTCATGCTGACTTTTAAATGCAGCAAAACCAAGTCAGCACAAAAAAAGCATAAAACATAAAGAAGCATCTCAAGCCTGCTGAGACTTCATTACATAATTTTAAAAATATGAAAGTTAAATCCAGGCATCTAAATGACATATACATGTGCTATGCACCATTAATAAGTGATGAGAAATAAATAAATGAAACTGAACATGCCCAGTGCACCACTGCTCTTTACAGGATGTGAGTTGGAGAAGCCTAAAAATAGAAAAGATGATTTTATGTGCAAGTGCCATGAAGGAGTAGTGGTTCAGCAGGAGAAAATGTAAACAGAGAACCAGTGCAGTCCCAGTGGGGGTGTACAAAAGTGAAGGAGAGCGCAGCTTCTCTCTCTGTGTATAACATGAAGAGACCCAGGTAAGGCACAAGCAGCACAGATCTAAAATATAGCAGTAAATGCCCTCCCACAGTGAGTTATAGCTGATTTTTTACTTCAGTTTTGATTTTTCTCTTGTCCCTGAGAAGTTGCTGGCTACTGGATATTTAAGTGTCTTGAATATGTCAGTTTGTTTCCTATTTTTTTGTTTCTTGCATGTTTACTGAATTATTTATGCCATAAAAAAACAATTTAAGCAAGCAAGCTTTTTTTGTACTTCATTCAGGAAGAAGTGTTGTTAGTGGTCACTGACTAGGGAAGGAAAGATGGTCCCAGGAACTGTTTGAGCCAAACACTTTGAAGATCAAGACCAGATCCTTAACTTAATTACATGATAATAAAGGCCAGTTGTTAAATGATATGTTCATTCTGTTTCTAATTGGCAACTGCTGTAGGAACCCACGGCTCATTGCAATGATGTCAGCACAACAGCTCCAAGCAAGACCAAATAAAACATCAAGAAATATATCTAAGCATAGAGCACAACTGTTTCCTCTTAGCTGATGAGTTACTTACAAAAATAAATCCCACTTGTTCAAGCCCCTGACACAATAATGAAGTACAAGTGATACAAGCACCTTGATCATTTCTAGAGTAGCCACAGGAGCCTTCCAACAGCTCCCTGTAACTGTCTGGTAGGTGCCAAAAACAGACATGAGGGTGAGCGTGTGCTGGCTTTGGTTCTTTGTTATGTGTAGAATCTGTTCTTTATAGGCACAAATGCCATGAAAAGTAAATCAGATCATCCTGAAAAGCATTATCTGTTGTGATTACGTCCTTAATTTCTTTTGGACCTCCATGTCTCAGGGTGTGGGGGGTCCCGTATCTAAACCCAGTGAAGAACCCCAACAGCTGGAAGCTGCTGGAGGAATAATGTGCAATCCAGACTCTTCTCTTTACAGTAGAATACAAAATAATGAAAAATTAAATGTAGAAGGGTAGAAGTTATTGCTTAGTAAAGATGCTTAACAACACGGATTTCCTTGCAGATCTTGTGTGCAACTGGGTTCTTCCTCTGGAGAAATATCTCCTCCAGTTAGATCAATTGTGTGGCCTCAGGAAGTCTTCTCATTCACTCAGTTTTCATGTGGAATAAACATGGATCTGGTGTCAGGATTTCATTTGAGAAGTAAAAATTAGGAAAAATTTTTGTGTCTATTGCAAAGGCCAGTGTGAGAATCAAAACAGAAGCCTGAGCAGAGTCAAGGGCTATGGGAATGAGGTAAACCTCAACTCCAAAGAAGGTTATAGTGAAGAAGGGTAATACCTTTAGAAAGAAAAGGTTAAAAAGCACATGATGGGCAGGTGATTTTAAGTGGGTTCTGGTCAAAAGCTGAAAAAACAGAGTGCTGCCTTCTCCACATGCAGAAATTAATTGTGAAAGCTAAGCAGAAAATATGACTAGAACTAAAGTCTAGAAGATAAGAGAAAGATGATGTTGTGAAAACACAGACCCTACTTTTCCAGGCTACACCATCACAGGTAAGAAGATTCCCAGTGGTGATTATGATCATCCTTTACATCTCCAGTTGTGGCAGCCTGGAGATCATTATTGGTACAGGATATGCCAAAAGAGTCTCATATACAAGAGCTGGAGTGAAGAATCTAGAATCCAAAGACTAGGATCTCTAGTTAAAAGTGACTGTTTGAAATGAAGAACAAAATTTTAGTTTCAGGAAATGTAACAGTATAAATCTTAAGCCATAACCTAGTAGTGCACACCTGGCCTAATGCATACCGAGAAATCCAAGACTTAAACTCTGTACGTGATAACCTTGCACCAGAAAATGTTGGGGACTGTAATACCAAAACGCATGACTGAAAACATATTCAGCATTGAAGCTTGACAGCCACATTTGCAATATCCTGCAGCTGAATAAAGCTTATTGATTAACCTGGCTTTACAGAGACCAAGGCTATTGTGATTACGAAGCTCAGTAGATCATTCCATGAATGGCCTGTACTGTGTCATGTGGATTTACTGCCACAGACTTAACCCTTTCCAGTGATTTATACACCACACTTCCTTTTGCAGCATTGACATGTGCTCAAAATACATAAAACAGCAGAGATCTGTTTCGAGTTGAGACAGGTATACAAATTCGTACCAGCTGAAGATTTGGACTGTGGTATCACCGCATTCCTTTCCTGCATGCAACATAATACTGCTGGGCTGCAAACAGCTGTTGGAACTGACGTATTGGCAGCTAAGGGCAACCAGCTTTCTTCTAATGAAACAAAATCTTGTCACATGCAATGGATAGTGACTTGAAATTCCACTCTGTCTCCTCTGGAAAAAACAGGTAACATTCATATGAGGAAGCTGGGCTGTATCAGAAATAATTTTAAACCTAATATTACTCTGCTGGTAATTGATGGATTGTCATATGGCACAAAGAGCCAGTATCTCCAAAAATGAACCCACTTGTTGCTTCTATAATTAGAAAAATACAATGATAAGATGTGTATTTATGGAAATGCAAGTAGGAGCCATCATGTTTCCCTATGCCACACAGATGTTGCAGCCAATATTCCTTCCTACACAAACCTATTAGGTAATGATAGCTCATGTACGGGCAAACTCAGCTCCAAAGTTCACTTTCAATTCAGAATATTTGTAAAGTTTGAAAAAGTTTGAAATAGCTGAAGGTCTGCTCATCACTACTGCTGTAATTCTTTTGTTTTACAAGGTGGTTTTTAAATGGTAAAATCCTTTCAGCTTGTGAAGCTGAGATGTTCATGCTTCTCAGCGGCAGGACAATTCAGTTCTTGAGAAAGATTTCTTTGCTCAGACTAGAAAGCAGGAAAGTCTGCATTAAATAGTCTGAGAGAGAAATAATTGCAACCTTGGTACTTCTTCATGATTCCTACATTGAAAAACTCTCTTCCATGGAAAAAGTTTGATGAAGGAGCTCTCTATCTATTCTCAATTTATAATGATCCAACTTTACTGAATTTCTATATTGACCTGATCCAAACCCTATCAAGTCAACAGAAAACTCAAGGTGAAAAATGTAGTCTAACAGTAAATGACAGCGAACCATTTGTAGCAGGAAAGCTGTTTCTTTGCCTGAATGGTTAGAGATCAGAACATGGACTATTTACCTGGCCAGCTGAGACTTCCACCTTCATCACAGCAGCAGAGTGAAATCTTGCAAACAATTTCAGACTGTACTAGAGGTTTCAGTGAAAGACGGCAATGGTTAAATGCCATCAGTGAGGGATTCAGCAGACAGACTGGGAAGGAAGGAAAAGCTGCAAATCAAAAGCAACTGTTGGCATTTACTGGTTTTAGAGACTTTCCAAATATGCAGAATCCTTCAGAAAAGGAGAGTATGATTATACTCATCTGAGTGGTAGGTGATGGTAAAAAGCTGTAAAGTGGGAAGCTGAAGGTCAACAAGGTCACACAGTCACCCTTTTTAATAAAGCTGCGCTTAATGGCCAAGATTTTCTTGGCAGTCCTCAAAAACACTTCTTAACAGCTCCCTTCTTTGGGTATCTCAGCCTAGAGCAGAGGACTTGTCTGATAGATCAGGTCTAAGAAGGTAATTCTGATGAAGACAGAGACTGGCAGTGAAGTCAGCAGCTAAACTGAGAATCTCAGGTTGGCTCTACTGGCAGAGTATGACGCACAGTGTCTATTCACTCATTATTGTGACAGTCTGCAAAGCATTTCATTTGAACACAAAAAATGTAAAAGGAGTCCTGGAGGCACCAAATTTCTCAAGAAGCAGAGCTGATGATAGGCCTTAACAAGTAGACTTGCTTTGAAATCTCTCCTAAATCACAAGGTAAGCAACAAAATAATCTAGAAGAGCAGTATCTCTGCCATCACAAGATGGCTTGCAATCAGCACAAGAAGTTTTCCTTGAATTCATTGCAGCATTCTAGCAGAACTACTATTGCAACAGATGTCAACAAGAGATGCTGTTACATACCGTCTTTCCAAATTACAGGAATAATCCTACCATGTGGAGTAAAATTTAGTTAGGAAAACAAACTGAGGAATGAGTTCAGGTTACGTAAGCTCTGGGAAACAGACAACAAGAACTTTTTTCCTTGGTTTCAATCTCTAGTAAGAGTTCTCAAGAACTGTAGTAGCAGAATCAGTCTGATCACTGGTCATGTTTTTTTGATATATATGCTTATGTATATACATATATATGTGTGTGTGTGTGTATACACACACACACACACACATATATATACAAACACACACATATATACTTCCTGTACTCTGTTTGACAACTCGCATCAGAATCAGATTGAATGAGAACGTCTATAATAATCTCAGATAAAGAACAGAATTTCAGAGGCTGTCTCTGTCACCTTTACAGCATTCCTGTTTACAGTGGACTGCATGTTTGAAGACCCATTCTCAGCATTATATCTCCGAGACATTGCTCTCTGACCTGGTTTAAGAGGGATCATATGTTAGCATATGAACAAGTGAAAGAGTTTCAATTTTGTAATACTGCTCTGTTGAGTAAAGCTCTCAGTATTTGCATAATGAAGTATTCACAGAACACAAAAAAAGCAAGATTTTTGTTCTACATCTGGAAAAAATGGATGGCTGTAAAGCTGGATTAGTTGAATTTAACTGAGATGAAGAAAAACTTGGATAGCAATAGTAACTTAGGTTATGCAAGTTAAATTATCTGAACTTGCATTCAGGTCCAGCGTCAAACACCTTCTCTGACCTTGTTCCAGATTATTCTTTCCTGGGATGCTTCTAATTTCTGGATCTGCTTCACTGTATATAAATAGTTGACCCATTAGTTATCTTTTCCTGACCCAATAGAGTGTCAATTTTTTTTTTCTCTTGACCCAGTAGAAATCTTTTCCTGGGCTGTACACTGATTAGTTCAAGGATGGAAGATGCAGGTATCAAGTCTTGCAAAAGTGCTTGGATTTCACAAAGTTGACATGGGTATTGAAAAATAAAATAAATTAATGTAGAATATCAAAAGGAAAAATTAGGGTGCAGCTGAATATGAAAGAGTTGACCATTTGCAGAGTTTTGTTTGGGTAGACAAATAATGGCTTTAAAGCATATCAACATCTACTGAGTACTTGTTCTAAAAGACCAGATTTCCTGAAGCTGAACTTACAACTTACGCTATTTTAGTACACAAAGGTCAATTCCACTTGACCATTTCTACTGAGGATGAATGGTTGGGAAGCAAAGGACATTACGTACAGGGGATGGTATGCTAGTCAGGCAGGGAGTTTACGAAACAACCCCAAGCAACCCTTTAAGAGGGACTGAAACAAGAGCACAGCTCAGTTTGCAATAACCTTTGCAGAATGTTTAGAACAAAATCCATTTTATTATTATGCTTCATTCTCATTATAACTTTCCATAAATTTCTTCAAGAACTAGAATGTGAGATAGCAGCAAAATATAGTAGACTAAATGTCCCACCAAATCTATACTCTGTTCTTGTGTATGCCAGTAATAATGCTGCTCCCATCACCACAGTGTCTCAGTGCCTTCCAGTAATGTACTAAGCAATGTGACCAACATCTGCCAAATGTTTGTGCTCTCTGCTTCTCTCCTCAGGGAAAGATATGTGTTCAGCAGAGTGTTTTCTTTTGGAATTTATTTTTAATAAAATCTAAATGAATGTGCTATTTGTTAGAGAAGTCAAAGAAATATGACTTGCACTCAGGACAGTAGATGCACAGGATGTCCTAGCCCAGGGCTGCCTCTGGGAGAAGTGCAACTTCTGCCCAGGAGTGGGTACAAGCAGTGGGCAGGTCATAAAGGGAGAAAAGTGATTAAAAGGAGCTCTGGCAGGGGGGTACTCACACAAGCTGCAAACGCAGGAAGGAGAGGATGAGGCTTTATTTTTGCATCTTTTACTGCTTGCATTCAATTTTATGTTTATGTTGCAAATGCAAAAAAAAAAAAGGCATTTCATTTGAATTCCCACATACTGTCAACAGAGCAAATGCTCACTTTGTTGTTGCTGCTCCTGAGCATCCCAGAGTTGGAATAAAAGGTCTGTAACAGTGAAGCATATGCAAGACTTGGAAGGGTAGATTTGCACATTTACTGGCTACACTTTTTTAATGTTCAGCTCAGGACAACCCTAAGATATCCCAGTGTCTCTTGCAGGTGTATTTCAAAAAGAGAAAGAGAATGGGAGAAAGGGAAAAAAAAATTGCCAGGCCCTTGCAGCTGGTGAAAACATGGGTATAAAGTTCTATATATTTAGAACTAAACACTGCAATTGGAAGTTAAACTTGGAGGGCTTTGAGCACACTGATGTGCTCTTTTTGTTTTCAGTCATTAAGAATGACTATAAGAGACTCCTACGAAAAGTAAGAAGATGCGAGCTCAATCCTCCTCTCAGCATTAGAAAGTGAATTTGTCTTTGGCTGGAGTGGATGTGTCAATGGTAAATAAGTAATTGTGAGGGGTTTTGGGGGGTTCTTCTATTCTTCTGAAATAATTGTTTCATGTGACTGTTTCTCATTTAAGCATAGCATTAATAAACTCCTTTACTAGTCTTCATGTAAATAGTATATCTAGTAAATTGTCACTCAGCTGTTTTGAAAAGACCCTAACTACAGCCCTGCAGCTAAACCAACACAATTCTCAAGGAATATTCTTAGAATAAACACTACAGATAAAACATTATGCCTTCAGGTGATATTTTTTTATCCTTTCTATCAAAATTGTCACTTTTCTTCATTCCATTGTTCATTGGCTAAAGCCAGCATTATTTAGAAAGTGAGACATCCCTTGAGCTGGAGAGAAAAGCTCAAAAAAGCATTAAAAATATCATTGTTTTCTGGTTGCAGAGACACATGTGTATTTGCATTGCTACAGACAAATGTTGTCTATAAGGGAGGATTTACTTTTCTCTGTCCCAAGACATAAATTTAGTTTCAATGCTCTAGTCCCCAAAACTCCCACACATTTTGTTGGAAAATATACCTGAACAAGACAGCAAGTTCTGTCCTTGGGGAGGCCAAGAGTAGATTTTTGTCTTAGATTTATACCAGCAGCATGTGGAGACAGAAAATATGTAATAAGTCAAAGAGATTTTACTTATCAGAGATTTAGACAACCATTTGTCAGTACTCAACTGTATTGCTGGATGACTCATTCCCATTTCTAATACCTAGGAATACAGGGCATGTGTGGGAACACAATGTCTGCATTGATTTTAATCTGGTCTCTTTTTGTACTGTCTACAAATAGCTCAAAATGAACCCAATCAGATAAGCAGAGCAGAAAATGATTGCAAAAACACATATAGTAAGCCATTCACAGAGGCCTCAGAGAGGCCAAGGAATACACAAAACAGAAAACGCCAAGGTAACAAAGAACAGCTTATAAAAGGGTATAGTTCCACTATGCAATGGATAAATTATTCAGCTAGGGAGAGTGATCCCTGTAACAGACAGATTTTCTTCTTAGGTGAAGGACCAGCAGCTACCTACTCAAAATCTAGTGTTAGCATCACATGCAATTTTAAGTACTTCAATTTTGGATCCCAAGCTCCATGTCAAATCTGTCTTTTACACCAGACAGGTTGGAGAAGACAACCTCTCCTGCTATTGCACTAAGAGTATTTAAAACACTCTTTGTGCTCTGCCCCTCACTGAACTCCCTTTCACATATGCCTGCTGCAATCCTTGGCTCCCGAAAGCTGCTGGAAGAGTGGGTGTGGTAGACTTTTGGGAAAGAGTCTTCCTGTTATGAGAGAATTTTTAAGTTTTTGAAGTTATATCTGATCTAAAATGAAACAAAAATTTGAAATTTTGTTATAGTCTTGTCAGTTATTCCTCTGAAAACAATTTGAATCAGATCTATTTGGATTTTTTTTCAATAACAAACTGTTTGGTTTTGGTCTTGACATTTGCTTTTTTCTTCACCTTTTAGTGAAGATCAAAAATTTCAAGAGTAAAAACTCAATTAAATGTACCAACCAAACCAATCTTTCTGTTTTAAAATTTTGCAAATAGGCTCTATCAACAAATTCAAAAGCTTCTCATACTGGAATGCTCATCATAGAGATATGTCTATAGAGTATTGCCATATCCTTGTCAAGTCAAGAATGTTCAATAAAAATTCCTTGCTGATCTACTTCTTTAACACATATTTCTTCTGCCATCCTGAAAGTAACCCTCCTTTGGGAAGATGGAAGGTGAAAACAAATGTGGGATAACAGGCTTGCCCTTAATCCAGAAGTGATGGTAGGAGGAAGATGCTTTTATAAGACAGAGATGACAACCTATCTGATGTTAAAATAGTCACAGAGTCAGAGTAGCATCTTTGACCAAGCATGTACAGCATAAATTCCCTTTTCTGCATCAGAACAAACTATAAGTCCCCTAAGGGTATTGCAATTACACTGATTTTACATCGTAGTAAGCCAGAGAACTGTCAAAATTGCTATAAAGACAAGGATCGGAATTTCATCTTGCCTTCTCCTTGTGGCCGTGCGTCTGCCCTTCATTCTTTCTGATAGGCATCTTTCCTTTGTGAACCATCTCTCTGAATACAATTACGTGGAAAAATGGAGAGGCTCACAAAAGTTCCCGAGGCAATGACAACTGAAGGAGGCATACTTTCCCATAGCTCAGAGGAGTCTTTAGCTACAGCAGACAGCCAGAGCTGCTGAGTCTCCTTCTCCTGATCCTGGAGCTAGTTCTGCTGACAACAGCCCAGGGCCCTCAGTGCCACATCCCAGGGCAGAGCACATGTATGCATCTTGCCATTCTCAGACAAGCCTGTTGTAATTCCCAGTTCACAGCAGGAGGAATCACGGTCTGCAGCGAACAGACATGCAATTCTATTTGCAAAGGCCCCCTGCACACATTTCCTGAGATCATCCTAGCAGAAATCTCTGAGTTTTCTCCAATTTACCAGAACAGATATGCAATATGATCAGAAATGGGAAGAACAATGTTATAGTGTTATATCATAAAGACCCTCTCCAAAAAACTACAAAGATACTGTGAAATATTAGGTCTCTAAAAGCAAGTGGGAAATCAATTATATATTTGTAACTGTGGCAAGCCCAAGTAAAACTTGCCTGTATTTTCCATCTAGGATGGAATCAGGTTTTTAAAAAGCTATTCTGAAGAGAGCACAGGATTTCACAGCTTGAAGGCTTCATGTCACCCTGTGTCCTGTGACAATGACTACCTCTCTGTTTACTTCGGAACTGAATGGAAAGTTGCTTATGTACCTCCTACACTTTTGCTACCATCTTGATCCTTGTCTGCCAGCAGCCTCAAGGAAAGATTATGAGAGATAACGAGTCCCCACAAAGAGAAGCAGAGGGACTCCTAATCCTATTCCTTGGAATAACCTGTTCTACCAGGGCAATGTATTTCCTTGATGGCAGAAAAGGACTGTGGAACCTCTGAGGAAATGGCTTCAAAGCTGTACTCCAGATCCATTGCAGACAACCCGATGTTTTGCCTAACACCAGGGAAGCTCAGGGATTTCCAAGTGACAAGACACTGACAGCCATCAGGATCTCATCTACTGCACAGAGGGATTCATTTGTATCTGTGGAAGACCCATTTTACCCAGATCTCAGGGACAGGAAGGCCTGAGGGTCAGGAGGATGTCAGAGGAAGAAATTCAATAAGCAGCCACTTAAAACCCAATAATTCAAGAGGATTATCACCTTAGAAATCAACTAAGAGGAGCATATTACTTGCCAAATAATTTAGGTTAAATAAAAGGTTATTTATTGTTTTAGTAAGGATTTTTTTATTAAAGCAAAACCAAAGATTATTGTATTCAAGTAATAAAGATAAGTAACAAGAGAATATCTGAGATTAAATAATCACCTTCTCCAAGAACTAAATTGGTTTACTGAGTGTTTTCTTTCATTGTTAAAATGAAAGTTTCATTTTAATTAAACATTTTAATACTAAACCCCACATTTTTGGAACAGGCTGCTAGAAGTCTTAGATTTGGGGTTATTTTGCTTGTAGCTGTCAGCTGGAATAAGCATCCTAAAAATACCAAAGATACAAACACCCCTGACTTCAATCTGTACAATTTAAAATCAGGTTAGATAACTGCAAATGTATGGCTTATATTCCTCATCTCTGCACACACACCCAAGTTTACTAAAAATAAAAATTTCCTCTGATTTACATCTGTTTTATTTTTTTTCTATTGAGCTAAAGCTTGATTCTCCACCCACACATGCAACAGCAGCTAACTCTCAATTAATTTGAAAAGAATTTTGGTCAAAAAAACATTCTGGAGAGGGAGTGAAGTTACTGGAAATTAAGCATCTGGGCTTCTCTAAAGTATAAGGGTTTTTCCATCACTCTGGAAGGTAACTTGACTTTAGGAAAAAATATACAATACTTGACTGGTTGATAGATTCTGGTGATTCATTTTGCATGTAGAAGCATGCCCACTCTCACCATTTGAACCAAACACTAGTTTGTTTTGTTTCTTAAACAGTGTGAAATGACAGAATTTTTAAATCTATAATAGTTGCCAAAACTTTAAGAACAACCTAGAGCTGATGTAACGTGACTTTCCATGGATGTAAGATCTCCAAATCGCAGGAGACCATCCTTCTAAGTGCTGAAATATCAGAAACTGTAAAATCTGGAAATGCGGGTGGAAATGAATCTGTTATACAGCACTATGTTAAATCATGGAGAGACCAAATAAGCAGACTGGCCTTCCATAAAGCCCCACAGAGACATTGGTGCAGGGCATGGTGCTGGTGTCCCATGTGGCTTTCATAGTGTTTGCTCCAGCAGACACATCCCTGTCTCCAAGTGCAAAGTGTATCCATCTCCTAGGGACTTTCTTCAGTTGTATAGCAAAGACAGAGACTTGAAGTAATTCTACAAGGAAGGAGTAGTTAAACAGAGTAACCCTGAGGAAAAGTTGTCACAAGCTGCATGAAAATTCAAAAGCAGGCTTCAAGGAGATGATCCTGGAGCACTTACACTGAGCTCAGCCTCAGCACAGAAGAAAAGTATTACCTCAGGCCCCTGTGTCACACCTAAACAACTGAGGTAAAGCACATCTTCTTTAGCTTTAATCATTTAAAATTTAAGTGTTAAAACAGTAATAGGAAAGAAGGAGGCATAGCCCAGGGATCCCTGATCTCACTTGAACCAGGGTCCCAAGTGCATAGGTTGCTGCTCTGCACTGGCCACAGCCTGGCTCCCCTCCTGGTACCTCACATTCACAACATCACATATCTCCTTGGAGTAAAGGCACGTAATCCTAATGCTCATCCTTTATCTGCCTTATCTTTGTATTAGAAAGAAATTATAGTTTTATTCCATGCTTTATTTTTAAAGCATGTCACTTTTAACATATCAGTGCTAAATGGAGAGAATGATTTGTAGGGACTGTGTTCAGTCAAGACAGCATGCGTGGCACTGCGAAACAAAGGGAAGCATGCAGAGAGACAGTGCAGAAAAATCCTCAGAAAACCTGCAGTGCAGCAGGATGAGTAAACTAGCTAACAAAACACTTGATATCTTTGTACAGCAAGCCACAGTAAATGAGGCATGAAAGAGTAATCTGGACATGCACTTAGTGAAAGGAACAGACTGAAAAAGAAAGAACCAGTCATATAGCTTCAAGCTGTGATATTGAAAAAGAAATAATGAATGAATCAGTTCAGGGTTAAAGAAGAAATTAAGTATATTTGGAAACTGTGAAAAAAACTGTGCTGCGTCTTGCCATTTCTTTATTTCACAGATCTTAAAGACAGGAAAGACCTTTGTATCGTCTATTTTGACTTGCTGAATAACACAGGCTATTACATTTCTCTCCTCTTTTCATACTTAGTGTACCTTGTTAGGTACAGTTAAACCAATGTAATACTTGTCTGCACGAAACAGGTAACCATGATTAACTGTGTCATTGAACTACACTGTTAGACTAAAGGACAGAAGGATTATTTCTGTTCTCTGGGGAATAAATAGTTCTGCTCCACAGGAACAGGACAGGGAATACAACTCAACTCATAACTGAGGCTATGCCCAGAAGATAATCCATACAACTGATCAAAAACCAAATGCAAAACCATCATAAGGGCAGTTCTTACCAGGTGCAAAACTGGTATTTTCCCCAAAGCTGGCTAGACATTAAGTGCACAAAGAATGATCATATTTACCTCCAGAACAGGCTTCCCATTTTTATCCTGAACTCTTCTTGCTTTTGCATGATTTTCATCCTCAACAAGTAGCCCATCTTATCAGTTTTGGAGAAGCAAGAAGATAAGCTAAGCAAAAGCCTAAAATAAAAACGGTGGATTGTTCTTAAGGAAACAGAAGGGGGAGAAAAAAGAAAGAAAATATTCTTCTTCATTTTTACAGGCAGTCATGAAAGCCCTGAAGCATAAGATTTGATTAAAACCACATCTTTATTTAGAGCTGCAAGTGCTATGGGCATACCTAAGGCAATGCTTAACCCCCTGCCCCCTAAATGGGACTCGGTGATTTCCACAGAGCTGCTTGAGACCTGCAGTAGAGAAGACTCCAGCACAAAATATTACTGTGGAGGAAGAGCTGCATGTCCTGTAGCTGCATCTCCTGTAGCTACAAAGGGAGAAAACAGTAAAAAGGCTAAGTAAAGATTTCAAAGTAAAAAAAGGAAAGAACAGAGGAATTGAAGGCATCTAAAGACACAAAAGGCTCAAGTCGAATTTCGCCAAAAGTTTTGCCTAAAGTTGAATTTTGCCGAAAGTTTTGCCTAAAGTTGGATTCAAAGATAGAAACATATGTAAATCTCATTTTAACAACATCAGAGAATTCAGTGCTGCCTCGGATCCTCTATTTATTCACCCTCACTGACATCTGGATTGAACAGCAGCATCCTGTGTGTGCTGTCCATCTTGACACAAACAAGGTTAAGTACAGAAGAGGTCACTTTTGCTTAATACTCTCTTGTCCACATAACCCAACACAATATTAGTCTTCCTGATAAGCCTTTAACACAGCCTTCAGAGAGGTGGTTATCCATGAAGGCATTATTCCTTCTTAATAACTAACAGGAAAACAAAAAAAAACAAACAAACAAACAAAGAAAACAAAAAAAAAATCCCAATGAACCAAACAAATAATTGTAAAGAACATCAGTATCTTCTGGTGGATATAGTCTGATGATACGATCTTCAGTCTGTACTCCAAGTTGTACTACTCTGGCTATCAGCCTACAAACATCTAAGCAGGTAACTGACACTACTATGTACCATTAGACCATCTTCATGATTTACTACAATTTGTTATGTCTTCTGCAGACTTGCTATTAATAATTTAAATAACAAGTATATTTGTTGTGAGATATATAACAAGTGTATTTATTGTGAGATAGAAGTATCTCACAGTGGATTTATTTCCTGATATGCTGGAGTTTTTTTAAAGTGTCCTGTCATTGACTTCAAGCACATCAATGTTTTCACTTATTTTTCAAATGTCTTATTATTAAAGCAGCGCATTTTCTGGATTTTAAGGGCTCATCTCTTTTCAGGTTTTTTTGGAATGAAGGCTGTAAAAAAGTCCCACCACCTTTTTTTAACAATCCTATATGAAGCTGATGTTTTTACTTCACCAACAATCATTTTAATTTGGGGGAAAATGGAAATTCTTAAAGCTTTGGATATATTCACAATATTTGGTGCTATATTCTACTCACAAAATGTCATGAGAGAAAATAACGATTTTTACATAGGCAAACATCACGTTTTTAGGTCAGAGGCAATTTTTCGTCTATCAGAATGAAGTCTCATACCTACTATCTTGTACAAAGTGATGTACATCTTGCATTAAGGAAAAACTGAATATTAGCATAAAGTTTGCTCCTGGTCATATTGAATCTATAGAAAATACAATCTGGTTTGAAGTTATAGTCTGAAGTTATTGTGTTTGTCTGTGTGTATGTTTGAATCTGCAGTGTGATGGCAAAGGCCACTTTCATGTTGATTTACAATTTGTATCATCTCACCAGATCAACCTGCCTTGGCCCAGGTTCACTGCCTATACCTGAAACAGTCCAGGTTTATACAGGGGTGAGCAGAGGGGAATCAGGTTTACCGGGTTGCTAAGGAAAGAAAGTGATACAGCACTTGGTGCCAAGTAAAGAACTGACGTGAAATACTGCAGTACATACAAGGGGGAGCAAAAGTCCATTGTGGTGACAAACCTGCACAAAGACAAGGGATCAGGATTAAGTGGAGGTTTCCTAGGAAAAATAAGCAAGGGGCATAAACTGCTTAACGTAATCCCATGACATAAAAGGAAAACAAAGGCCAACTGACAGAGAACAAAAAAAGGGAAAGAGAAAACAAGGGTTTCTTTCTTTTCTGTAGTGTCTGTGGTTTATCAGATACTACACACCTTGCAGAGCAGTTTAATTGGATGAAGAGCTCTGTGTTATTATCTGACCACATAATCACATTAAAGTTTGACTTATTCACTTCAACAAGAACAAGTAGGTAGCAAAAGGGTCAGGGAATTATGTAAATTGAAGCGTGCATTTCTTCATGACCCATGAAAGAGTCAGACAGATTTAAACTATAAGAAATGCTTTTTATCTTCTTAAAGCCAATTTTACAAAGGTAAAACTCCAAAATAGATATTGCGCTGTTGACCATTACTCTCTTAAACAAATCACTGAGTAAGTCACCACAGAGCATGTTAAGTATTTTCAGCAGCCTTTCATGTATGTTATGAACCAATCTGTGGCTTATTTTAACTATATGTAAAGGCAGCTGTGGGGTATAGAATTTGAGATGTCAACACCCTACAGAAAATTGTCTCCTGTGGCTTTTGAGTACATCATGCAATGGCTGCTCTGGACTGTAATTCTTCACTATAAACATCTAATTCCCTCCAGTGTGTGCAGAGACAGAAAGTGGATCTAGCCATGGTGAGAAGAGATCTACACTTCCCTGCAAAGTGGAAGTGAAGAGGAAGGAGCCAGGAGCACAATTGTGAAGCAAGATGTGCAGCAGAACCCCTAATTCTCTCCATCAAACCTATCTACCACCAGACGGTGATCTCTTCACATTCATCATTTAATTTCTGTATTTCTTCCACGTTGTTTTTTTGTAACTGAGTCCACACTTTAGTCAAGATGCTACTTTATATGAGCATAATGCTAACACTTCTTTTCATCTTTGCTTATGTGGCCACCAAATGCATTATTCACAGTGATATTCACAGTGCTGACTAGTGATCCTGGCCAAGCATGTCTTGATTACCATTTTTACTTATTCCATGCAACTTAGAAAATCCCAAACCATCAAAGTAGCATGAGAACTTTTTGTTTTTTCAGTATGCAGTAACTGAAACTAGTTACAGAGTAGCGAAAAGTAGAACATAAATGCAGTTGAAATTTGTGATCCTTTCCCTGTGTTACTAAACCACCAGAGTTCCTTACTAAATTTGAAAGTTTTCTTAGAGATGAAGTTTTCTTTCCTCTGATGATTTGGTAATAGCTGCAAAAGTTGTACACAAAGAGTTTAAACAGCTCAGTGAAATAGAGCTTTTTCATTTTACTTTAAACTTCTTGCAATTCACCATTAAGATGTTCACTGTTTAAGAATAGGAAATTATCAAATGGTCTGGGAATTCTCTCTGTGCAGGACAAAGTGATGAACCTTCATGCACACTAGAGATACCAAGTAGCACTTCCATAGGAGTAGGGAAAGGACTGAAGTGTAGATGACTCACACTAAAGAGCTCTCACTGTCTCTACCACTCTCCCTTCTCTCCTCCCTTCACTCCAATTTGGCAGACAAGAAGGTAGGCAAGCTGGAAGCTTTTAGTTCTGCCTGATAGTCTAACAAAATACCTAGTGCAGATGCAGGGAGCCAGCATAAAAGCATGGTGTCTGATTAGATGAGATACCAGGAGCCAAGAAAAAGATTGCAGTGCCTGCTGAGTTGAAACGGAAGTCAGGTTGAAAGGAGATATTCCTCGCTCAGGCAGACGGCACAGGCACTGGGGAAGAGTAAGAAGTGAAAGACAAAAAAATATAGGGAATAGTAATGTTTTAGAAGAAAAACTGAAACAGCTAGCAATTAAAAAGAAAAAAAAAGCCACATCAATCACACACTCTAATCTTATCACAAGGATTATCAGTATCACTAAAAGACACTTAAGGATGTGTGGAAGTAGCATGTTCCATTGAAGGCCAAAGAGGAATTTCAGATACTCATTGCCATCCACAAGGGTTTACACATAGTTTAATATATACCTGCCTAGGCTTAAATCCCTTCCAGAACAGAGCTATTGCATTACCAAGCTCAACTTTCCCATGATCTGAAGTAGAATAGACCAGAATAGAAGAGAACAGAAAGAATACTTTAGTTGGAAGGGACCTACAATGATCATCTAGTCTGACTGCAGTTTTTTACATCAGTTTTTTCAAGAATTACAAAATATATCCAAGGTATTAATTAGTAAGTCTAGAATTTCATCCAGCTTGCTGTAGTATCTTCTTTCCTGTTTGACCCACACAAATAGGTGGGGATACTACAATCAGAAAATGGGTGAGCAAGAAAGGTACGACTGAAAATGTCACTGGGGTCAGCAGAGAGAGCAAGTCCTTTAAAGCAAAAAGAGGTTCACACAGTCAAGAAGTTTTTAATCAAAAGAGAACTAATAAGACTACCCCCACTGAACTGATTTGTCTTTGTTCCTCAATGTTATTACTCACACTGGCTGTTCCATTTAATTATGATTAGCACTTATGGAAGCCAGTAGTGGGTGATGGGCAGGGAGAAACAGGAGTCCCTGTAATGCAGCAAGTGACTGATCATTTCAGGATCCTCCGTGACCTCCTCTATCCCTTCTAAGTGGGAGGGTGAAAGCAAGCAATAAAAGGACAAGCCAATTCTTCTCCTTTTCAGTATTATGCATTCCACACTCCTAGACTTCCTTTAACTCCCACTAGACATTTAAAATAAATCATGACCTTAAATATCAGGCTTTAAAAATTTTTAATTTAATTTTCGTTAAAAATAAATATTTGAAAAATAATTTTAAAATGTTTGCAATCATGCAGATGAATCTTTATCACATCACTGTTCAAATTTGTAGTCCCTGTGTAATTACTTGCGTAAAACACCTCTTATGAATAGCAAGTAAATCATTAGTGATTAGATTTTTTGGGATTGTTTTGAAGAGATCCAGCTGCTGTCTTTATGTCAAAGAACACCCATAAGGCACCAGTGATTAAACAGCATGGTATTTTTGCATGTCAGACATCACTTGGATATTAATCATACTTAGTCCTTTTCAGATGTGAATTGCGAAGCATCTCAGTGAAAACCAGTTATAATTCCTGTTTATAGACTGGGAAGCTGAGGCACAGACCAAGTGATTTCCTTATCTCATGCAGCAGATCTGAGGTTCCAGCCCAGATTCCAGCAGGTGAGAAATTCACTTGTTTTCTTACCTTTTCAGCCACCTTTCATTTTCCAATTAAAAAGCTGAGACAAAGAAAAAATCTGGATCATTTGATGATAATGAAGGAAAAACACAAATGGCAACCCAAAACCAAAACCTTGAGAACAGGGCAAGCATATTGGCAACATTAGAAAATCTGAATTTAAATTAGAAGAAAAAATTCTAACCTTGTGTAATCTTACTTTTTTTATTTCATAAGAGGAAATATAGCAAAGCATTTTCCAGAATAAACAGCTTCTCATTGGCCCTAAATCACCCACTGAAAAATAGCTCTCCTGTTCAAAAATTGTCACCTTGAATCATAGCTCTATCCTCATTACTGAGATATATATGTAGAAAAGAGAGGGAAGAATGAGAATTGCTCTGCTTAATTGTAATAGCAGCAAGAACTGTTTAATATATCTGCAAGACATGTTTTTTGCATAAAATATGGTGGCTTTGCAAGTGACTCTCAGAAGTAATTTCACTGTTTATATATAAAAATATACATATGAAACATTCATTGAAGCGTATATGTACTATTTCATAAGCCCAATGGAAAAACAGATGTAAATCATTACCAAAATAAGAAATTAAAACCTTCTTTGGTGTCAGCTGTGTAGAGGGCAGGGAGTTATTTATAAGATACCCTAAGTATATAGTTGAGTTTCCTACTGAACTCAAAAAAAGGTACAGCAGCTACTCATAAAGCTGAGTCAGTGACTGTAAAAAGATGAGTTTGCGGAGCAATGCTGAGCTGGACCAGAGAGATCATGGTGACATTTAGTGGTTACAATACCACTGGAACAGCAACCAACTCCTCCAGAGGAAGTGGTAATGTGCTTACTCAAATTTTCTGCCCTCCCTCAGGTTCCTGAATTCACAATCTGAAAGTGTTCTGTAGGCTTAAATCCGGAGACAATAATGCTCCTCCACTTCCTTATTCAGGAAGCTTTAAATTACTAGGATAGATTATTTTAATTGCTACTCTTTGAGCTCTGTGCTTGAGTTATTGGTAAACATCTATGGCAAATCATATGGATGTTAAAGTAATAACGATGTCAGATCATGGTGTTTTGCAGTTAGTGCATTATAAACATATCACTCAGTGTATTTGGTAAAGACTATTAGAAGTGGAAATATTCATAAAGAACTTGTAGGTAGTAGCTTTACGTCCTGATATTAGTAAACTGCCCATTAAATTAACCAGCATGTGTCATCAGTAAGTCTTGAAGATAATGGAGCAAGCTTTGAATTGCTGCAAAAGGAAGTGAGGGACCCCATAGTGCTAAAAGCCTGTTTCAACAATTCTTATTTCTGCCTCCTTCTGTTAGCAAAATCATAATATGAGTGCTTCTATAAAGTTATAGAGAAAAGTTCAAGCTCAAATTCTGGATCCAAATGTGTTTGGATTAGGAGTTTTTTTGTGCTTCTTAAATGAGAATTTGGGTCAACACTGCTTTTACCAATAGAATTTAAGGGCACCATTCCTTATTACGGGGATCACAAATCATATCCTTCAGTGCAGAAGGAGATCTGCATAATAGTGAATAAAGTATTCTGCAATCATCTCTGAGTCTTTCAGGGCCTTTTGCTATTGGCAACCCTTTTCCGGGCTACTGACTGTCACACGCAGCACGGAAGGGGACAGGGCATTCACTCCATCCCTGTCTTCACCATCGACTAGCCTGGCTGCCTCCTGGCACTCTTCAAATGTCAAGGTACTTGCTGCTACCACATCACATGCCACACAGCTTGTTTCCCCTCTTTAATCTTAAGCTACCACAGCACCCACAGGCAAGCCTGAGAAGAGAGAAGGGACAAGAGGGAAAAGAGAAGGAGGTGAGAGGTGCCATTGCCCAGAGGTCAGAATCAGTAAACACCTTCCCATTTCTTTCAGCAGAGGATGCAGCTAATTTTGCTTTACTCCCCTCTGCTGTAAGCTTGCGCCTCACCTCCTCAGCCCTTCAGCATCCAGCTTCCTTTCAGCCCTGAGCTCCCTATGCTTGCTTGCCTTTAGGGGTGAGGAGTCTGACCTACCATGGAATGAATGTTCCCAGGCCATAACTTGTAATAGCAAACAGCAGCAAGCTCTTACACAAAATTTGTTACTCCCTTAGAGCTGGAAAGAAGGGCGGGTTTCACTGTCTCTATTTTATAGATGGAAAAACTTGGATTCAAAAAAGGTTAACTTCACTTCCTGAAGGTCATCCAGTGAACAGGAAAAGAGAATATTTTTTGTGTCTTACTGACCACAGCTGAGGTGTCTTAGGTCCTATTTCACTTTCAAACAGTTTGCCTTTACTCACATGCAACATATAGTTAAACATCTGAGTGAACAGTTATTTGTTCCACATCATGATTTTATGTCAGTTAAATTTCAAACAATGTGGTAGTACACAAAGGGATGCTGATCAAGGGCTGTATAAATTGCAATGCTATTCCACCTACCTTAACATGCAAACTGCTGTGTGAAGGCAAGAGAATTGCAGTGTACACGTGCACGAGTCCCAGTAGACAACTTAGTGCAAACACAGCAGATGGTGACAAGTCAGTAGCAGCAAAGAGGTAAAACTGTTAAATTTAAAGCTAAGCCTAAAGGCAGCTCTATCATGCCCTCTAATATGTAGTAATAAAGAGAGGGTGAAAAAGGAAGTACCTGCTCTTGGGTACACTGTAGGGCTCAGAGTTTGCTCTAGCTTCTGCCAGGCAGCAGCTGTCTCCTCTGAACCAGCCAGCAGTGGGTACACCAGTGTCATGGGGTGCTGGGACCACAGGCTCATGGGGAAGAAGGGTTTACCTGTGCTTCTTTCTCCTCATTTGCTCCTTAGGCCAGAACCTAGACAGACTTTATGCTTTACAAGGGAGAGGGACATATTCCAAACAGGTGTAAAACAGGGCTGATAGACACATTGCCCAGAACAGTGGGCAATCAGGTACTCAGTGGTTTACTGCAGCTATGAAATGCCAGATGGAAAATCAGGGTGCTCCAAATAGTTTAGTGTTAATAAAATAAACCATAATAAAAGGAATAAGGGAATGTGTATAAATTCAGTTATCTTCATCTGTTTTCCAGCTAACCATCTAGTCACAAGTTGATTTGTATGGATTCATTGTAAGGGGAGGCAATCAAAGGCAAATTGACTTTAGCCTCATTACCAAATATTCTAGAAAACCAGGAAGCAAAATCTTAATCTAATTGTGCGTCCTCATTTAAAAAGGACAGTTGAAATGAGTTTAGATGAATTCAATATCAAATTTTCGAGACTCGTTTAAGTATAAAGATAGAGAAAAACTCTTATTAAAACAGAGAACAAAAATATATGTTAAGAACACCCTTATGTTAAAAGAAAACACCAGGTACTGGTTCCACCCTTTTGTTCAAAGAAAACATCCTTATCAAACAATATAAAAATCTGAGAATTGAACTAATTATCTGAGGGTAAGCAGAAAAGGGAGGGAAGAAACAAAAAAAAACAAATAAAAGATGGGGTAATCCTCTCGGTCAAACCAGAAACATGTGGTACAGGGGAAAAGATCTGAGCTGCAGCAGCCACCCTCTCAGGAACTTCGCACGGCTGAAAAAAGAGAATGGCATCTGGGCTTCGCTGCTTTTATATCTCTTTGTTCTGGCCCAGAAATCCTCGCATCTCACACCTGCGTGATGTCCTTTTTCCATGCTCTTCCACCCCAGGAGGGCGTAG
>WEIV01007314.1:47616-64920 GCA_013390005.1 Calyptomena viridis | reverse complement strand
CCGCAGGTGCCCCGCGCGGAGAGGCGGCCCCCGGCGAGGCTCTCGGCGGAGCAGGAGGCGGTGTTGGGCGCCGTGCGGAGCGGGAAGAGCATCTTCTTCACCGGCTGTGCAGGTGAGAGGGGCCGGCGGCTCTGAACGGATAGAGCCCTCGGGCCTCGCCTTTGACCTCTTGCTTCTCTTTCCTCGAAGGAACTGGGAAGTCGTTCCTGCTGAAGAGGATCGTGGGCTCCCTCCCTCCGAACGTCACCTATGCTACAGCCAGCACGGGAGTGGCAGCTTGCCACATCGGTGGTACTACTCTCCACGCCTTTGCAGGTAATGGCCTGCCCAACAGCGAGGGGCTGTGAGCTCTCACTCCTTTCCCAATGAATCAGGAGCTTCTCAAAGCTTTGGGTTCTTCTCCCCTGCCAGGGATCGGCTCTGGGAAGGCACCGCTGGAACAGTGCATTAAGCTGGCGGAGAGGCCCGGGGTGCGCCAGCACTGGCTGGCCTGCCAGCACCTCATTATCGATGAGATCTCCATGGTAGATGGCAAGTTCTTTGACAGGCTGGAGGCAGTGGCAAGGTGAGCAAATGTTAGGTCAAATAACTGACAGAAATTCATTTCTCTAAATTTCTAGGTTGCTTCCTTACTCTGGTTTTGTGAGTGGACACAAGGCAGCTGCTGGCATAGGACTGTGAGGAAGCATGAAATCATAGTGTCTGGCCAGATCTTTGTCATGAGATAGGTTTTGATCATGTTGCCTCCTCACTCACAGCTGTGACAGTTTGGGCTGCTCTTTCTGTCTCCTGATAGAAAGAGCCAAGTGTTTTCTATAGAGCTGAGTCCAGAATACAGCTGTGCATAGAAGCTCTCTCTTGTGGTGAGAAGCAGCTGTAGTATAACAGCTACCAAAGAAAGACTGGTAATGACGTTTGGGGCGGGTAAGCAAAGAAAATTTAATGTTTTAGGATTGCTTAATTATTTGAGCTGTTCTGATTCAGCTAAGGAAAAACATCTTTTAAGTGCAAGTAGCGTATGTTTGAATACACTGACAGATTAAGAAGTAATTTCTGAGACCTGACTATGTCCACCTTCTAGTGGGCATTCAAAACTTCTCTCTTTCATCCCCTTCAGGGCAGTCAGAAAACGGGATGAGCCATTTGGAGGAATTCAGCTAATCATCTGTGGGGACTTCTTGCAGCTACCTCCAGTCAGCAAAGCTAACGAGGAAACCAAGTTCTGCTTCCAGGTACAAAACTGTCCCTAAACTTATTCTCATGCTTCAAGTCTGCTTCTTAACAAGAGAATGATTTTTCCAGGCAAAAAGCTGGAGGAAATGTATCCACATAAACATGGAACTGACTGAAGTGCGGAGACAGACTGACAAGACCTTTGTCTCCCTTCTGAGTGCAATCCGTTTAGGCAGGTGAGGAGAAACTCCTCTCTCTTTGTAATCCTGCTCCCCACTGATGGAGCAGAGGAAAGAGCAGTTTGTCACTTTTCTGTGCTCTATCAGCAATGTGTAGCCTGAGATAAAAGCTATAAATGCTTTAGTTAATGTAGGCAGGTTTCACATATCCTGCTTTGGTAAGGAAGGAGACTTCTTAGGGTTTCTCTTCAATTTCTGTGAATTAATTCAGTTGATTCTGAGCTGGCAGTGGCCAGGGCAAGGCTGGTGCACACACTGGCACTGCTCTCCAACTTTATGTATCTATCTGTCTCTGTCCTTGTCTCTGGAGGCCTGCAGCTTGCACAGACTGGTCTGGCTCTTGTATGGATGTTACTGCTGCTCAAGATTTATTCCTGATAACTTTAAAGAATAATTCCCTTTTCCTGGTTACCAGGTGCACAGAGGAGGTTACCAGACAGCTGATGCAGACAGCTAATAACAGGTCTGAACGTGATGGGATCCTGGCTACACGGCTCTGCACCCATAAAGATGATGTGGAAATAACTAATGAGAGACGCTTGCAAGCGTTATCAGGTGAACTTCATGGAGGACTCTCCTGGCTTTGGGGCTGAGCTCTGAATGGATGCAATGTGGATACTGTGGTGTCAGAAAGAACTAGTGTTCTGTCATGCACAGCAGTACCAGTCCAAGCTGTGTGTGTTGGACTTGAGCTGCCTGGGGAAAAACTATTTTGCTTAAAAATCCACAATGTCACTTCTTGGTGTATAATAGACAGCAAGCTCATTGCTTGCTGTGAGGTAGGGTGAGTCATTTATTGCTTCCACACCTCTGCTTTTTCTTTCTATAACATCTTAGAAAGGCAGTGCTCTATCCAGCCATGACTTGAATTAAGAGCTATTTCAATTTCTTCTACCTATCTGACCCTTGGATTCTTCCTTAGTCTACTTTGGAGATCTGGTGTTGGCAGTAAGTGAAACTGATCATATGTGCAAAATGCTGGCTGCTCAGTTCTTAGTGCTGGCCTTTGATTCCTGTGCCTTTTCATGCTCTGGGAATTATGTTAGAAAGACAGACAATGGTGAGCTCTGTGCTGTTAAATGTGACAATGTTTGTGTGAAGATGTCTTGGCAGCTGAACAGAATGGATATTAAAAGAGGAATTGCTGTTAGAAATAAATGCTGAGCCTCCTGCAATGCTGTGTGTGATATGTTCAATGGTTGCAATTTGTTATGCCTTTCCTTAATAGGAGAAGTGCACGTGTTTGAGGCTTTGGACAGTGACCCAATGCTAGCCAAGTTAATTGATGCTCAGTGTCCTGTGGGTGGTAGAGTTGAGCTAAAGCTTGGAGCTCAGGTAAGTGTGTACATACATATGTGGTAGAACAGCAGATCAAATGGCATAAGAAAAATAAAGGAGTGTCAGCTAAATATATAGAATAGATTAGCATATAGACTGCAGATTCAATGGCTATGAATGGCTATGCCAGGCCAACAGAAGATTCTATTCCAATCTTTTTATTTTTTCTGCTCAGAGTCTTATCTAGACAGAGAATGAGTTTGATTTGAGTACAGGCCCATGTCTTGGGGACAATGGTGATTACTGTGACTTTGACACACTTTTCCTATCAGATTTAGAAGCTTTCATGTAGCAGAGAACACAGGCAGCTCATAGCAGTGGACAGAAGTAGCTCGAGTGAAGTGTTTAGTGCTGTAAAATGGTGTAGTTGGGAATCCTAGGAAGTCAAGGCTGTGAAATAACTTCAATCAGAAATGGTGCCCTGTCCTGCAATATGCAGGATAGGATGATGTGACTATATCAGCCTGATGCGATTATGCTTCCTGGCAAGAGCGTTAGGTGCAGGTGGCTGAACAGGCTGTAAAACCAGTGCACTGAAGGATTTTCCTTTTTCTCTGTAGGTGATGCTAACGAAGAACCTGGATGTGTCTCAAGGGCTGGTGAACGGGGCACGAGGTGTTGTTGTAGGATTTGAAAGTGAACAGAAGGGTAAGTAAGCTTTTTGATCTTTTGTTGAAGGAAGAGGAAAAATAACAAACCAATTTGTCATTGGTGGCTTCTTAATTTTGTTTACTGCCTGGTAAGAATAATTGGAAGGAAAGTAGGGAGAAGAGCTACTCTGCAGGCTTGGGGCTCTTACAAGCTGTGATGTCATGCACTATGTCAGCTGTAGCTATCTATGGGCCTCTTGTGCTTGCTTTTCTGTATCATCTAGATGTGAATGCTCATTTGCATCTCCTCTTTGTTCTGTTCAAGCAAGTTTTGGTAGGTTTTTGTTTCTCTCAAAGGATAATGTTCTGCTATCTGCAACACATATTTTTCTCTGCATCTCTGCTGATAAATTACCTGGCTTTAATTCTCCTGCTTTAAGTAGGTGCCAAACATAATTTCAGTACATGCTATTTACTGTCTGTGGGTTTAGGTTTGGTTTAGGGGGAAAAAAGTCTTGTTAGGCCGCTGGCTTCCTGGCTGTTGAGTGTCAGGAATACATCCCTGTTTCTCTCCTGCTCCCATTCCTACAGGGCTGCCTAAGGTGAGGTTTCTCTGTGGGGTCACACAGGTCATAAAAATGGAGAAATGGGTCTTCAAAGGACCATCAGGAGTTCATCTGAGCCGTCAACAGTTGCCTTTAAAACTGGCATGGGCCATTTCCATTCACAAGAGTCAGGTGGGTGTTCTTATACAGGTGTCTGTATAAGAACATAAGCCATATTTCCTAGGTGAGCTTGCATTGCTGGTAAAACAGGAGGCAAAGCTGAAAGACCCTTGTTGGGGGGAACTCCTAGAATATGTGTGTGTAGCTACAGAGAAGGTAGTGTCTTCTGCTCGTGATGCTTGTCTGTGGGGTCACAGATGGGCTAGTTATACTGCTGAAGTTTCCATAAGGTGCTGCTGTATGCATAGGTGGTGTTAGACTATAAAGCAGTCTTGTTTACTACTGTGAGCTGATAAGAGTAGTGCTTCCTTGAGAATCATCAGCATTAGTGACTGAGGTTTGCAGTGCAACTAAAGAAGCTGCTGGAGCCACAGCTGTGCTCTCTGAGCTGGACTCACTCTTTGGTGGTGTGTCTTCTGTTTTTTTCAATGTAACTTTCAATATAACAGTGTAACTCTTTCAAAGTTCCTTCCTCACCAGAAGACTTCATACACTTTGACCAATGCTGGTCTTGAAGACCTGTGAGTTTGTTCTCATGCCACTTTATTTTTCCTGTGTCACTGTTTAAACCAGGCCAGGTTGTTAATTCTGCTGTGCCCAGGACAGCCCTGCCAACAGGGCTGGCCGGGTGTAACCCAAACTCTCCCCCTCTGGTCTGCCTGAGGACTGCTCGAGAATGGTGACTGCTCTAGTTAACTACTAGGAGTGAAACCAGAAGGATTTATTTCCCTGCTGTGTTGATTACATGGGATTTATTAAGTTTCACGCAACAAGATGTTCACTGGAGTTAGTTAGTGAATCCTACTATCTGCTAGCAATTTATTGACAGTGGAAAACTGCCTTTCCTTTCTGATTCCCATCTTTTAATCAGTTACATATTAAAACAAAAGACTTATTTTTTAGTCAAGCCCTTACACCAAGGATGGTACCTTTGACAGACTCACAGGATAGGTTAGGGTTTGGTACAGCAAAACTTTCTTGTTTGTTTGTTCTGTAACAAAGCTCTCATTGTTTTTGACAGGGCATGTCTTTAGATTGTGTGGAAATCTCCCTGTCTCGTGTCTTTGAAAGTGGGCAGGCTTATGTGGCCCTCTCCCGAGCCCGTAGCCTTGCAGGTCTCCGTGTTCTGGATTTTGACCCCAAAGTAGTGAGAGCTGATCCTTCTGTGCTGCAGTTCTATAGACAGCTGAGACGTCACCAGCTTCTAACACAGGTAAAGAAAAATCTCGTGCTAGCAAAGCCTGCCTTGTGCAACCAGGATGAGAGATGTTGGCACTGAGATGTTTCTTTTTCCTTCCTAAGCAAGATCATTCAAATTAAAGCTTTTAGTGGCAGGGGAGATGAAACTGCAGAGAGTGCATATGACAGGGCAGCTCTTGGTGGTAAAATATCTACTGTAGTTTTGGGATTGTATAACACTACCTGATTCTTTGGGTGAAAGGATGGGTTGGGATTCTTTGGTCCTCCACTTGCAGGAAGGAATGAAGGGAAAGTGGGCACAAAAGAAATCTGTTTTATTTTTTTTATTTCTTCTTTCTCCCCAAAGGATTCACTACACACCCATTCAGATGCTGATGAGAAGGAGAACTGGAAATGCAGCTGAAAATGCTTTTCTTGTTTCTGTGAGGTGCCAGCACAGGCTGTTGAGATGCAGCAATCTTGCTATTGAGTATAATTGATAACATCGGTAAAGTCAGAGAAATTTTTTTAGCTGTTTGCTTCATACAGCTGACTCTGGGATACTTCCAGTCTCATGCCTGTGGAATTTGGAAAGTTTCTCTAGCCCCTTCCTAAGCCCACAGACCTAAGCACTTCTGTGTCACAGATGCAGCTCTAGCAAACAAAATGACTGAACAAGGATGTCCCTGAGGGACCTTTCAACGGTTCTATCCTGACTGCCTAGTTGTGTTTTATTCTCTGCATATATAGACTGAAACTTGTGTCCCTTTCTTCAAGTATGCCACTGCTGAGAGATGGGAGGTGTGTGTCCTCTTTGCTCAGATGGATTGGACCTGTTCACACAAGCCTCTGACACAAGACAAAGCAGTGCTAGGTATCTGGAATACATATGTGATTCTTCTGCAAGCAAGGAGATGGGCTATCACTTCACAGCATGCTTGACACCAGGAGGCTTCGCATAACTTCCTCCAGAGTTACACATTGCCTGTTATACTGATATGTAGCATTTTTATTAGTCTGTTGCATAAGATGTGATTTTTATTTTTTTAACTGAGATGAGCTGGCACTGTTTAAAATATGAGGAAGTCCTACATCTTATAACTATGGAACTACAGGAATTGCGAAGTTCTGTTACTCCATTAGCAAGAAGAGGAGATGGCTACTGGTGAGAGCTCCTCTTGTTTAAACTCATGAGGCTTGCTCAAATGGGAGTTTATCCTGGAAAAACATGTCTGACTAAGGTGGAAGTTGACGGTGCAGTAGGGAATAATTACTATGGACATAAGCTGTGATGTCACCTGTTTCAGCAAAAGCAGAGATGAGCAGAACTAATATACCATGTTAATTAAGGAGAAGCTTTGGTCCTTGTATTTTAGCACTTGGCTTAAAGCTTAAGTAACTTGTATATTTTAAAATGTTTTACACTTTATAACATGAAATAACATCCAGCTGGAACTTGTCTCTTGCAGGGGAATGTCTCTAATGAAATCTCTGCAGTGTGAGTGAGTTGAAGGCCACTTTCTGGCAGCTGCTCTCCTTTAAAGCCAGGAAAGGATGTTGACCAGCCAGTGGTTAACATAACAGAAAACAGATTTTGATAGGATTTTAAAATATATTTTTAAGTGGGGTTTGTATTTTTTTTCTGGCTTTGAGAGGTAGAGTTTTAGAGGAAGCAATAGTAGAAGACAGAACTGTGTCTTATTCAGAAGGGCTCTTAATGTATCAGAACATTGTTTCTTCAAAGAAGTCTGGTGGATGGAAGTACCTGATGTGAAAACTGACCTCGCCCTGCCCACATGCCTGGCAAGGAGGGTGCTGGCATGCTAAAGCACCACTGCTGGTGCAGATGAGCACTGATTCTTTGGCCTGCAGCTTCCAGAGCTTCCACTAGACCTGGGTGAGGACCTGACTCTATTGCAGCCTTTGCTGAGTCTCTCTGCTGTGCCACTCATGGCTCCTGTGTCATTCCAGCTGTGCCTCAACATGCATCCTCCACCTTTTGTGGGTTGACTTGTTGCTTTCATTCCCCCCTCATGTCACTTGTGCAGGTGGTCAGAGGCTGTGGGTGCCCGAATTGTCAGGGATGAGGCTGTCCATGCAGGCAGTGAGGCCCAAGGGGTAGCCTCAAAGCCCATATGCTTGACAGGGGGCTGGGCTGGGCCCAATTTGCCTTCTTGTGAGGTTTTTAGGGATGGGATGCTGCACTATGAGGGTTTTGTGTTGCACTGGAGTTTGAGGTGTGGGATCTAAGTGCCCAGGATATTAAAATGCATTTTACTGTTGGGGTAGACAGCTAGGAAGAATATGCCAGGCATGTCCAGTCATACACAAAACATTGATTTATTTACAGATTGCATAAGAGTAATGAGATACTAAAGGATTTGAACCTGCGTTATCTCTTAAAAAGTTCCTCTACCTCTATAATGACAAGATAATTTAAATTGTAAAAGTAGCAATTATGTACAATGCAAATAAACTTTTAATTGTGATCTTTTGAGCAACTCACTTAACTGCAGCTTTCATGGATTTAGAGATGTAATCTTTCCAGCTGTTTGGGGTTTTTTTGGTGCCAGTTTGAGGTTTGAGATAAAATGCTAAACAGAACTTAAAGCTGGAAAGGGTAATCAATATTTCATGTTAATATTAAATATATATGAAATACTGTGGTTGCCTTCTCAGTGATGGAACTGTGGGAACAGAACACCAGTGACTTGAAGGGCTGGCAGCTGTTCTGAGGCCAAAAGGGGTTCATCTGTGTAAATTTTGGATACTCTCACTTCCAGCTGAAGCAGATGTAGGGGTGGGGGGTGGAGTCTGAAGGCTGTTCTTTACATCCTAAAGGAAGCAGTCAGGGTAAATCTGAGCTGTCAGGCTGTGTCATGGCTCCTCTTCAGGCAGAATTGGGATGAGGCCTTTTCTTAGCAGAATAATGCTTCTATATACATGAGGTAAAAGTCTTGTAGTGCAATAAATATCTCTTCCACATTCTCCATAATGTGTTAATTTTTCTTTCAGTGGAACAGTCTGTAGCTAGAACCCAGTACACCAACATGCGATTTTTGTTAAAGTACCACATTTTTATTGTGGTTGTACTGGAAGAACAGAATTGCTTCTCTTCATTAGTCAGTAACATGAAGAAGAAGCTGAAGACCAAGCAGCTTTTTATATGAGGCTGCCACAAGTCATCCTCTAAATGCCTGGTGCTGCCTTTGTTTCCACCTGCTGAGGTGAGGTGGGCTTAGCAGGCTCGACTCTTTCAAGGACAATTCACATGGCTCATGACAGAGCAAGCACCTGTGCCATTCTCAGCTTACACAAGCTAGAGCTCATGCTTCTCCCCTGCCCCTGTGTGGATCTTCTCCACAGGCTGTGGTCCTTCAGGAAGAAGTCTGCTCCACCATGGTGTGTCTGCAGGGCAGCAGGGGTACCTTTTGGTGCCAGTTTGACTCTGACCTGGGTGCTCGCAGGACTCATTTCTTACACGCTTTTCCTCACACTCTGCAGTTTTCTCCTCTCAGCCTGTTGTTACCACAGAGGCTCCAGCATTGTGAGCGAGGGGCTCAGCTGTGCCCTGCAGTGGGGCTGTGCTGGAACTGCTTGGAATTGGCCGTGTTTAGTACGAGGCAGCCTTGACCTCTCCTCACAGAGATTCCCACCAACACCTGGGAATGGGGATGTGCTACACCAAGAACCAAGTGTGTGAGCGTCCTTCAAACTGCCCTTCTAGCCTCACCTGCAGCAGGTGTGTGGCTGGAGAGGCTGGACACAGAGGGAAGGCTGGAGGCACTGCGGTAGGTGAGAGGGAGAAGGGCCGGTGATGGAGGAGCTGCTGCCATTGCTGTGGCACAGGCCGGAGCTGCCCCGCGGTGCAGCTGGAGCCCAGCTGGCTGGAGAGGCACTCCATGAGGGCACACGGCTGTGCAGCAGTGTTGGCTGAGTCCAACAATGTGCAAAAGGAGGCTTCCATTACTGTCCTCTCACAAATATGGGAATGAATATTGTCTCTGCTTTCACAAACTGAAGAGAAAGCCTTTAAGCACGGCATTTGCCTTAACTGCAGCTATTAGTAAGTGAATTAAACTAAAAGTTGGATTCATAATTTGCATTTCTGTTAGCACAAAGTACAGTCATTCTCTTTTCAAATATCTTAAACAATAAGAAGCTGCTTTATACCAGCTAAAGCTTCATAATATATTTATGTGTTATTGGAAGCATAATTCACAAGCACAATGTTATTAAAATCTTACCAGTTTCCAGTTTAAGTCTTTGTACAGTGATTTAACATGCTTCTCATTTGTTACGTGACATTTTCATAATAATTAAAGATGAAGGTGTCCTCACAGTCTGTACTCACAACACCAGTGAGCACAGGAAAGGCAGCAATAGTGCTGTTGATCTCAGATGCTGTAATATGTTTGTGTCCAGGAATTAGATCTTCATATCCAGAATCGCTCTGAATAGATCAAACAAATGCTATTCTTAAGTAATGGAAATACAGTACATTACAGGTCATATTATGAATGCTAATTTAATTTTTCTCGCATATTAAAAGTTTCTCATTTTGTATCGTGCCACGCTATGACACGCAGTTGTCTTCTGCTCTTAAATCTAAGCAGTTCTATTGTTAGCTTGAGAAAAGACCCGAATTGCTAGAGATTGAATTTAGATATGTAAAATTTCTATTTTGCTGTTTCCTGTACAATAATTTTATGCTCATTTCTATTACAGATTAAAAGAATGTAGGATGGAATATTTTAGCTAAACTACTGACTAGTACATAAATTATGAAATCTGGTTATAGAAGCAAAATAAGTTGATAATAAGTCTAAGAGTAAAGTTCTTCACTTATAATTATTGAATAGTGCATTATTTGAATTTTTTTTTAAATTTGTTATGGTGTTTATGTAGGCAGGTGTCAGGCTTAACTGGGTTAAGCCTGCAGTTTTCCAAATGTAACTGTAACATGTTTCTACTAAATTGTTTACTACAATCTTTTTGCAAGAAGGTAGAGCTACGACATAGATGCCTCTGACAGAAATTTGGTTAAGATTTTTAATTATGATTATTTCTTTTATCATATGGAGTCTGGCATTTTAGATATTTTCTTATTTCTCAAAATGTATGTTTTTGTCAACAGGTATGTGAATATGTACAGGAACCATCTATGTACCTTCCATCTACTCTTCCCAAGCCACTGGGCTATATTAGTTTTCTGTAAGGTATGCAGTATTAATTTTTTTTCAGATTCTAATTAACACTCTGAGAATTACAGGGGGATTTGCCCAGACTTTCAGTTGGAGATTAGGAGTTGGTTTAGTTCTTTAGAGATTCTGGATCGTGTTTTGTTTATTGAAAGATCTGTGATTCCCTATCTTCGGTTTAGAGAGGGTACTTTGAATACAATACTGCACAATAAAGTATAAAACTAACATAACTTCTTAAGGTTATTGCAGTAGCTAATAATTTACAAAAATGAGGCAACACATATCTTTTAGTATTTCCAGGTGAAGGCTGGACAGTCTTATTAAATGTAATAAATCAAATGCGAAAAACATTTATGTGTATTAATAAGAACAACTTGGATTAAAAAACAACTTTTAAAGTTTATATTTATCTGTGAAGTTGTACATATGATCGACCTGGTTTTGTTCTGTATAAACATTCCCGGTTAAGTATCTTCATATTTGTGTTGGATTAGTGGGACACCTTGTAAAAAAATATTTGACTATAATAAACCCAGGTACTTTCAACTGACACTGGGTAATATAAAGTGAATTTTAAAAACGGATCTTGAATCATGAGCCATGAGCTAGTATTTAATTGTCAGAATTTCAATTCATAAGGCATTAGGCAGAGGGATATTACCAGAACTAATTTAATAATAAAGAAGAAAGTTTTTAAATTGTTTGGATTTTACATGTTTTTTCTCCAGATGAGAGAGACCTTCCAATAACCTTAACCATTTTACTTGTGATAGTAGTAAGGTCAGGCTATTTTAACATAAAATCACCACTGAAAATAAAGCATATCAGATGATTCAATTGAGACAAAATGACAGACTTTCATAAAATGTTGTCCCTTTGTCTTCATTAGCCATAATTATTGCTGGCAGTTAAACCTTTGAACAAATACAATACATCTTCCTTTTGTTTTAAAAAATAAAGGATAAAAATTACTCTGTGCAAACAATTTTAAGTTCATGTTAGAGATACAATACTACTTTTGACAGATTGCTGTGTAGTCTTTTGTACTCTCAGATCTCAAAAAACTACAAGGTCAAAAATATTGCTTGTGATGACCTATATATTTTAATGGAAATATTGTCAAAAGAAATTATAATTGTATTTTGACACTTGTCCTGAAAGTGTCAAGGCCTCTATAAAATATAACACCTAAGAAACATCCAGCAAAAAAAAAAAGTCATCAGCATAATACTCATTTAATAATTCTGTAAGATATAGATCATCCTGCAGAACTAAGTTTCAGGATCAGGACACTAATGAGAGAAATAAGTATCAGCCCACCAGCAACCTTTGCTATGGGTTTCAGGAGATGCTCTTTAAAAAGAGGCAACCCCCCTCCCCAAAACAAAAAAAAGCCCAACCATAAATAAACATTTCATCCCTCAGTATGACTGAAGAGGAGTTTTGCTGTCAGCAGAAACTACGGTTAGAGGGAACCTCAAGCACAAAGACTGCATTCAATGTTGCTTTTCCTGCAGCAGAAAAAGGCCTTAATGAACAAAGTATTCAGCACTGTACCAAGTTGTAACAACTCCAGGTAGGGGCTATGAGTGAGATACTAAGCATTCTTAAGGTGAAAGTTATGTCAAAAACTGAAGGCACATGACATCTGAAGAATTCAGAGAAGCTAAATCATTAGTAATACGTCCAGCTCAAGGTGTGCAGGCAAAGCAGATTTAGAATGATTACCAGATATACCTCCAGATTCAATCACCTATGGCCTTTGGGGTGGTTAAGAGATTTAGTATGTTCCAAAAGTATCTGAAAGAGCAGGGGTAGGCACAAGACCATCCTTTAGCACCTTGGATGTCGCTGGGGAATGGCTACAAGTATAACAATAGAGGTGATGATACCTGGGAAGGAGGGCTAGGAGCAGCACTGAGGCAAAGCCAGTTCAGTAGAGCTTGCAGTTTGTGATGGGCACAGAAGGGAAATAGATTAAAAAGGAGCCACTGGCTGTGTCCTCTGCTGCAGATGACTTTATCAGTTCAGCTTGGGGCACCAGATGGACAGGAAGGCTGTTCAGAAGCAGTTAGGAAGCATTATGATGAAGCTGGTGCTGGTGAAGGCATACAAACGACTGTAACCCTTATTAGATGCATCCCAGTCCAACGAGGTGCTCCCCAAAAAGTCATGGCTAGAGCACATGCTGTCCAGACTGCAGAGTAGACAATATCTTGGAACAGAAAAAAAAACTCATCAACATGTTTCAATATATCCTTTTTGGCACTCATGACATATGTTTTGCTATGATGGACTCTTTCAAGAGCAGGAGGAGAGATGGAAAAGGTGTTTCTAGGACACTTAAGAGTGACAAAAAGTACTTGCTACATATAATTATCTAAAATACATGAGATGATGATGATATAGTCACAAGCTAGTTATGTATTAATAGATTTCATCCCAAATAAGTGGAAAAAGACACAAAACTCCAACTTGGTCAAACTTATTAAAAGGAAAGACATAACAACTAGTATGGAGCCTGAGGAGAGGATATTGCAAAGGAGTTAGATTTTGCAGTGGTCCCTTTCCTTCAAAAGGATCTACTTTACTTTTACAGTATGGAACCCTCTCATTTATTTCCAGAGCTCAGTCAATGGAGCATATTTTGTCTTTACCTCTCAGTTCATAAAGACTTCATCTTGTTTTCGTTGAAATATGTTAGAAATCAAGGGTGAGTTCTTTGCTAAGCATGCTGACAGGGGAGATAACTGCTTTATATTTCTTTTTTTACCTTCCTCTAGGGTTTGACTGGGGGATCCTTGTTTATTTTGGAATTCCAAATAGATACATGCCCATATTTCAAAGGGAATTTAGTTGTGCTAAAACCCCAAACCAGTATGCTTTCTGTAGTGAAAAGGATTTTTTTTTCAGTACTTGTTTTGCATATTTTCCAACAACTGTGGGAAATAATGCTACCTAACACGTGTTTGGATAGAAAATGTTGCTCAGGGAATAGACTTTAAAACCCAGCCCTTTATTTGGAGGGAAGAGAAGTTGATCTGGTGTTATTAAACACTCCAAAGTAAACAGCTGCTGTTCTGTTCACTTTTTTAAAGGTGCAGGATTGTTTTCTGCCTCTAAAACATACAATTTCATTAAAGAGAAGATAATTGACAGTAAAAACAGGAGGAGCGTGCACATTTTGATCTTATCTGCTACATAAGTGACATAATGTCAGAAAAAAACTGCATTGCCTACTTAGCAGGCTGGAAGCTGCTATTATTTTCTATCAAATAAGATTTTAAAAAATCAGTCCTGCTGCTTATAAGCAGTATGGAGGCTTAATTGTTTCCTTATGCTTTATTCTGCAAATATACTAAATGATAACAGCCACCTGTGTGCCAGACTGTTTCTTAATGTGGAATGTCTCCTGTGTCTTAATTTTTGCCTTGAACAGGTATTTTCACAGAACTAACTCAAAACATCTTACAGCCTCAGTGTAATCCCAACTAAACATTTTGATAGTTAGTCTTTTGGCTGCCTCTTGGAGCTCCTTTGTCAAGGGGCTCCTTCATAACCTGTCAGGGAATATGACACACACCTGGACATGTGCAGATGCCAGTGTGAGACAAGTCATGTGGAATGCCTGAAGGATGTAATAAATATTTCATGCAATGCAAATTCTGTTAACAGAGATATCCAAGGGAGGGTGAAATTCTTATCCAGCTATTTGAAGGACTTTGTATGGAAATGAACCACTGGTAGTGCTCTAGGAATTGCCATACTGCATCAGAACATCAAGTTTGATTTCTTGCCCTCAGCAATGCCTACTGTTTTATAACCCGGTTATTCAGAGAATGAGGGACTACCTTTCTACAAATATGCCAATCTAAGTCACTCAGAAAGAAGATATCCTTGTTCAGGGATGGGGCATAGACTCCTTGCTGATTTTTTTTGCAGGCCATAACCTTTTTCCCTGAAAGATGAGGTTACAGTATCATCAAAATGCATACATATTGGCACAGCTACAACGGGTCTAATTACTGCACTTTAAAACAAACAAACAAACAAAAAACCTCTGCAAATATTTTGTGTCCAGTTTCTTTAACTACAACTGAAATAAGTTTTTACCTGATCTGTCTTAAACCAGCTGCGGAAAAGCTTAATTTTCTTATCATATTTCTTTTTCAAATGCATCAGTTAATACCCTTTCTGTAAGTTGTTTAATGCGACTGGTGTTTAGAAAGACATATGCATTTTCCTGAGCTTGGCTGGCCTTCTCTTTAGTTTCATTTGGGTCTCTAGCTACTGGGCAAGGTGGATCAGGTTTGTCTGATCTGTGGCTTGGAGCCTGGATGCACAGAGTGAGCTGTGTTACCTTCAGTCTGGTCAGGCAAAACCAGCACGTAGACATTTACTTCTTACATTTTAAGCTAAGCAAGTGTAGCCTCAGTATAATTTATCCATTTACTGATTAGGTCCTCTGCAAAGTGTGACTGTTATGACTAAATGACACGTAAACATCCCCCGTAGGCCTCAATGGGAGCTTTGCACAAGTGTTTGCATGTGGTTTTATGATCCACAGTAAATACTAATCACATGCAAACTTTATCGGCACTACTATGAAGTTCTTTATCCTAGAGAATGCTGTTAATTCTATTATCTTTGCTTATGTTTATTTTTTAATTAATCCTTTTCCTTCAGTTTCTTACAAGGAACATTGAGGACTTGTAGGACCTATAGCCCATTTCATCCAAATTTGTGTCAAAGCACATGAGAAGATAGATAGACAAACAGACAGATAGACAGATAGATATAGAAGAATTAGATTATAATAACATATATTTTCTTGCAGTTTTCACTAACAGCTGTTGGAAAACAATAAAAAAGCAATTGCCAGTGAAAATATAGAAAGACATGTGGAACTTATAACCCACTAAATACAGTGCTGGTTACATTCATAGCAGGATTGCTTCCTATTCAGGAAAGCTTGCTCATCCAGCTACAGAAGAAAAGGAATATACAGATATTCAGCCTGCCTTTATTTCAGTACTCAAATGTTGTGTGTTTACAATAAAGTTTTATCGAGATCTGTATTATTGAAAGCCTGTCCTGGAGAGAAGCTCACAACACATTCCCACAGAAATCACCCCTGGAAGTGGAAACTTAAATTCTGCTTAATTGCATAAATATAGGCAAAACTCAAGGCATCTGCATGCTGCAGCAAGGGTAACAATTGATAAGCAGCATTAATGCATAACACAGCAAAGCTATTACATACATTTATATCCATCCCCTCTCTACAAAGAATCCCACGTTATTTCAAAATGTTTTACTGCAGTGTATGAGACTTGACTAGACAAGAGATAAACTATTTAATTGAAGCTTTAGAATACTAGCAACTTACTTATCACAGTATTTGGCATTCGCTGACTAAGGAGTTCTCAAAGATTATCTTTCATACAGAACTTGAAAATTGCACCTACTTTCCACTCCTCTTTTGAATATCCCATTTATCTTTTGGAATTTCCTTGTTTTTCTCTGTCTCCAAGAGAAAAAACAAGAAGAGGTTACCTTTGAGTTGTTCTCATGTTAAATACATTGCCTCCATCTATTTCTCTAGCCACATGAGAGCCTCTACTTACCTAAAGGGGTTTGAGGCTACATTAACTCGTGCTTTTTCTCCCCCTGCAATACACTGCCTGCAAGAAGGCAACTGCAATCAGGGAGACATTGGGAGTTTATTGCTTGAAAGGTTTATGGTGTGAGTCACACTGAAACAAAGGGAAAAAAAGAGTTTCCTGTGGATGTCCACTGATTCTCACAGGTTCTAGTTGCATCCCACTTTCCAGATGTGTATATTTCAACTTAATAAGTGATAGAAGAGGTGGAACACTTTTGTCTTAAAAAAATCGGATGAGCTATGCAGTAGTTGTCTCTCCCAGTTTTATGTTCTAAGCTCAAGATAATGAGGTATTTGGTTACTGCTGTATAATGATTGTGGTCCAGTTCACTCAGACTGTCTCTGCATTTCCAGAAGCTGAAAAAATGATAACAATAGAGAAAGAGCAGCCGGGCACAGCTGAGGGCAATGTCTACTGTTCTTGAGGATGAAGAAGGGTAAAGGAAAAGTTGAAAAGAGGCTCAGCATTGAGTTTCACCAGCCTGACAAAATAGTCTGAAATACACTGCTTCATTTTCACGTGTTTGTGGAGATTGTTGATCCAGTCATGAGTGAGTTTGACACAACTGGGAATGTGCTAATTTACAAGCTCAAAGTGCTTGTAACATTTTGCTGGTGTTTGATATACAAGTATTCAATTCCTCCTTCGTGGTTACCAAAAGTACCAAGCTTTATTAATTTTATTCATTATTGGTTGAAAAGAAGAAAGAGTAGAGGGTGACATGTTTTTAGTATTTAGTAAGCATTTAGTGTTTTAATACTGTATACACTGCATAATGAATATCACTAGGATCACCTTGATAGATCTGTAGCTGCCAGTGGGTGAGGCAATTGCTAAATGAGGGCACAGGAATGCTCTTGAATCAAGAGCCTGCAATAAACTGTCATATTTATGGGTACTATAGAGAATATGTTTTGTAGTAAAATGTGATTTATTATAGCTATGCTGATTTGGAAATTGCTCAACAGCCAGGCAAAGTTACAGGATTGTGTATGTGGGTATCTGCTTGTGCTTTATCTTCTGCAGGAAGAGAATAATTCCTACACCATCTGCTCACAGAGATGGGTTCTACCAGTTGGAGAACATAATAGCCTTCCCTTGGATACACCCATCAAGCACCTGTTCAGCAGTCCCCCTAAAAACCCATCTCTGAAATGCTACTTCAACACTTATCGCTATTTTCCTCTCCA
>WEIV01007314.1:3503-40149 GCA_013390005.1 Calyptomena viridis | reverse complement strand
GTCAATTCGAGGCTGCTCAGCTTCTCAAAGTAACAGGAAAACAAGGAACTGATAAAAAATATTAACATGAAATTCAGTAGTAAGAGAAGTGTTCAGATTCTGTCTGAGGCTTTACTTTCGGGTAATGTTCGCTTGATTACTGAGAAGCATAAGAGCTATAATAGGTGAAGGCAGTCATCTTCCCAAAGAAATCAATTCTGTCAAAAGCTTCCCTATGAGGTTCTGAGCATTAAGCTTGGGGAAAGGAAATCTGGAGTTAATGCAATTAGTTATATAAGCATACATGACTATTCTTTTCCTGCAGGGAGTATGCCATAAAGAGAGTCAATCCAGCATGGCTCAAAGGATTTTTTGTTTGTTTTGCTTGTATCAACTTGTAAGGGTCATTTGTGAACTCATAGCTTCAGACAACAATCACATGGAGGGTCCCTGGCAAGTAATGGGAAGACACAATTCATGAATCTGAAAATGCTCATCAATGACAGCCTATTTCTGATCTGCTCCTTAAGAGGACAGGAATCTTTAACTGATTTGAAGTTTCACCAGGGTGTGTGAGGAACAGCAATGGGGGAAACAGAGAGACAGTATTTTTCCCAAAATCCCTTCCAGGGAGGACGACAAAAAGATAATTCATTCCAAAGAACAACAATTCCAGTGAGGCTATTCACTCTTCTCCAAAGGATTATCTACATGTACATTATGAACTGCTGCCACAACAGCACTGTGAGTGATGTTTGGTATAAAGTCCAAATAATACAACAGATCAACTTAGAGGATTGTTGAAAAATTAAATGGAAAACATATGGAGACAATATGAATGTCTCCTCAGAGCAGGAGTCAGATTAAAGCATTACAAAAGGGTGGTACCTCCTTCCTGCTCATCTTGCATCATGTTTGGCTAGTCACAGGCAGTAGTATTGCCATGATTTGTATCCCGCAATTCTGCAGAAAAGGCAGTTATTCTTCAGAAACTGAAGGATCCAATTTGAAGAATGACTCTGACCATTGAAAGCTAATTTATTTTAAACACATGCATTTTTCTGTGGTTTATCTTCTAATAACTGTGAGTACTTCAGTGGAAAACATCATCTAACAGTTGACTGAAGTGGGAAATTCAGACAGGCCCATTCTATTATTTCATTCCAACAGGAAATATTAGATTGGGTCTTGGTCCATATCCAACATGCTATAGGTATTTACAGTAGGATGCACAATGTCTATTATTCGTTTATTCCTCTTCCTCTTGAGTCATATTTCAAAGTGAGACAAGACAGGCCCAGGTAATCCTGCTCACCTCAGTGTGTCCCAGACAGGTTTTGCTTTATAATCTTCCAGTTATATAACATGATGAGGTCCACAGCATTGAATGCCACTATTTATTTTAAATTATTTTTATTTTTTTAAAATAAAAATGAATCAGTTGAGTCATAGGTAACATAGGAATACACATGCAATGTCTGACTCAATTTATTATCAAGATTTGTGAACTATTTGAAAATCTAAAAATATATAATGTTTGGCTAAATTGGGCTGAGTTCAGGTATTCTGTGCTATCAGAATGCTGCACTGGAGACTAGTGGAAAGGAAAGGAGAGCAGCAAGGTTACAGAGGGCAAGTTAGAAAGCTCTGACTCGGAAAAGTAATTCAGTCTTCTCACCTGGAGAGTCACTGTTAAGTACAAGTCATGAATTGCACTGTTGTAGTTCTGACTGGCATTTAAGAACTGCAGTGAGCTGTTGTACCCAACCAAATACCATGAAGGGGAATGGAGGTCAGTATATATGCTTGGATGCCTTTTGAATTTGTCACTTTCAAGTGTACATTCTCTGAATGCTGCTGCATGCATGTTCCCAAGCAAAAGCCTTCAGTGAGAATTGGAGGATTTGTTGCTAACAAGTTTATTCTCCAGTGTTATTTTATGTTTCATTGCCCTTTGCTGAAATCTTGACCAAAATGTACTATCTTTTTTACCCTTGGCAGTAGTTTGCCTTTGAAACCCCAGGAGGAAGGCCATGGCTATAGGAATTTGGGTTTGAGCACTCTGTTTAAAAGCACTGCATAACCCCATCACAAACAATCTGCCTTGGAGGTTATTAATGCCAGACTCTAGTATTGTTCTTGTGCTCTGTCATTGCTAGAATGCTGTTCAACTAAAAATATGTTTATTATATTTTCAGGAAGGTTTCTTTGCTCTTACTTCCCAAAACAAACAAATGTAAATGTTCGCTATTTAAATTCTTACTTCATTAGGTAACTAAGCCATTAAAGTCGACAAATACCATAAAATTATATATAAAATATAAATATATAAAATAGTAATTTTGAGGACTAATGTGAAGAATTTGAAATGTGTTCACGGCCACAGAAAAGAAGTTATAGAACTTCATATACATACACCCACAGACATACATGTATGCACACATCACATGCATCTCCAAGGACTTTCCAGCACCTCTTTTATGACCACTGGCCTGGAAAACAACTCTAATACATACCTGTTGTTCTCGATTAAAATACAAATTCTACGTTTCTGATTTTGCATACAAGAAGAGTTCCCTTCTGACAGTTTCTGCAAACAGAGGGTCTGCACCCTCACTGCTCACCTTGTTCCAAGCACTGTCCATCGGCAGAGTTCCGTGTGTCAGTGCTGAGGTTACTGAACCACATGGTATAGTGTGAGTGCCACCCCAAGAGCTGAGCTCTTGTGGATGGCATCTCCTGAGGCTGGGAGTCCTCCCTGTCCTGGAAGTGTATTTAGATGTCTCCCATTGCAAAGGTGTCTGCCAGAATACAGGCATCAAGTGCTACTACTCTGTAGGAGAGCTGCCAGCTATGCATCAGTCATCCCAGCCCAGGGCATGCCTGGATCCCAGAGCAGGTTCCAACCACCTTGGTGTTGTAGAGGAAGAGGATGAGCAGCACAGTTCTTCACTTTCACTGTTTGTCTTTTCAGTCTTTTATGTAAGGACAAGTAGAGGGGGCTCGGATCAGGTGCATGTTTTCCCATACGTTTTTTGTTTCAGAGGATACCTCTCTTTTTCTTTAAAATAATAGTTCTATTTATAGCTAATTATGTGCAAGAAGCAGGAAACAAGGATGCTGTTATGTCTGGGTATCATGGATAATCCCAAAGAAAAATACTGCACGAAGACTAGAGTACACTTGAGGCTAAAGCAGAATAATCTGTTAATGGGGGTATTTGCTGCTGAAGACAAGTGGCTCTCCTGATGGTAATATAATTAAGAGCTTTTTGTAATAAGCAACCCTGCCAACTATATACTTAGTGAAACCACCTGCCCTTTCACACAGTGTACTTTGATGTCTGTGAAAGTAGTTGCCTCCGTTGCCTGAATTGCTTTATGATGATGTGCAAGTAACTGGGTTTGCAGCCCAGTCAGTATTGCTTCTCAGCCAAGTCTAGAACACTCAGTCACAAGAAACCGGCAACAGCACAGGTCTGGCATATTGGTTAAATAACTTTTTCTTACAAGAGAATTCTGCTCTAGCAGTGCAAGCTGCTAGATTCATTTGTCACTAAAAATGCATGTACTTACTGTGAAAGGGGTGGGTGACATGACCACCTAGCAGGGCTGATTTTTTTAATGTGTAAATGATTTGGTTTTGGAATAAGATGTTCCAATACTGACACTGCAGCCTGAAGTGAGAACTGAAAGAGCCACTATAAAGCTGGGCTCAAAGAGATATGTGGTGGGTTTTTTTTTTTTCAATTTCATCACATGCAGTATAATCAGCCACTAAATCTAGTGTCCTAAGTTCCTAAACTGTTTGAGAGCAGATCCTGATTTCTCTGAGTAGTTGTATGACTTTATAGCATATTTAGCTAATTCCTGAGCAGTTCTTGGTGTTGTCTTTCTCAGTGGACTAAATCACAATAGTGTTTACTTGCATTTCAGCCACACTTACAAACCTTTCTGACTAATCTTGAAATAGATTAATTTAGATTCTTCCTGTAAATAGATTCATGTTTTCTTTGAGAATATTTTCCAGTGATTCTCATACGTTGTAGTTTGCTTCTAAAACTACACGAGAATTTTCAACAAATGTGTGCTAAGCATTTGAGCAAATGCCTCCTGGAAATAGAAAATAAATTAAAATATTTAAAACTTTAAATTTCCATCTGTGTCATGGTGAGATCCAAGTGTTAACAACCTTGTCTCTTGATCTTCTCTCTCTCAGGATCTTCCTCTCAGACTTGCAGAGTCCTGATCTTGTTTCATTTTGCCTCTTGAAAGTTTACTCACTATTTTTGTGAACTATAGCAAGCCAACAGTAAAGCAGAAATGTTGTCTTTTGTATACTGTGGTTTGTTCCCCAGCTGATATAATTTCATCTAACAACCCATCTTCCCTTGCTGTATCAAAATTATTTTTTTCCAACACTTACTTATTTACCCAAGTACATGAATATGGTACAGGGGCAATCTCTAATGCTCTTCTAGTTTGGCTGTGGTCAGCATCCTTGCTACTGCTTTGAGCTGGTTGGAGAGAGGGAAGTAAGGATGAAGGAGAGCAGGAGGGGGCAGATGGAGGGTTGGAGAGAATCCCACATCTCTCTGCAGCTATTCCCAAGGAGAGACAGAACAGCATGACAACTCCAAAAGCTTTGTTCAAAGCAAAGCAGAGCTACTGTCTGAAATATATTCAAAGCTAAATTCTCCTTCCCCTCCAGTGAACTTACTTTGTGTAATAGTGTGTGTTTTGACTGTGCAAAAGAAAAGCTTCAAGTGATGCAAATAATGGCCTTCTTCTGAAACCCAGATAGAAATAAACTGAGCATACTGTAGAAATGTAAATGTTTAAGACACTGCTTAGAAAATTCATAAATTTGCTCTCATTTGACCAGGGCTTCTTTTTGGGAACCTCTGTTAAAGGATTTTCACTTTAGAAAAACAGTCTCCATTTCCATTTGTGAAAACAGTTAAACACAAATCTGCCAGCTCTTTACCCAGGTCTGATGCCAGTCTGTTTAACTGTACCAGTCAGTGTCCTCATGCCTTTACCCTTCTAACACAGAGCTGCTGTCATCTTGGAGAAATTGCTGATGCTTCACTTTGTGGGATTTAAAAAAGGAAGGAAATGCTCTCAAAGTTGCAATAGGGGAAATTTTCTGTCTGACTGCCACTTTTCCAACTCCCCACCCTGCATTAATTATTCCAAGACCTTTAGTTGTGACTGAAACCTTACTAACGTTAGAGCCCTTAGACTATACCAACAACAGCAAACTGCATGGTTCACAGGAGAGTGTGACTGCAAAGCCTGATGCCATTCTTGATTTTTCCAAAAAGGGAACACTCTACTGGTTGCTGTTAAATTAGACTAAGATTTTTACATGACATGCAGTTCTCTTTATTCTTAGCAAGAGAAGGTACATAAATGTTAACTTGCAAAGCAAATTGTCCAAGACTACAAAGGCTATGACAGAGCTATGACTTAAAGAGCTGTCCCTCCTGGCACTTCTGAACCAGCTGCATCTCAGTTCTTCATGACTTCACCGAACAGTCAAGTTTATATCTTCCTTCTAAAGAAAAACTTTTTTTAAAAGGATTGTGATTTATACCAAGAAGGGCACAAATACAGTTCTGGACAAAGCCAGTGGATCTGGATGTTTCTCCCATGGCATCCACTTTTCTAACGATACTTCATTAAGGGAATTAAAGGATAGGATTAGTCCTATATAATAAAGTTGCCCTCTACCACAATTTCAAAGCTATGCAGTTCTACTTTGGGAGACTTTAATTGCAAAAGATAACTTTATTTCAGATTAATAAAATGGAGGAACTCTGTGTTTTCAGATGGGTATTGCATTTAGTGTCACACAAAAAAATAGTCAAGGCATGTACTCTCTGACACTTTCTGCTGTTAGCAGACATCTTGTTTGCCTGTGGGCTCCTGAATTTAAACTGAACCAGTCCTTGAAGTCTCTAATTTACCTTGTCCTGACAGCCTGCTTCCACAACTGATATACAAGATATCTAAATGGGCACAAAGTCAATTTTAACTACTAGTATGTATTTTTTTCAGAGTCAATGAAACCTGGCTGCAGTTTCTCCAAACACTGTTGTCAATTTTATTAAAATGGAAAGCCAGACACAGTAAGTTTATCTCCAACTATAAAGTATTTTCTTTATCATGTACTGCAGCATTATAAAGAGACAGCTGAGCTATGAGAAGAATTATGTCACATCTTGATAAGGAAAATCCTAGAAGGTTTTGAAAATATAGAAATGTTGTAAAACTGTATTATGGTGTGCATGATAAATCAGAAGCTATTTTTAACTTTGATACTTTCTGGTGGATCAGCAGAAATACCGCAGTTTTATTGATATTAACACTAATTCTAGTAATAAATCTCGGGGGAAAACAAAATGAGAAATGTTACCCACCTGAGGATGACTAAAACGATTTTCTTTCCCAAGTTTTTTCTGTTTAAAATATGTCTCCCTATACTTATTTTATCCCCTCCTTGGTGTTGACATGCAACATGCACTTGTGCTGCAAAGGAAACAGGGTGTTACATAATCTGCAAACACTGATGGCTATGCTCTCTATAATAAGAACACAGAAAAATTATATGCTGATGACAATCTTGAAAATGTAGGGGCAGGAAAGCTCTTTTCTTGTCATGCACATAAATTTGAAAAATCTGCATTATGAACACATTTCACTTAGATGTTCTCAAGTGTAGTTGGCTCCAAGTTCTCATTCCTTTGCTTCTGGGATCTAGGCTGTAACTATAGGACAATATTAATAAATTTATTTTGGAGATACGGAACTTGTTTCCAGTGAACAGTTTGCAAATTGCATTGTCTCTGAAAAACCTGGTATTTTGCACCAAAGGCCACTGTGTCAATAAAGTCCCTTATTGGCTCAGAGTGATGTATGGCAGGATTGAACTGCTCGAAAAAGGGGCTTTCTAAAAGTCGTCACACCACCAAATCTTTGTATTTTACCACTATAACAGATGTATGCATCTTCTACTTTTCAGTTCTGTTAACAGAAGGGTTTATGACTTTTTGAAAATTCAGAAATTACTTTGAACAGAACACCAGGATCACCAGAAGTCATGAAACATCAAAATTAACAAACCCATCACTTTTCAAATTGTTGAAGGACCATTTATTTGGACCATTAAATGGACTTACTCTCAGACTTCTTGTTTCTTAGGGTATTTGGACTCTTAAAACAACGTGGGCTTTTTAGGTTCATTTTTTTTTCCTCAAAGTTAGCATAGCAATGGTCTACATTCTCTAGTTTCTAATTGAGAAAGGATACAGGGATGACTCAAGGTGTATCCTGTTCAATGACAGGTATTTTAGTTAATAATAACTAGACTGGAGTCTGCCTTTCTTTGCTGCCACCACCTATCAGGGAAAGGATGTGTCTTGTACTCTAGATCTAGAAGTGGCTGCTTTTGTGTGAGTGGGTTTCTGAGGAGTGGAGTCCTGGATGGTCCTGGAAGTTAGAAAACTTTACAGTGGCATGCAACAGGTTGCCAATAATGAGAGGAGCTGGAATTTGTGCCTCCGACTTCTGGGATACAGAAATAAAAATAGAGAAAGAAACCTAAGTGTTCAAATTTTAAAATGGCAAGGTAATTACTTCTGCAGTCTTTACTATTATTTGTATTTAAGATCTTAATTATTGATCAAATTATCTCCTAAACAAGTTTTAAATTACATGAGTAATAACATTTTTGTTCTAATGCTCCTGACTTGTTTATGTGTACGGGCTGGCCAGATGCAGGTGGAGAGCAGCTATTTAATATTCTGTTTGCTCCACTGTGCCCAAGTATGGCTCTGTGCCACATGTTACTTCATGACAGTTGAAAGCATTTCCTGAAGACAGGTTGCCTAATTTCCTAATGGACACTCTTATGCTATTCACTGTAGTATGACACATCCACATTAAAAATTATTACTGTTTTATAGGAAAGAAAGTGAGTCTCAGCAAAAAGAATTGGTGTCCTTTTATGCTGCTGTCCAATAGATGTTGCCTAAGACTTTTTTTTTTTAAGAGTACTTAGCATTACATATCAATTAATATGCTCAAAATAAAACTCCTATTAACTTTGATTGTGGCTTCAAGTACCCAGTGCATTGGTGAATAAGCCCTTATGGTTTCAAATTGCGAGTCCAGAAAATGAGGGAAAACAATACTAGTGCCTGGCTATTAAATCAGAGAGCATTGCAGTGGATTTCTGTTAGAGACAAGTTCAGAATCCACTTCTTCATGGCTGCTTTCAATGACTTGAATCATCAGACTTCTACAGTTTTTCCTTAAAACCATTTCTCACTCACTATATAATTTTTTCCAGCAAATGAAGCAATGATCCTGTAGGAAACAGCATATTCATGTAATGCTGATTCACGCTCATCCTTGGCAAGTTTCATCTTTTGAACTAAAAAAGGGAGGATAAATGGAAAAAAAAAAACCACAACAAAACCAAAACACCCCAATTAAAAAAAAAATTTAAAAAAAGGCAAACCAAACAACAACCCACAACTCCAAAATGTCCTTTGGGGAAAGAATGGTGTGATCATGTAATTTAAAAAATCTGAGATCTGTATACCCAGGCTGAATTCCTCTATTTCTTTAGTCTTGAGTTCAATGCTATCATTTTAATGTCAAGGTTGCTGATTGTTCCAATAAGGCAATTTTCACAAGTTCTCTAACTCATTAAACACCTTGAATCTCCTTATAACTGCATCCTTTTATCTTCTAGGTCACTATTACACAGTAGTGTAGAAAACTGTCAGAGGCAAGACTGTTGTGAGTTATAAACTTGTAAAATTGTTAATTCAAAGCATCGCAGGGAATAGATTTTGTTAAAAGTTTCTATAATATCTGTTGGACGTTTCAGAAAATGTAAAGGTATTTTTCTTGAGAATATATGTTCATAGTTTGAGATGGACTCTTCAAAGTAAAGCAAAGTTTTGCTACTGGCACCTTTCATGGGTGAAAGTAACTTGAATAACAAGGGAGGTATTTTCTTGTCATTATATCCAGTAGAACAAAGTCTGTTGACATTAGGACACAGTGTGATGGCTGGTTGGTGCCTTGAAGGCTTCAACAAGAGTTTGGATTTAATAGGGCGGCAAGGTAGCAGTTTGTTTGGATTCAGAGGTGTAAAGCTCATGATTCCAGATCTGTAAGCAGCTTTTATTGTTTCTCATGCTGTGGCTAGGTAACACTTTTTAAATATGCCAAGAACAGAATTTCATTTGCGAGAATTGTAATGGAAGGAGTTGGATTTCAGTATATTTTGATCAGTTTCGTAACTCAGGAATCAAGTACAGAATTAGGTTTAAAAACAGGAATAGGTGGGTTCTAATGATTTTCTGACTATTTCCTGTAAATCTCTCCATATGATACCTCCTGTTAACAAGAAAATGTTTAGTTTTGTGGTATCTATATTAATTTTTTTTTATGCATGTCTAAACATTGGGGCCATAATGGAATAAAATATATCCAGGACAGAAAAAACCAAACCCAAACCTGCAAAACACTTCTGTATTTGTAAAACTACTGTAATCATGTTACAGATTCATTTATAGCATGCTAAAATAATGCTAATTCATAATACTCAATGAAACAAGACCATAAGTTACACTTGGTGTTAGTTTATATTCTGTACATGCTTCTCTCTTTGGTAGAGTTCGGGTAGGTGATAAATTGTTGCAGAATTGGACCCATTTCTGAATATATTTGCCTGTTTTTCTGACACAGACCTGTAACTACAAAGAATTCTAAAACCTGAAACTGAGATTAGAAAAAATCCTTTGACTGCTTTTGTCATGCTGCTGTGCAGAAAGTTCTAGACCATAGGGAAAATCTGCATTCAGGATCTTATTTTTCTGGACCTCAGCCATGTGCAGCCTCTCTCGCGGTCTATCCTCACTGTCATGCTGCTCCCTCTGTCTCTTAAGACAATATAAGGCAGAGAATCGCTTGTCCCTGGTGCCATGTCACATTCCTCTGGCTTTCTGTTCATGGTAGAGCAGAACCTGCTGAGCAGTGGCTGCTGCTCAGAGCCCTGTTTCTGCCAGCCAGAGCAGGGGAAGATGTGCAAGAATTCTCGGAGGATGCTGCTAATGATGGGGTCTATACAGTTCCTAAAAGGATAAGGTATGGGACATTGTGTAGGTGAGTGCTAGGGGCTCTCTTTCCTTATTTTCTATTAGGGAAATAATATCTCACTATTTTCCAGGCTGTGAAAGAAAGATGGGTTCCTGTTCTTCGTAACCTTGCTCCTCCCTGGCAAAAACAGGATTCCTCCATTCCCAGAATAAGGATTTATTTATTTACTTACTTATCTGCCCTGGAGGACAATTTCTATGTTGAAGACCAGGACAGGGCTTTGGGATTCAGAGTTTTGTGATGGTGTGATGTGCCGCAGGATGTTGAACAATGTGACTCAGATCTGACAGTGCTGGGGCTCAGACCCTCTAGATATGTTACTTGAGAAGTTGAGAGTGGTCAAAAAATCCACCCTGCTCCCCTCCCTCCATTAATTCACTCCTGAACTAAATAAATTTGTCTTTACTGCTGTGCTTTTAAGGTTTTCCTTTCAAGAGCAAAGAGACATTAGATAAAGCTTTGGGAAGGGATAAGGGACAGGGTTGGTTTTTTTTTTATGGACAACCAGTCGGATAATGACAGAGTTTAGCCCATAAAAACAGTAGCTGACTGGATCTTTGGAGGAAGCATGGCAGGGAACATCTCTGCTTCTTTAGTTCAGGAGAAGGTATTCTCCTAAGATGAAATGCTGGATTTAAATTTTCTGTTCCAATGTAGGGCCTTCAATACCATGACTGAAATTGCAACTGGTTCTTTTTTCTAAGCTCCTTTGATGTGAACAGCTGTATTCTACAGGATGAAATCTCATTAGAGGATAAATTGACATGGACATATCTCAGTGTGAAACAGAGTTAATGTTTTTTGATGTTAGTTATATGTCATAAAAATAGTGGCATTGATAATAGAGCAAAGAATGTTAAAACTTTGTAGTGGAAAAGCCAAGTACATCCTTGATCAAAGAATTTGCAAGAAATAGCTATCAACCAACCATATTTTCTAGTCAGTGAAGTTACCTTCAAATGACAGTACATTTTCAAACACATTGTTTAGCTTTTGAATTCCTTTCAGAATATTATTGGTGGGTTTTCTTCTCCTGGGGACTGCAGCAAGCTATAGGTTTGTTTATCTTACTATTTTTATGCAGGCAAAACATCTGGTGGCATAAGCAGACACAGCACTCTTCAGAGTTGCTTAGTCGGTTTTAATTAGAGGAAAGCTGCCTGGGACAGACAGAGTTCTCCAAGCATGGTTTTTGTTCTTTTTCTTTTCTGCATTTAAAAAAAAAAATTCTTCTGTTAAAACAATTTAATTTTGAAAAAACTACAAATAACAGATGACACAGTTTTTCATTAATACAAATAAACCTAAATCTGTAGGTCAATGTAAAATGGTCACTGTTTAATAAGCAGCTTTGAAAACAGAAGCCTGAATTTCTCAGATGAGCATGCATTGAAAATAAAAACAGCAACAGTCTGAAAGGATTACTGGATTGTAGGGTTTGCTTTTTTCTGCTTCCAGAAACTTCAACAGACCTTGATGTTTTCATCTCTGAATATTCATGCATTTAAAAATATTGTGGATTATTTTCTTTAAAATAATAAATATTTATTGACAACATTATGTGCTTCATATAAAAGTTGCATATTATAGATCTAGGATAGATGGTATCTCTTATATTGTTATTATATTGATACATTTATATAGATATAAAATAGCAAAGCATTTACCTTTTTCAAAAAATTGTCTTGTATTAGAGAATGAAGGGAATTTTTTTTCCTAAAACTGTTGGGTGTGGCCAACACTTTATTTTTAAATTTTTTTTTTTAAGAATGTTTAGCTGAAAGGAAGTTGTGAGGCCTGGATTTGAGTCTGTTTGTTTATGTGCTCTAGAAAGGGGTTGGGGGAAACTCCAGAACATGTAAGGTCTGTAAGTGCTGGGTGGCTGTGCTAAATTGTTACCATGACACTGGAAAATAGTGAGGTAATGAGCTGAATTTCTAATAGCACTAATGGTGCCGAGCAATCCTTGTCTCCTGCCAGTAAAACATACAGAAGTAGTCCATGAATAAACCTTTGTTTTGTTTTTTATGCATCATGGTTGTCCTACAGATGAATAGTGCTGAGAAGGAAGCAGAGCAGGGCAATATATACTGGTTTTTTCACTAATGTGTACCTGGCATGCTTGTTTTAAGCTGTAAGGAATTCTGAAAAGTAATGGTAGAAATCAGGCTGTATCAAGTACCATGTGCTCTCCTCAGCTTCTGGACTCCAGAGTGTAGTAGGAGTTCACCTCTAAAATGTAGCACTCCAGCCTTTTTTCTCACCTGAAAGTCAGAATCATCAAGAGTTTTAAATTAAAATTTCATATAACATTTGGATAGATCACCTGCTTAGATTTCCTGCTCAAATCATAACTTGCTGTCTTTTTATCATCTCATCTTCTACCTCTGTCATGACATTGGGCTGCTGAGTTACATGAGGTAAGGAAAAATTGATACAGAAGGTTGGGAAGATGAGACGTCTGGATAACAATAGAGCAGATCTGTTACTCCATTACTGACTCAAGTTGCACCTGAAGGGTGCGAAATGCCATCTTATGTCATCCCTGTCTGATAAAACTTTGTAGTAGCAGCAAATGTAAAAACAGGTTTTTCCTTTTTGGCACATTTTCAATACATGAACCAGTGTCTGGTTTCAGTGATTAGTGACAGTCTGAAAGTTTTTCTCTGAGTGTGCACTTCTAAAATACAGAGTGTGGGACTAACAAATTAATTTAATGTTTAAGTCTGCTATCTGTGTGTGAGTTTTGCTTTGATGTTCTTATCACAGATGAAAGTGCAGCTTCATCAGTGACATGGTGCCCATTCACTGAACAAACCAATCGAGCAGGATTCATGACACAGCCTTGCCCAGCAGAACCACCCATATTGTACACACAGGACAGAGAAACTCTTGTTTGAATGCTGGTATTGTATGGCTGTATTAATCTTTGCAAATGAAGGCCTTCTCGACAAAGGATTGATTTATTATGACAGAGTTAGTTTTTAAGACCTAGATTTGAAAATGGTTGTTGCCCAACCAACCATATTTTCCCCAAGGTAGCACCTCCATAGGAATGTATTGGAAATTAAATGGCAAATGTGCAAGGTCTATGTCCTCAGAACTAGAAGTAGTGACTTAGTGTGGCCTGTCACAATGACTCAGACTTGAAAGACAGATTCATACTGCCTCTGACATCCCTACCAGGCAACAACAACAACTGTGTTAATTTTGGACAGAAATTTGCATGAGCTATGTTTGACATCAAGCTGATTTCAGGAGCATTATAAGTTCAGATTAAAGTACTTCATGAGGCTTATGAAAAAGATGTGCTTACAATGGCTGTTTGCTTTTATAATTTGGTGGATGCATTTCCTCACCTTATTTCACTGAGGTGAAATTAGCTCAGCTTAAGGCTGGGCTTTTTGTTTGTGGTGACCTCAGCTAGAGTTATACCACCCTCAGTTCTTGTCCCTGAGAGAAAATAAAGTGAAATCTTGTATCCAGAAAAGTGCACATCTGTCTGAAAGGCATGGGTTTAGGTTTTCTCCAAATTAAGTTCTGGAAGAAAAAAATCCAAGTTTCACCTGCATTTGCAGAGAACAAATACAGCGTTTCACAAGGCTCACTAGCACCAGCAGAACGTTTCCTAAAACAACAGCTGCTGCTGCAGGGGTCCCTGTTGGCTGGGAATGGCCAACAAAAGCTGAGGGACTGTCATGGACACTTAGAACACTCAGTATTCCATAAAGTCTATTTGACTGTCTTACACTAAACTCAGAAAATTTAGAGGGTCTGCAGTTGCCTGTCATACAATCTAAGAAATTACTTGTTTTATGCCTTAAAAAAGACATCATGCAAGTATCTTAGCAGGCAGGTGAATAGGAAGTGTTTGGAAGCGAGTCACAGAGAGAGGGAAGGAGGATCGCTGTTGCTGGTATGAAGGAAGGATGAAGTATCTTTAAGATAAATGCCCATTTACAAAAGGTCTCAAAGTTTTGTAAGCAGTTTTGTAACATGAACTGAGCACACCCTGAGCCACTGCAGAGAGGATGAAGACACCCGCTACGAGGAATTTATTAAGGGGGAGAGCGAGCTTTGCTGTGTATTAAAACAGCAGGAGTGAAGTAATGTGGCACAAATGGAATACAGTGAAGGTGCCAAGTACAGAAAATGCAAAGAGTTCCAAGATGTAGTAATGAGGAAGTACTGAGAGACTGCAGGAGAAGCGACAAATATGAAGCGAAGCCTTTATGATATATAGAGTATGTTATGTAAGGGAAGAATTTGAATTTGATGAGATTATGTAAAGTGAAAGATTTCTTCAACAGCTGAATTTATTAATCACACTTAGTCTCACTGCAGCATAAGAAAGTCCAAAGAAAGTTCAGAGAGTCTTTATCAGACTCGAAGAAGTAAAAAAACTCCCAAACCAACCCATGCTTTCCATTCCCTGTGATGGATGCCAGCTCTTTATACACGATGTGCACAGCACAACACAAGCACCTCTGGTGGGGTATTTGCGTTGAGTGCTGATTTTGATTCTTTCTCATAGGGCAGCAGTTCAGACAAAGGGAAGCCTGCTGTACAATGAAAAAGGCTGAACATAAAACAATACTGCACTCTAACAAGCAGCGTAAGGATTTTTAGAGCTCTAATAACAGAGGGCGTTTGGACTTTTCTGCCCAATTGGCAGCAGCTGTCTCCGGAGAACATTTAGAGAGCTCCACAGGGATTAATTATAAACACGCAGCCTGATTTGCAGTCATTGCAACACATCCGCAAGGTATGGATTGCCATTTGTACATATTGTATTGCGAGAGAGCGTCCCGGAGCTCAGGAAAATCCATCCTGGAGCCATGAATCAAACTCAGTCATGTGACGGAGGGGAGGTGCTGGGCTGGCTCCCAGCCAGTGGTAGGAGCTGATGGGTGGAACAAACGGGGCAGAAAAAGACTAATATGACTAACGGATCCTGGATGCGTGGTACCTTTATTTGGATCTACAGGAATGTAGGCTCTAGCAGTTCTGCAGCTCTACCAGCCTTTTGCCTGACACTGGAACTGCTGCTCACAAAGTAGAATCCTGCTGCTCTGTGGTAGGAAGGATAGAGAAAGAACATGGCCTGCATTTTGAAGGTAAATCTCTATCTGTTGCTTGAATGCATTGTTTAGAGAGCCCCTCGCTACTCAGAGGCATGGATTCGGTATGGTCCTATTGCATCTTCGTTGTCTTTTTGAATACTAGCTTTGTTTGGCAAATGAATCATGGAGAGATTCTGCAACTTACTGCTGTGCTCTGCTTCCCTCTGCCATTCTTTTTCCCTGCATTGTCACAACTGTGAGCTAGTGGGAAGGGAAGTGTGTACTGAATAACAGGAGCGGGGGAGAGGGGCTCTGGTTTATCTCAGCTTACTTTGTCTACGCCGAATTCCTTCAGGAACAATAGCATTTGGGCAACAGACTTCCAGTACAAAGGACAAAATGGGGAAGTTACTTTCTTTTTCTAACCTTGCAGCGTTTACTGCTTTTAGAGCAAACGTTGCAGATGTACATAGCTGCCCCAGTTGCTCCTTAAGCACACACACCTCTGCTGAATCTACTCAAGGACCACATGCTCCACACAATTATGCTTAATATTTAACTGCATTTTCTGATTAAGCAACCTATTTAATAGAGGGTTTTCCCCTTCATGCCAGCAAATACAAGCGTAAACTTACCGTATGATCTTATGCTTTCTCCAGCCCGCTCTCCTGACCGACGCAAAAGTATTTGCAACCCGCGTGTCATGTAGATGGAGGAGCATCCCTATCCCTGAGTGTTGAATGAAGGGGAGGAGGCGGAAGTGCGGGCAGTTGGGAACAGACAGCGTTTGTTCCCTGCCAGTGCTGGCACTTGCAGGGAATCGCTCTCCTGTGCCTGGCTTGAAAGTGGTTTGTTTCAGATCCGTTTGCTATCTGCCTTGCTGCTGCTTTCTGTGTATGTTTTGAGTATATTGGCACTTTGTTTCTTTTAGTGAATAAAACTGGTCTGTGGATTCTGCGCAATTTTCGATCTGATCCTCTAACAAATAGTTGATTATCCCAAACTTTGGGATGGCCTCCCATAGAGGTTGCCTTCAGCATATCAGCAAAGTGGATAAATTGCAAAGTTTCAAAAGAGTGTCCAGATAATAAGCCTTCCTGTGTCTCCATAAATCAAATCCTTAACAACTTATTTTGCTGCACTGTTTTCCCCTTTTCATTCATTCATTTCTTACTAGGGGGTCTGTGGGACAGGGTTGTTTTTTTGAGTTTTCTGTCATGAACATGTAAGTTGTGGCAGCTTATATTAATTAATATGGCAAAGTCTGCTGCACTTTTGCAAAGTGCAGAAACTTCCCTGAGCTAGCAGGTTCTGACGATAGATAGTGACAAACTCCTTCAATCAGACAGCAGTAATGCAACTGAGGGTTGTAACCTGGAACAAGGAGAGACAAGCTCTGTGAATGGAGCCTGGTTTCACAAAAATAAGTGTATGCACTCTTGTTTAAACACTTTGTGAATGACTTAGCTTGGATCTGCAAGTGATCCAGAAGACAGAATTTCTTACTTTTTTTTTTTTTTACTATGTGGAGAGATCACATGCAAAATCTTCCCTCTGGCTGTAACAGTTAAATAAGAATGTTCTTGTGCAAGAAAAGTCCAGTGTCTCTTTTCCCTCCTCCCAGTTGTTTCCTCTGCACAGTCTGGTGACACAGTCTGCCACGAGCATGACTTAGAGTTTGAATTATAGTATAATAAACACCTTCCCTTTGCCCAGGCCTGAAGCTCCGTTTAGGTTATTCGGATAATTAAATCAATAACTTAATTAGTATTCCTTGACGGACAGGCCTCTTCCAGTTTAATTCTTAATCTTGTTAATACAAGCAGGTGCAAGGATAAAAAGTGAAACAGATATGGGAAGATTAACTTTGCCATAAGGCAGGCTGAATTTTCTCAGGCAGACATCCCATAGGAGGAATTTAAATGTTCAGACTGAGATACATTAAAAGCTTAAACACCATTAAGTAATGTTTACAGGTGCTCCTCAAGCTTTTTTCCCAACAAGGAAATTCAGAATGATGTGACACTGGGCTAATTACTTCCTGAAAATATAAACCTGTTAACCACATTCTCCTCCCTTCCCTTAGGTTTGTCCTGACTCACTTGCTTATTCAGTCAGTAGTTTGTGTGGAAACAGGAAAAAAAAAACAAAACAAAAACATCTATAGGTACGGGTTTGAACTGGGTGGTGGCACATTGGATGGGAAGATAGAACAGGTGTGTGTCCTTGCCACTTGAGCCCTGAGTGTCTCTGTGGCTCTGCCTCATGGCTTGCCATCCTCTATTCCTAGATTTTTAACCCCCAGCTAAAGATACTGAGACCTGTTGAATGTTGGCATTGCTATATGGGTGAGAGTTTAATGTAAATGAGACTGGATAGAGGTGTCTGTAAAGTACAAAGAACAGAGCGGGCTCTTAATTAACTGGAGTTACTTAGAGTTATTAAGAGCATATTAAAAGAGATGTGTGATTCTAGATATCAAGATTTCCTTTTAACATGACCACTGCATGAATTAATCTGTGTGCAGCTGGTGCAGAAATGCTTGGGAAGGTGATTTTTCCTATGGTGCATACTGTGTCTCTGGTGTTGGTTGTGCACTCTCCCTAGGTAAGATTGATGGGGCTGTCACTGATCATGGCTCCAGAAACTTTATTTCCTAATCAGTAGTGGAACGTTCTTGGTAAAACTAGTGAAATAATTCTTCTGAAGAATTCTCTTTTCTGTTAAAGAAAAGTAGAGAAAGAGGCAAGTTCCAAAATGCGTGATGTGTTTTTATTTTCTCTGTTATGACTTTAAAAATCGTGGCAGAATAGCTGAGTGAAGTGTAGGCATTTCTTGGAAACAAACAGTTGATCTTATGCTTGTTACTATGGTAGCTACATGTCACCTTGCCAATTACTAGCTTAGCATTGATTACTAGTTATGTAGTCACTATTATCCCTAATGATACTGAAGTCCCTAAGTTCCACTGTATCAGTCACTGACTCTTGAAAATTATGATAGATGTTACTCAATAAATTACTTCAAATTCCACTTTTTGCATAATTGAAAAATGATACTTCAAAGTACCTGTCATCTTACAAAAAGCACAGCATGAATGATAATGAGACTCTGTAAAATGTTGATATCCCTCACCGAGGACTGGACCATGATAATTAAAGCAAATAGAACAGGTAACTTAAGTTTGCACATGCTGCATTTTGCGGGGGATTATGCCTTACCCTGTTTCCAAACGCTTCTTTTTAAAATGGAGGTTTTGAAGTAGATTATGGAGCTGTATTATGTTGTCATCATTGTAGAATTTTTAATTGTGTAGGCTTAATGTGGTAGAATTTAATAAAAAATTATCATGTGTGATGGGTCCGTACAGTGAGGACTAAGCTTGAAATCTAGAAAGACGTTTCCTTCTGGTTTGTGTGCTGTGAGTTTACTGTGCAGGGAACAACAGAGATTTCATTCGCCTACGGGCTGGATGTGACCTTGTATCAGCAGAGATCACAAGTGAGTTGAAACCTTCAGTGGGACTCTGTGGTCTAAATACTGTTTGTATAATGTGAGGTAATGTTCTTATTACTACAGCTGGTTGAAAGTCCTCTCAAATTAAGCAAATGACCAACTAAAATCCATACATTCTTTAGTATTTTTTAAGTCGAATTCAAAGATTGAAAGAATTGTTTTTCAAAACCTAATTTACAGGTTTCAAAAAAACCAAAACCCTTCAAGCACATGTTTTCTGCAGGATGCTGTGACCATACCTTTGTGTTCATCTATGATCCTTTTGCATGCTCCCTCTCCATGGTTATCTCCACTCATTTAATTAAATTCACAGGTAGCATTTTTCCAGTAGTTCACTGTTTTTGGCAGGAATTTTGAGTTTTGTCTGAGTGTTCAATGGCCTGTATCTGATTGGGGTCTTCAGACACTGCAGTAATACAAACAACGTTTCTATCTACAGGCATATGCTCCATCTGCACTTTTGAGACTAAAATAGCAAAGCTGATCTCATTACATGAAATTTTCCACCCTGGCAAGTGGCTGTTCAGGAAGAAGAGGCAAAAGATCTGAAAGGATCTGATAATGGTATTTGGACACTTGTAGTCCTGGATATTTAGCTATTAATTTAATTTTTTTTTCTTAACCTCTATGTACATGACAAACATTGTAGATATTTCCTTCCAAGTTTGTGCATCATCAAAAGCACATTCTGTTTCAGTCTGCACTGTTAGGCAGGGTAGGCTATGAGTCTCACCATAATTCCATTCACTACTAGGGATTTGCAGGATGCAGGCCCTCCCATCAAGATGACCTCTGTGCTGCTTGAATCAGGTCCAAGATAATTCACATTCTGCCTTGACTGTTAAATTGACTGCAGCAATGTATATGCATGGCATCCATCCTTTTTCTTGTGCTGAGAGTTGTACTTGGATCCTGTTTGATTCTCATGCTGTGCTTTGTCCTCTGACATGACAAGAGATGGAGAGATCCTAGAGAAAGGAACAAAGGTGACCTCCCCTCCTTATGGGAGGATGCTGCTCTGATGGTTCATTTCCCAGCACTGTCTGAATTTCCTGCAGGTTTTTTGTAATGTGAGCTCGCTTCTAAGCCTGTCTTAACCTGATATTCAACAGTTTCTTGGGCTGCAGTATTTCTGTTGTGACTGGAATCATTCCTAGGAGTATGTGGTTGTATCTCTAGGGAGGGAAGGTGTAAATAGGCAAAGGTGCCCCTAAAGAGGTGTGCACAAATGAGCTGCAAAGTAACAGGTGGATGCAGTAAGGAATTACAGAGAAAAATCTGGATTTCTGAGGTAGTAACCGGGTTTCTTGTGGATCACTCCATCCTTATTTGCTATGGGTGATTTTTCCGATCTTCCTCCTATCACCAAATGATACTGGCAGTACACTCTTTGTAATTCTAATGCTCCTTCTATATTGGATGTTTCTATTTTAAATAAATTTCTTACAGTTATTCTGTTTCTAAATAAAATACATTTTTCCTTAGAAGTTGTTGTTCTTGTACATTGTTTATCTCTAAATTGCTCCAAAGTAAACAAAGCTGCCTTAATGAACCTGGCAATGTACAGCCCTAGGATTTGCTGTATCATGGTCCAGTGGTGCTTAATTACTATGTAAGATTTTATGGAGCGTAGTACATGGAATTTTGTAATGTGTTTTTTATTATGTTGGCTTCTTGAAAATTTAAGGAAAATTAAATCCTAAGAAGTATAAAACCACTTTTCACTCTCACTTGCAATGACCTTAAACTAATTATACTTTAAGGATGAAATATTAGCCTTCTCCCAGAAGGAGACAGCATTCTAGTCAGTGTAGTACTACAAGAGGACTTGCTTTGGTTGAACAAATTTGATTTTGATGCCTATGTAGCTAAACCAAGAAAATCTCCAGTGTCAGTGTATTTCAGTTGGTTTAAAACTGGGGTTTTGTGTCTGACTTAGAGGTGTGAAAACTAAAACCACAAAACCAGCATGAAATTATGAAGTGTCTCATACATTTAAGAAGTTGTGTGATAAAGCAGTAATGGAGGAAAGGTTTTTGTTTTACAATTCATCTTTAAGCAATGAAGCATGTGTCATCCAGATGTTTTAGGCTTTCCCTCTCCCCAGAGATACACTGTCCTTGTGCATTGTTTGAGCTGCCTGGCCTAATGAAAGGTGTCCCTGCTCATGGCAGGGGGGTTGGGACTAGGTGATCTTTAAGTCCCTTCCAACCCAAATCGTTCTGTGATTATCACAGGTATGGAATACCATATTAAAGGGAGTTGTCTCAAAATTCAGCCTCTTAGTAGACTTGTGTGTGAGCTTCAGTGCTTTATATCTAGTTCATTTTTTTCAATTTTCATTTCAAAGTCATGAATGCCAGATAACTTGGCATGCTATACTATGACAGAAACCATCACAGGAAGCAGCAAATTCCTATACTTTGATGTAACATATTGAAACACTTCAGATATAGGACAGATGTGCTCTTTCTTATTTCTAGTGACATGGCAGCCAAAAGAAAAGCATACCTTTTCTGAGGGTAGCCAAAAAGTCATCATTAACTTAAGGGAGTCTGAAATGCAGTTTAAAAGATCCCATTTCCCAGGTTTTAATCACAACTATCACAACATCTGTGCAGTTAATTTAAGAAGGCAGAGCTTTTAGCATGTTTTCTGTTCCTTTGCCACGTTTCATTCCAGTAGTATCTACGCGCCATCCAGAAGTGTAGTACTGGACATGGTGATCTGTCCAGGGTTTGTTCTTCCATCTTGTCCCAGGGAAGCACTATCTAAGCAGGAGATTGACTTTTTTTAAGAGGGAATTTTTTTTGAGGATGTGGCTGAAAGGGGAAAAAAATAGTTTTTTAATGTATTTTTTAGGAAAGATCAAATGCTTATATGTGAAATGGAAATTGAGTTTCTTTATATTCCACATAGCTATTGGATGAATATAATTTTTGAAGTAATCTCTTCCCCAAAGCAGCTTCTACCATAAAAGAAAGAGCTATTTTGTGCAAGGAAAAAAACAAACTATTGATTGTAAATTAATTTTAGATTTTTAGTTTTGTTTTCAGATATTAAATAGATAATTTATTTTGTGGTTGTTATCCATGACACTTTCCCAATATTTTCTTCTGCCTATCAGCTGCTTTCCATCCATGGTCTGATTCATAGCACAGAAGGCTGGAAGTGTGCATGTACATAACAAAGAAGAGGTGGAGGTGTGTTTTATCTTGCTAGTGTTTGAGGCCTCTCTGAGACCTCTGTCCAGGAGGTAGGCAGAATTGATCTTTGTAGGGATCTGTAAACGAGGCAAAGGCAAGGCAGCTCTATTTATTGGATGTATTCCCAATAAATAAAGGCAGAACTCTGCCTTGGGCCCTGTCATCTCTTAAAGATGAGGGAGCCTTGCTGTTGTCAGCATCAAATACTCATGTGGGATGAATTTGCAGTTGCTGTTGGAGGAAAAACTGCATCTGCTGTGTTTGGTGTGATGGTTCTTTTAAATAACCCATGGATTGCTGAGCTAAGAAAGGCCACTGCTTTTCCAGTGGCTTCGTTGGTTTCTGCAAAATGGGAACATGGACTGTAAAAGGACAATGTGTGACTGTTGTGTTCTTGAGTCTGAGGACAGAATAAAACATGGCTGGATGAGGTGTGAGTTGCTATATGTCATCTCAGAAAATGTTTAATATGGAGCTGTCTAGTCTCTGAACTCTCCCCTGCCCCTCCAGGAACACACTGTGTTTATGCAAATACAACCTTTACATGTTTAAATATATGCTTTTGATAGTAGTGTCACAAGTAGTATTGAGTAAGATAACCTTATACTGTTGCATTCAAAAGCTTTCCAGGAGCTGCACAGGTAAACTGTATCAGTCAATCAACTAAAATTACATTATCAGTATAAAATGCATATAAATGGGATTTGTATTTAAAATAATGACAGTTATTTTGCTTCTTATCATTTTAGCAGAAGCACTTGAAAAACATGGTAATTTTTTGTTTATATGTTTGAAAGTGGATAAAATACCATGCTGGATATTTTTTTCGTCTTTACTATTGAGAGGAACAAAGATGAAACAAGAACTGAAATGGAAGGGTTTAGGGCATGAGCTCTTGTAAGTGATGTTGTTCAGGAGCAATGCCTTGTGTTATCTAAAAGCAGTCCTGTTAAGCAGTTCTGGCCTACTTGCATAGCATGTGTGACATTTTAAAATGAACATGGGAGCACCACACTTGCTAATAATTAAATGAAGCAGTAGCTTCTTATGGAAGATATGTTATTCAGCAATTTGCATTACCAATAGGCAGCGGAAGGCAAGCCTAGACAGGTAAGATGGCAGATATGGAGCAGTTGAAAGTAATCAGAAAACATGTTTATTTCATGGGAACAGCAATTTGTACAGAAGATACACAGAATGAATTATTTATAGTTCCTGCCTCTTCTAAGGATGTGTTCCTTGCATGTTGGTTTGGTGTAGGATTGGGTATTTTATGTCTCTTCCTAAAATTCCTTTCCCTAAAATTATATATAATCTCACTACTGGGAAAAGTTTGCCAGGGTTTGGCAAAGAGAATATCCTTCTGATCGTGTAACAACATGAGGCTTTGTTCCGTGAGGTTTAGTGATTTAATTCAAAATAGGAAAAGTCAGAAACCAAATGCCAATTCATTTTTTTCTTGTAAGTTTCACAACCTTTGGTTAGTCATCAGCTTTTAGTTTCCTCCAAATCTATTGTTTAGTCAGATTTGAACATAATTATTTTCTTGGAATGATGAGATGACAGTACTTTTAAGAAATAACAATGTGTATCTATTAACTCTTTAATATATGTATTGGTATTACTACTAGTACCATTGAGGGCAGTAAGGTACTGCTTGGTGTATTTTGAATAATTATTATTGCAATGTTTTACATTAGATTATGGAATTATGTCTTTTTGGTTTGTGTATGTACTCCTCAAAATTCCTGTGATCCGGCCCTTCTTTGTAAGTGGAAGTCATGTTATCTTTTGGATTAATTCAAAAAGGCCAGGTTTTCATGTTTGATGTGTTTTGTTCTGTTGTGGGATGCAGTTACACTAGAATAAAATGCCTATATAATTTTGTTTGTCCTGATTTGGCAGGAGAAGAAATATTTTAATTCCAGGTTACGTGTGTCCACACTGGGACTTATATGATTATTAAAATTCCTTATAGTTTTACTAAGCATTTCTAGCTCAGTCCTCTGAGCCATGTGGATAAGTTATTTACAAGTTACTGCATGTCGGATGATCTATTGTAATTTTCCTGTGCTTGCATTCAACTGTGACAAGCTCATCCGGTAAAAATTAGCTGTTAATAGAACAGTGCTTCTTGTGTGGAGACAAAAAAAAACATTTTAAAAAATGAAATGAAGAATGAGACTGACTCATTCTGTGGGATCCTTGGATCCCTGTGGAATGTGTAATGTTGGGAAAAAACTAGTTGAAGACTCATCTTTGGTAATTGGGATATGGAAGTTTTGACAAAAGAAAAACTTTTCCCCATATAATTTCTGAGAGAATTTCAGACAGCATTTGTCCCTATCACTTTTCTATCTTTTCTTCATTTTCTTCCACAGGGCATAAAAATATTTTTAGAAATAAAATAATTTTACCCTACTAAATGTTTTTCTTGAGAAGGGAAGTGGGAAGAGAAAAAAGCCACAGAACATTCCAAACAAGAGAAAACAAATGGTACCTTTTGGGAATGAACAGCATCCTTACTTTAGTATCCCTGTTCTCTCAGCCAACACTGAATTCTCTGTACTTGTTACAGGGACCTAGAAGTCTGTCTCTGCAGTCCACAACTCTTACTATGAAATGCAGTTTTTATACTATGTTTTTATTTCGTGTTTGCTGCCACTTGCCTGCTCATATTTCACTAAACCAATTAAGGTATCTTAGTGGTTTTACCAAGTCACTTTAGGTGAAAATGGAGAACCGAGGACCTGGAAATGTCATAGAAGCTTCCCCCATTCTAACCACACTTCCTCTTGAGAATCCTAAATGTGGAGACTCGGTCACCTCATCTGTAATTGCTGCCTCAACCTGAGAACAGGCATCCCAGAGCCAAGTGTCTAATCCAAGAGACAGATAGTCAACATGTGGCGTCTGTCTGAGGAAGCAGCACATCTCATCCTCTCCTCAGCATAGCTCTGACTTCAGAGACTGGCAGCTCTGGAAAGCCACCTGCAGCTACTTGCTTTCCCTGTCTAGTGCCAGCATAGCTGTGTGTGGGGCTGTGGTAACATAAACCAAAAATGGAACTGGATTACAATAGCTCTTTTTGCTTTCTTGAGCGTTATTTTGAAGATTAATTAGTTTCTTGCATATTGTAGGATTGCATTTGACCCAGCTGTGGAGGTGGTGCAAGTATGAGAGAGTAGTTTACGAGGAATCAGGAAACGTTTATTTGGTTCCTACTACCAAAATACTTCTCTAGTGTCAGGAGCTCATACTGCTTAGTTGTCTGCCCTTCAGTAGGAGATTGCTTGCTAATGTATGGGCAATAAGCCCAAATTGGATCAAGCCACTGTTTAAGTGGGAAAAGAAGCTAAATGGGAAGTTCTATATCAGAAATGCAGCTTTATTATGTGCATGGCCCGCTGCTCTGAGTTACTCAAGTGCAAGACCTCTTGTCCAGTCTGATAAATTGGTGCCTGCTGAGCGCTGGAATATGATTTTAGTATGCCTAGAATGGAAAAAAGGGAGTGTTCCTTTCTTCTTCTGATCCTGATGGAAATCATTGTTTGTCCTGGACTTGTAGATACCTCTATAATTTTTCCCAGCTGAGCTGGCTGCATGTGTCTAACTTTGCTACATTTGAACAATACCCCTGAGCCTTCTCCCTGTCTGTATGTGCCACTGCCTCCTCACCTGCAGTCCACAAACTCCAGATAACGTAAAATATTTGCATTGCTTAACTTCTACAATTGACTGTATGTAAGCCTGATTTATTTAGGAAGCAGTAGTGTATTCTAACAGCACAAGTGCTATAGTTTTAGATGGTGGTTGTACTCAGGGAGCTTAATAGACAGTTAGTGACTGTGTCTGGTGAACTTATGCTTTTAGGCCCTTTATTCCTTCAAGTGTGGTCTCTTATTCAGCATATGGGTATATATTTATATATATCCTTAAAATGTTTGTGGTTCTTTTCTGCTTCTTATTTCTGCAGATTTTATTTCTATCACTGTGTCCTCCAGCCAAATTTTCTTAATTAAATGAGTGATTACCCATTATTGTATCAGTTAGGTATCTTGAAGATGCTGTTTGATGTCCACTCTACTTGAGTATGTTGTGTAATGTGGCCAAGGAAGACTAGACAAATTTTTCCCTTGGATCCTTTGAGAGCAAGAGACAACAGTGACTGCACTGTAGTTGGTCTTTATTGAAAAAGTGACACTTAATTGTCTGGCAAATAAAGAAGAAGAGATTAGAATTGCTTGTGATCTTGCGTCTTGCTGGATTCTGAAGGTGGTTTGTTTCCTTTGTTGTTTTACTAAATACCATTGGTATTTCAAGTTTGACCACTTGTNGAAAAAGTGACACTTAATTGTCTGGCAAATAAAGAAGAAGAGATTAGAATTGCTTGTGATCTTGCGTCTTGCTGGATTCTGAAGGTGGTTTGTTTCCTTTGTTGTTTTACTAAATACCATTGGTATGAAGGCCATGTGTTAGTTACTCTGCTGTCTGCTGCGGTGCTTGTGCTTTTGAGGTATGTGAAATGAAGCTCAGCTGGCATTTTGTTAAAGCTTTACTTGCATAGTGTCCTTTTGCTCTTGATGTGTCTGGTATTTCGGGTAAGGGTTGTAAAATGAGTGTTTCTGAAAATTCAGCTTTCACTATTTGCTAAAACTAATGTTACAGTTGATGGCACTTACAAATTAACCAGAAAATCGACTGTGCTTTTCTGCCCACTGAAATCTTGCATGAGACCTTATTGCTACTCACCATTCATTGGTTCCAGGGGGAGAAGCTGCCTTTGGTGTCCTTGTTCTGAGTGCAAACTGCAAGAGCTCTTAAACTTTTCTATTTTACCTTTTACCTCTGATTGTCGGTTTCAGAAGTGCCTGAGGCCTTTGCAGTGAGGAACAATTGCACAGTGAGAAGCACATCCCCCAAAAGGCAGATATCATGCAGGTCACAGATATGTGGAAATGGACTGTAGTTTGGTTTTTAGCTTCAAAATTCGCAAGAAAACAGTTATTGTGACACTGAAAAGAAAATGGAATTTGACAGCGTTGCTCCATTTTAGTTTTTTCTCTCTGTTTGCCAAATCTTGCTCTCAAAGGGAGGTCTTAAGACCCTTATGAATAAGTCCAGAGAGTTGAATTTCCTTTTGGGCCTCAAGGCAAGACACCATGGCTTGTCATGATTTTGCTTATGGCACCATTAAGCCACTATTATTGTATTTGTAAAGTGTTTTGTGAGGCATTGCATGAAAGTGCTCTAAAGCAATCTATGAAAAAATGTTATTCATTTATGCAAACAAACATTCTTGAAAGAAAGAAAATGGAATACTCATCAGTAGTTTAGATAAAACTGCTGGTTGTCTGTTTGGGGGGTGTCTGTGTGGAACTAAAATAAAACAAAAACCTGAACATTCAATTGATTTAAAAATTACTGGGAGGAAACATTTATTTTCTTGTACGTGAAAATGAGTTTTGAAATTGTTCAGTCTTCAAGGTCTATGTCTCTAGTAGTCTGAGATGTGTGATGACTAATTATATGTTTCTTCAATAGGTTAAGAATTATAAAAACATCTGTGCACTTTATTAATTGTTAGTTCTATTGTTTATCAGTATTTTATGACTAACAACAAAACAATTGCTGTTTTCATAGAATCATAGAATGGTTTGGGTTGAAAGGGACTTTTAAAGGTTATCTCATTGCTTGGACCAAATATAGTAACATTGATCTAATATTTCCATTTAGTGGACATAGGATTGTTTTGGTTCAAAATAGACATTAATCATTTTATATAAATGAGTTATGCTTTGTTTTTCAAGTCAATACTCTCATCCAAAGGAAATGGGAAAAATTGCTTTACTTTCACAGCACTACCATTGCTTTACTTCATCTTTCCTACTATCTGTAGTTAGAAAAAAAGTGAGATAATAGGATCAATATTGAATCATGGGTATGGTATTCCAGACGACTGGAACTACTAGAGCTATTTTGCATGATTCTGTAACTACTAGACAAGGAGAGTACAGAGGAATTTAATTGGTAACCAGCTCACTGTCTAAATGATGTTCTTTAATATACTCTTGAGTAAAAAGTGTAAATTATTTTTGTGCTTTAATAAGCTTGTTTCCTTTCAGGAATTTAGAATTACTTATAAATTCAGTAAGGAAGGTATTAAGAACTTCAAAGAATGAGTCTGGTTTGCTGATCTTCTGTGAAAAGTTCCTTCCTAATATTCTATTTATATGATTGCAGACTATGATAATAACTTAATTAGTGTGATACATGTACGGTATTGTTATGTATATGTAATGCATTTGCTTAATAGTTTCCTTGGTTTTGTACTTTTATTAGTCATCTATTTGGTGTGCAGTCCATGAGGAAAGGTAATGAAATATAATAAGGGCTGTATCCAAAGCTATGGAAAGAAGTAATTAAACTTAATTGAAGTAATTTCTTTGAAGTATAATAGCAGAAGCAAAGGACTAATTCAAAGCAGATTAAGGCAATGCATGCTTTGAATTACTAGCCTACAAATAGATAAGTTCTACTGTTATTTAAACAAAGTTATATGAAAGTGTCTTCTGAAACCTGACTCTGGGAATCAGCTTTAAAAATACAGTTGGGTTAAGGTTTGATAAGGGATGTCACTTCTGTTTCCTGATTTATTACACTCTACCAGTCAGAAATGAAATCTCAGAAATGCTGTGTGTGTCTTATCAAACCACTGCAATGGAGCTGGGAATTAGCATGGGCTATTCCTGAGGGTATTCTCTGATGGTAACTTAATCATCAGCTGTGACAAGCTCTCCACTGGAAATTATAGGAAAAACTACATTAATGGTTCTGAAATAAAGTTACATTGTTTTTAGAAATGTTACCTGAGAAGTTATAGGTGTTCTTGTATCTTTGTATTCTAATATATTTATGGATTTCAAATGTTCAGTTTTACATTAGGAGCTTAAATCAGGCTTATTTGTACAATAAAAAGGAAAACATATGGGTTGCAATGGCATAGGGAACTGAAGATGAAAGTTGCATTTAAAAAACCCAGGTAAGATAAAGTTAGCTTTTGCAGCACACGTTTTAGTTCCTTGCAGAACTGTTGCAAACGGGAGAACATTAAACATAAATCTGAAATTTTGTTTTCTTACGCTTTAGTGCTTCAGAATTGGTAATTTTTTTCCACCTGCACAATGATTCTAAATAAAAAAAGATGTCAAATATCTCAACTGACTAACTGCTGAGTCAAACTCCAAAGTAGCTGGATGTGAGCACACCCTTTTCTCCCCAGATCCACAGTGGGGGAAAAATATAGTTGTGAGAGCTGTGAAAGACAACCATCCTGTGAGTTTGGCTGATGGGCTGAGTGTTGTGAAAAACAGAGCCCACTCCTCTGTTTTATTTTTAATATGATTTAATTGGGGATAAAGTCAGCAAAGCGAAGAGGCAGCGCTGGGTGTCTGACTGAAGTCAGAGCACCCCTTGCTGGGGATTTCTCAAGTTTTTGTACAGTTCAGGGCATACATATTCATACAGTTTCAGAGAATTCTTTAACATATTCATCAATTTCTACAAACTCATTAACGTATTCATTGATTCTGTAAATTCATTTACATTTCCCAAGAGCTATTTTAAATTTCCACGCCTTTTTAGAGCATGCTCAGTTCTACATGAGGGCCCCTTCAGATTGTTTTTTATTGTGTTGAATCTTCGCTTGGCAGCTTCTGGGCTGGTTATCTTCCCAATCCATTCTGCTTGAGCTTGGTACCTGTCAGTCAGACCCTTAGCTTGTTGGAGCTCCTTTTTTCTTGTCAACTAAACACTTCTAATACATGAAGAAGCATTTCTATTCATGCAGCCTATATGCGAAAGCCAACTTATTTATTCACTTATTCTTCACAATGTGATGGTAGGAGCTGAGACAAAAGCAGGGCAGTTCCTGACTGCACATGGATGGGGAGATAGACATTTCCAGCACCGAAGTGATAAAATGAGAGTAGCCATATACAGTCTGGAAGTTGTCTACCATTATGAAGAAGTAACAGAATGGTAGTCTGGGTTTCTTCCTGTTTTAGTTTCATTGTTGCTACTGAAGCACTAAACAAATGTGGACAAGTAGAGTAAGATTTATTGTAGAACAGTGAGAGGGACTGCACTTTGAATGCTTTATTTGGGTTAATTTGTATCTTAGACTGTTAGTAATTCATGGCATAGGTGGGATTTTATGACAATGTATGCATCATGCAACAGGCTGCATCACCAGGGGTTTCTGAGCTGTTCTCCTTGTGAGAGGAAGGAAAATTGGCTTCTCCTTTCTGTGTTACAGCAGTGTTTGTTTTATGTGTGCTGGTTGACAAAATACAGATCCAAACATTTTTTTTCCCCTTCTTTTGTTTCTTGTTCTGCTGAGAGAAACATTGTTCCATGAAAGCCAGCTGTGGGAGGGCTGGTTGTGTGGTATGAAGGGATTGCCTCCCAGTCTGTGTGTGTGCCTGTGGAAGAACTCCTTTGCAGGGGGAGTGGGACCATGGTGGGGTTGCTGCCTCTCTGAAAGCCAGCAGTGGATGGCACCTGGGCTGGCTGTAATGACAGCCTGTCATTTGGCTTAATTAAGGCCTCTCTTCATAAGAGAGGTCTTTAACTACTCTATGGATTTTTAGAGCTCTCCCAGTGGAGATCAGGGCTTGCCCCTGTTCTTTTCCTGCTACTGGCGAGTAGTTCTGAAGGGTGGCAAAGCATATAGAATGGACTTGCTTAAACAACTGCTAGGCAAGTTTGTCCCCTGTCCTCACTCTCTAGAACAAATAGCAAGTGTGTCTATGGGAAATTGGGGTGTGCATGCTTGCTTTCTATAGAAACTAAAATTAGAAGTGAAAAATCCCAAAGTTTGAGGTTTCTCCTTTGCAAAGGAAAGTGGGAGGCAGATAACCACCCACTAATGTCCCAGTTGTTAGAAAATAAAAATCTTATGAATCTGAGAGAACTAGATTTGCCTAGCCTGGATAAGCAAAGACCTAGGGAGTAGCTTCCAGCAGTGTGCCACCTTCACAAGGGTTAGAGAAGGTGCAGGCAGGCTTTTCTCAGAGGACCATAATGGGAAGAGTCACAAGCTGCAACAAAGGAAATTCCTACTGAATTTAAGGAGAAAAAATATACAGTAAGATCTGAATGTTACTGGTACAGGGGCCTGGCATAAACAGCATTGGAAATACTCAAAACTCAACACAACAAGGCCCTGAGTGATCTGATGTGATTGGAAACTAGGCGTACTTTAGGCAGGAGGTTTGACAAGGTGATCTCTAGAGGTCTCCCAGTCTTAATTATTCCAAAATTTTATGATTTTTTCAATGTTCCTGCTGCTATTCATAACATTAGTTGTAGTGTACCATGTGTAGTGGGTTTATAGAAACATAACTGTGTTAACAGAATCATCCTCGCCTTTGGGCAGGCTAAGAATTTTTGGTTCTTTCGTTAATTTTGCTGAGTTAGCATAGCGTTACCTCCAGAAGGTAAAAACATTGGAAGTTTAATTTATATGTAGAGGGGTAGATTGAAGAGCTGGAAGCACTGGCCCTTCAGTCATGAAGTAGAGGAACCATTTACAGATTGGCTTAGGGCACAAATAAATTACTGACTGGCTATCACAAGCGTGGCATTCTTGGTGCTTTTTTTAAGGTTTCTACAATTAAGTGCAAGCTTCTCTTAAAAGGAATTACGGTTTGCAAAACTCTTAAGAATGCTTGAAGGATTGCATTTGGCAGAAAACTTTAATGTGACAGAGTTTTTTTCATCCTAGAGCCTAAGTTTAATTTGCTCATGCATAATGCACTCAGTCGAGAATTTTCTGAAGTGGTGGAGTGTAACTCTTTCTGCATGTGTTTAGTGAGACAGGAAAATCTAACTAAACTGATAAACTTCTAGTAATTTGATGGTTTGTGAGAGCACAAATGCAAACTCAGTCCCATCTCTTTTCAGCTTTTCTTTCTGCAGTTCATTGACTCCTCCTGCCCTGTTTTTCCCAAAGGGCCCTATTTAAAACCTGTATTCAGGATTATTAACTTTTTCACCAAGAAAGTTAAGCTTTATGTAATTATACACAAGAGGCTACCTGCAATGAGGTTTATAGCTTACTATTGGTATGAAAATTCTATGGGGGTTCTTTTGTATTACGGTTAAGTGAGGGAATGTTTGATACATATGTTTTTAATAGATCTGAGTACAATAATCAGGAGTGATTTATTCCAGCTGTCTGTTTCTGCTTGAAATCTCCACCTTTCCTTGTTTCTCTAGGTTGTAGTGCATGCACAAGAAACTTTGAGTTCTGCTAACCAAGGTTATGCATGATAAGATTGTGCTATTTGAATTTCACAACATTATTTTGTTGGAATGGTAGAATGTGCAGTGTTGTTCATGGCCAACAACTGCTAGATGTGCCCAAACCTGGTCTTACAGGTTTCAGGGGAGTTAGAGAAATACTTTGCTGTGTTCTCATTTTACGTTTTTCTTGAGAATTATGATACAAATATATTGTCAAGGTTTTTCTTTTTTTTTCCTTTTTTTTTTTCTCCCCTCCCTATTTACCACTTGTTCACTATAGCTTAAAATCAGCTGTTTGCTAAAATGCTTACTGGGAAAGTTGTGGAATGTTTGTAGGAAACAAAGCTCAATCCAGTGGTGTCTGAAAAGTGAATTAATTCTAACATTATGGTCATAATTCTTTTGCTTCAGTGTGGTTTTGGCTCTCCTGCTGGCAGTTCTTATTTGTCATATGGAAAGGTTCAAATGACCATTCTCTGGCTAATACATTGTCACGTTTCATCATTTTGGATTCAAGGCTAAACTTAATCTAAGTTCTCAGTCAAATTGTGTAAATGGTGGGAGTTGCATGCTTATTACAGCTTCAGAATCCATTTTATTAGAGGGAATAATATTTTGCAGGCCCACATTCAGTGACAAATATTCAAAATTTTAAATTTAAATTTTAAATTTCTGTTTGTAAGATTGGCTTGGAATGTGTGTGTTTACATGCGTGTCCACATTTTGGTGGACAAATGATAAGGGCAAATGTCACTACTGACTGTGGTTCTCATATCTGTCTCTCTGGATTTAGCTTCTGGCTTTTCAATACTTTTCTCAGTTGCTAATTTTTTTTTCTTAGAAACTGTCTGATATGGACACGATATTTTCAATATTTTCCGAATTTGATAGACTGGAGGCCATAAGTGCATCACTAGGCTTGAATAAAGCTTCATTTTTAGCAGTCAGATCTTCATATTCAAGAGCAAAAAAATATTCCAGACTTTCCAGCTGAAAGGTCTGCATTCCACCTTACAGAAGCTGTAAATAAACACTTCTTTCTGTCAGTTTGTTGATTTAGTTGCTGTTCTGTGCTAAGTGGATCAGAATTTTTTCCACTCTGACTTAAGGCAAAACTTCCTGTAGTTTCTTTCTTCTGGAGCTATAGCCAGGGATTTTTCTGCTGTTTTTCCTCTCTCCAGAATCTTTCAGTGTCTCCTTGTATTAAAGGATATAAACTCTTTGGTTTTTGTCTAAGCAAAACAACAATTTGCCAAGTGGTTGTATTAAGTGCAAGTCTAACTTGGGTGTCAAAGACAGTATCTCAGATGGGTCTTTTTGAATAATCTGCTGCTTTCTGAGCCATCTAGTTAAATTTAGGATCTAGGAAAATGGGGGACTGCAGATATTTTATTTACATTTTTATTTTCTAATGGAACAAAGTAAGTTTTCACTGCAAATGATTTAAGAAAAGAAATTTCTGATCAGCTACAGGAGTTTGAAGTTTTTGTCTCTTAATTTGAGTTTTTCTTGTTCATGCTTTGGCATATTTCTAGGAAACTTGTGCAAGGTCAGCTCTGACTGTAGTCAAATGGGATTAATTAGCCTGCTTTCTGTGAAGCTTGACCTGTACTGTCCAGAAGAAAGGATCTTGCTTCTTTCATAAGCACTGCTTTTTAAAGGAGTATCATAACAGAGCAGTATTGTAAGTTTAGGGAAAAAAAAAATTAAAATTTGTGCTCTGATGTTTTATTCAAATTTGCTGGATCATCGGGATTGTCTTATTGTAGCAATGACTTTCCAGGGCAGATACATGAAGCATTCCTTAGTTTCAGTAATGAGACTGCTGGTTGTCCTGACATAGGGAATTGCATATGCCTTAAGCATTTTAAGCATTTTATTACCCATTCAGAAGTCTGAAGCCATTTTATGTCATTTTATTGCTTTTGAAACAAACCGTGTTCTCCCGAGCAAAGAGAAAAAAAAAAGTTTTGAAATAGGAAAAGAATAGGGAGAGAATCATGCTGAGACAGAGAAATAAATACAGCAAGTATTTTGGGCAATACTGAGTCACCCTACAGAGGTGTTGACAACAGGCTTTTGTATGCTGCTATAAGTCAGAACACGTTTCCATGGTATAAAAGATGCAGCACAAAGCTCCTTAAAAATGTAGAAGATTGTTTGCTTTGCATATTTTATCTGCTACCAATAACCAGATTTTTGGGCAAAGTGGCACAACTTCATTAACATCAGCAAGGGCTCAGTGGAGTAAGAATGAACAGAATTGAATTCTGCAGAGCTTCTGCTGTTACTGAAGCTTCAAAGTAACAAGCTAATGCTCTGCACAACATTTCCAAGAAAGAAAGCGTAGCATAATGGATGTAGTGACAAAGCTGTATCCCAAGGCGAAGGTGGGTGGTGGTCATTAGTCAGGAAATTTAAGAGTGTTTTCACCTGCATCTTTTGTTTGGGGTCATGTCTGACATTGGAATAATCAAGAATCAAATTATAATATGCAAATCATAATTTAACAAACAGAAATAAGGTGTTTAATACTGCCTTACTTGGTGGAGCAAATGTTTTTTTCTGGTTAACTTTTTAAGCTGCTTGAAAGTGCTGGGAGTTGACCCTTTAACTGTGTCATATTAAAGGCACTGCACCAAATCTCTTTCTTTTGCTGAGTCCAAAACACTGCTCACTGCTGAGGCATAAATAAATTGTAGAACCAGAAGGTAAGCTTTGAAAATCTACAAGTGAAACTAGCAAGACTTAAGGTAGTTGTAAAAGTTCAAAGATGGATAAGAACCAGCCCCTGGTTTTAGAGGGTGCTTCCAGGACTAAAGAAAGCAGGGATTTTACTCTGGAAGTCCCCAACGGGGGTATGGTGCTCGTGTGGTATTTCTCTGCCCTTGCTGTTCAGTTCTGCTGAATATCCAAGTGAATGTCCTCTCTGCTGTTTTCTGTCTGAAGCCAGGGTAGCCTATAAGTTGTTAATACATTTATCATGAGCTGTGAGGTAGTTACTGCAGAGAAGACTGGTGCTATTTCAGCTGCTGTGAAAATGTGTTTGTTTTGAGGGCTGCATAACTCAGAATAAATGTTTCATTAAATGTGTTATGAATGATGTATTTAACAACTAGAGCAGGTCAATAATCTTCAGAGTTAAATTTAGTGGGTTTTTATTAAAGGTTGCCTATTTCAGTGGTGAATAGTTTAGTAAGCATGTGGTGCTATAAACAAATGCTTCATATGGTCTGCTATGAGTGCTTTATTAAATAGCTAGTCAATAGCTGCATTTACCAAATGCACTTAATTTATTGTATTTATTTTTTCCTAAGGGTTTCACAGTTCATTATGAATGATTTATTGAACAGATGTAAGCCAGTTTAGTAAACTATGTTCTGTCTCTTAAAATGAATGCATTGCTAGTAGGGCTTGATATTGCTAACATTTTGTAATTGTTTGAACAGTGTTTATAAGTTACTGAAACATCATCAGAAAATGCTTATTTATTGCAGTTCCTTAGAAGTCATTGTAGATGATGTTTAAAACATTACAGTCTGTAGACTACGGTGTTTTCTGTAGTTCACACTTACTGGTAAAAGCAGTTTGTGGGGATTTGTCTCATATACTATAGTCTTGTTTTCTTAGGTAGCAGCAATGGATTCAACATTCCATGTAAAAAAGGTGACAGTAAACCCAACTTCATAGGAACCATCCGTCTAGGAAAACAATGCATGAGGCACTGTGATATTTTGAAGTTATCCTGCCTTATATTCCAGCCGAATATGGGTGATTGATATTTTTTAAGACAGATATTTGGAGATGGGTTGTTACCTTTCTCTGAGAAGCATTTCCTTTTCTTTTTTTGTAGACCATATTTGTCAGCAAAGAAAACAGTTTCTCTGCTTTAGTGGCCAGAAGAGTCTTCAGTCGGAACAAATAGGGTGTATTCTCATATTCAGGCCGATCTTCGTGGTTGTGGCTGATATTGNTGAATATCCAAGAGAGCTGGTTTGTGTGGCGGAGTCACACTGGTGAAGGAAACCAGAACCTGGAGCAGAAATGCTACATACAGATGGTCAGAAACCCAGTGAGAGAGTGGGACTGGGAGCTGTGTGGTCACTGTTTTGGGCCAAGGGCCTTATCCCATTCGAGCACTCATGTCTTTTCGTTTCCTTTTCCAGCAGTGTCGTGAATTAACATGTTTAATTTTTACATTCCTTGGCTGACCCTCAAACTATTTTGGTCCTCAGCCTGCTGGTCTTATCCCCCTGCCAGTGTGCCCTTATCTTGCTGTGGAGGCTTACAGAGTCTGATTAGAGCCCTGTGAATGAGATTTTGTATGTGGGGCTGGCATTTGATACAGAGCTTTTAAACATACTGTGGATGCAAAATGTATTTTTGCAGACATCAT
>WEIV01007313.1:6999-64234 GCA_013390005.1 Calyptomena viridis | reverse complement strand
ACAAATTCAAAATTGCTTTTGAGCAAAAATTTCTAATTTGAAATTTGAAATAATGTTACAATATATTTAAGGTTTCAAAACCATACAGCTGACATATGGATTAAAATGTGTCAGTTTTAAGTACACAGTTACTGATTTTAAATACTCGGATCACAGACAATTAGTACAGGTCCTAACTGAGATATAGTATTTAAATTTTTTATTGAGTCATATTGCATCAAGTCTGGAAATAGCAGTAATTTATTATTAGAATTACAAATATTTGCACATGACATGTAAGGTCTCAATACCACAGAGATAGGAATATTGATTTTCTTTTTTGCTGAAGGCTAATAAACTTACTTATTCTAAGAAAGTTCCTAAACATTTTCAATGATCACATGTGATGCTAACTATAGTTTGTCTTTCAGTAAATGAATAATCTTACTTTTAAAAGTTTAAGACACTATTATGAGCCATGAGTAGCTATCTATGAATTAGTATTTGAAGATCTACCTCTTTTAGTCTGCTCAGCATAATGAAAATACATCTAGTTCTACTGAAAACAGTTTCAGCAACCTTTAAACCAGGCTCCAATAATGTTCATTTTATATCACTACTAAAATATGGGGTTTCATATGACACATCTCTATTCAAGTATTTGCATCACTCCTCTAATGCTATGGATGGTCACTAGTACTTAAGGCTTTCATTAAAGCCACTAATTTTAATGATACAGCTATGGGCTATAAATTAGGCTCTTCCTCAAGTGTCTAATCAAAATGAGCTGTAAAAGAGTAGCTGGATTTGCATTTCTGGAATTCCTTCAATATTATGATAGTAATTTGAAACAATTATGATATCAAATATTATTTTGCACTTCTGTAAATTCTTGTATAGAAATGCTGCAGTGCACCACAGAAAAAATGTTACACTTGAAAATGGCCCATTATTGTCCATCATTACACATTATTGGAGAAAATTCAGCCATATAAGGAACAAGATCATATGTGTCACATGTAAAATTTTCAAATATGATTTCCAAGTCTATGTAGAGACAAGATATGATTCTTGAGGTTACTGAACAACCCTATCTGAAATTATACTTTTATCAATTCCTCTGAAAAATCAAAGTGAAAAATGTGAACATTTTCACCTCAGTTACATCCCAAAGACCACCAGGGATGTAATGGTGTTGATAGTACAATCCAGAACTTCATAATTCTGTTTTTGCCATCAGTTATCATGAACTGTGACAGTTCAACGTTACTTTTTCAGAATGCATTTTCATATTCATCACAATGTTTCTGAACTGGAATCATAAAAACTGCTAACTTGTTTGTATGAATTTGGTTTTGTTTCTTATTTTAAGATAGATTTTCAGATCTTGAGACTGCGTCTTTCCACAACAAATTGTAAACTTCAGTGTACGCACAAAGCAAATATATTTTCTTCGTAACTTCCCTTTCAGCACAGAAAATACAATTGATATTAATATTGAATCACTCACCCTGCTGAACTATTTCTAAAATCTCTGAGAGCCTTATTGATAATTTCGTGTTCTGATCATATCAGCATTAATTACTGTTCAATTACCCCAGAAAATAGAGATCTTGGTATACCCTCATGCAGAAGATGACTAAAAGCCTCTCCCAACATATTATTCATAAGTGTAGCATCTATTTCTGTTAGGATTCCTGGAATGTGATGCAATCACAGGAAAAGAATGGACCACTGACTGAAATTATATTTCCTCTATCATGGTGCTCTTCACAGATTTGCCACCAAAGGTGAATACTCTCAGCTGAGTACAGATATACTCAACTGAGTACATCTGTAGCAGGTGTGCCTTCACTTCACTGTGCCTTCATTTTTGAGCTGCTCACAAGCAATGGCATAAAAGCCACATTTTACTGGTTTTAAGTCACTCCTAGTTATGAATGATGAATTCCTATTATTTTTTCACCTGATTCTTTGCACAGCACAGAACAAGATCCAAAGCTTATGGGAGATATTTTTTCTATAACTTCCCAACATCAGTAGTGAACATTAAGAAATCTCTCATCTGTGTTATTAAAAGAAAGTTGGGAGCTACATAACCATGGAAACACAACTTCCAACCCCCTCAAGCACATGATTACTGCAAGCCATGACAGGAGAAGCCCTGGCAGCAGGAACACGTGATCCATTGGATCTGCTGGCAATCTAGGCATTAAATTTTGTTTGAACTTACACACAGAGGAGTTTTTTTATTATGAAATTTGGCTTTTCAAAGGAAAACACAAACACCTAAAAGGACAAAGCAGTTTTTCCATTAACTCGAATAAGTTCTCTGTGCATTTACCACAACTGTTAAATTATGGGCTATGCTAGCACCCGGGGACCTGACCAGAAAACTGTTTTGTTTTGGGCATTTGAACAAACACTCGGTGAGAAACAGTTCCAGTCCTAAGGAGCTTACATGGGTTACAAATAAAATAAAGTACACAGACAGAAAAAAAGCCCTCTTTTGACAATGTCTTTACACACAAATAATCACACCATCGAAAAACAAGCTGTTTTACTAAGTTAATATCTAAGATTCCTAAGGATGCGCAGAAAAATCTGCCTTGGTTTTAAAAGTAGAATCTCTGTTTCCCATGTACCACCGTTGCCTCAGCAACAAAACCTTACTATCATCCTCAAAGAGAAGTGTATCGCCTGTTCTGCTGATCAGGTGCTTTTCACAAGAACATATTTCCCTATAAATTTAAAAACTGTCACTATCACACTCTTCACTCCTCCACAAGGGGAGACTACAACCAAAGATCTTCACAAATGTCTTAGAAACAGCTGTTATCTTCCCAAGTCAGGTACTAAGGATGGTGACAGAAAAAAGTGTTGAAACAAAGTGTTATTCCAACACTTCTACTGTTGTTAAACCTGCTATTTCACCATTTTACTTCTAAGAAAGTTCAGCTTCCACTAGGTGTTATTATTCCTGCCAGACCACCCTCTGAAGTTCCAGAATGAAGACATATTCCTAAACCTTGTTTAGGAGTAGCTTCAAAGTTTTTTGCTCCCGTTGAAGCAATTCCCAACGTACTCAACACAACAAAATCATCTTTGCATTCTAAGAGCTCTGTAGACCTAGCACATCCCAAATTTTGCGAGGGACTGCACCATACAGCCCTGCTACCACAGGCACTGAATGAAGACACCACACACACACCCACTGCTTGGGAAGGTGGGACATCCAGAGGTAAGCTCAGACCTCAGCACAATCATTTGTTGGCACTATCAAAAACCCCACTCTTTTTTTCCTTCTGAACACACCTTCAGCATTGTTTCCAAGCACAGATTGCACAGTATGCATAATATTTACCAAGTAATCTTCAAAGACATGGGAAAAGTTTCTCCTTGGGGAAAGAAAAGAACTTTCTTTCTGATGCTGGATAACCATGTTAATTACAGCAGTTTCAGCAGAGTTTAGTAATGCAGTGGTGTGAGCATACACAAAACAGAGCAAAATACTGACACCGTTATTTTGAACAGAAACATCCCAGCAGTATCCAAGCACTCTTGCAGGCTTCAGAGGAGGACGTGATTTTGAGGACTGGGAGATATAACTTCCCAAATCTGATCTTCTTTCTGTGCTGTGAGGAGTGAAAAGCAGAGATTCAAATTGTCAGCTGCAGCATTGTTTCATCGTCAGGGTCCTCTAAGGGGGTGTCCTCCTTAAATTCTGGATAGAGCTTTGCTTCATGGAATATACACATATGTATGTGCTTGCTGGTCACATCCCTTCCAAGCAGAATCCTGCTCGCCCACAGAATTTCCTAACATAAGTATTATCTCACCAAAAAGGTAAACACTTGACTCTGGGGGCAGGCATGTTGCCTAAAATATCTGTCTCAGGTTTCTGTGCTCTCACAGTGCTGCTGAAAACCTGCAGAGAGAAAGTCACTTGGCCTACAGTGAAATGTCCATGCAGAATTCAAGAAATCAGTAAGAAATATCAAGGTTCTTCATCCACTTGCTATTCAGACTGCTGAGCCCTCTTCTGAGGATTGTCATTATGTTCTTGTAAAAATGCTTGTAATGATTGCTTCTTGTTATCAAAGTCCAGTACCAGATAAAGGAACAAAACTCGCAGCTTCTCAGTTTTTCTTCTGTTTATTGAGCTTTATCACAACTATAGCATGTCACCCTAACTTGGGTTTAACACACCAAAGTGTGTGCTGCCTTAGAAGTGCTGGAATGCCTTAGAATGCCTGAAATGGTGACTGTATCTAAGTTTTTAAGGACACTAATGACCAATTAACAGATAGCATGTATCATGTTTAGAATTCTGTACCAATAATCCTAACTTATTACTAACACGTCTTCTCTACCTCAAATCCATTCTACCAATCTGCAAATGCCAGCTCTACTGCAGTACAAAGGGCAAGAAGAAGAAAAAGAAAGAACTTAAGGCAACACCCAAAATCCTCCATCTTGTTTTCTCTTATATCTATACTACAAAACCTAAAACTATAAATTTTACCTCTATAACAAACCAAACCATGATCCAAGTTATTTTTCTGCTGCTCTTGCTTCCATCAGTTTTGGAAGCCCTTCCCAGGGACACAGATCAAAAACTGTATCCTCCTGGGGTCTATGTAAGGGTCCCAGACCCTTCAGGGCAATCTGAGGTGCAGTCTCGATATCCTGGACTCCGACAGAGGACAAGAACCTAATGGACCAGGACTGCTGCTCTGTGTCTTTTACATTTTAGTTCAGTAATTAAAGCAGTGACCCAAGAAGTGAAAATCCTGAAAACACTGCACTGAATATTATGCCAGGTATTCTCTTGCATCAGCTTATTTTGTCTCCCTCCTGTTAAAGGCAAACCACTGTGTAAGTCAAGAAAGCAGGACGTAAATGTCTAGAAGGAGACCAGACAACTGGGTAACAGCTTTCCTATTTGAATGGGTTTGTTGAAACCAGGAATTCTGTTTATATAACAAAATCTGAATTGAGCTCTGTAAGTATAATGAGTCCTGTATCATAAATGACAACTCTGTGGCAGCGTGAGCTGCTCAACTCCCAGGTAACTGAGCTTCCACGAAAAGCGGCAGACCTGCTCTGCCGTCAGTGCCAGCAGAGCACGTCATTCCCATGTCAGGCAGCTGAAGAAATACCTTGGACATGCCATTCTGCCAGCTGGAGTGCAAGAACACTTTCTTCTCATAAAGTTAGAATGTCAGATTTAAACAGATATAGTTGTAGCATTGTTGGGAATCCTGTCCAAAATGAGCGGATGTAATTACATCCACCTGCAAGAATACTGTACCAGCCTGGCATGGAGATGTTTCTGCTCAGCACTATTACTGTGCCAGGTGAGTGTAATGAGAGGGAGAAGAGTAGGACAGGTGTTATACATCAGGCACTGGAAACATTGCTTCGGATGTCCAAAGGCAATTTCATTAAGCGCCACCACAACTGATAACTACAACACATTCAGTGCTATTACGGGTTTTTTAATCCCATCAGTTTACTGATGCCATTTTAGCCACCACTTGTTGTTCTGCCTTGTCTTAAGATGTCTGCTGGGCCCTCACCTATTACAGCTGTTGAACTATTTAGAGGCTAATGAAGGAAATTTGTCCTCCTTATTCTTCAAAGCAGCTACCTTTCTTCTTTATCATGCTGCACAAGCCTTTTGCTTAACTACTAATGATAAGCCAGGTAAATACCCATTCTTTAATTAAGTTCATCCCAGCAGGCACAGAAAGCTGTCAGAGTGGTTGCAAGAATACTGTATTTATGCACAACAAAAATGAAAAACTATCTTGTAATGTAAGTTCAGGGCTCCACACAGGCTGGGGACAGTCCCAAAGTAGCTGCTGGGCAACACTTAATTATTAAATTGTTTTGTAAAAATTGAAAAGGTGATAGGAGTGCATCATTATTAGTTGCAGTGATGCCCATTTTAATGTTTGCAGTTTCTCTGGGTATTTTGTCAGAGATGGCTGCCCATCTGGCTACAAAGCACCCTTAGGCAGGATATGGGAGGTTGTCTCACTCCTACTATTCCATGCAACTGAACAACTACATTTAGGCATGCAGGGAACATTTAGGCCAAACTGAAGGACAGGCTATGATTATAAGCACTTACAGGGGCAATATTCTTGGAGAATAGGTAGGCCAGGTTGTTGAGTTTTTGAGATCCTAAATCTAAACTTATGCAAGATTTAAGGAGATTAAATTTCTTTAAAACTAAGTCTTAAAGGAGAAAAACCCATTATAAAGACTATTTCCTTTATACACAAAGCCCTATTGTCTGGACAGGAAAAAAAAAAAGGTGAAAAAATGCAGGGAATTTAACTCTAAAACAAAGAAGTGCAGGAAAACCTGTCTCTCAGTCATTCTCTTTTACCTCCACAGACATGTCATGTACATTTTTATTTCTGAACTCTAACTACATGTGTATTTTGGCTTGATCTTTGAAATATCTCATTTTATTTTTTAGACCTTACATTTACATCACTTCAGCATTAACCACATCATTAGGGTCCCAATGTTGTCAGAGCTTAACTTAGTATCACTATAGGTTTGGCATCAACACAGTTTGAATTCAGAAATGTTACATAATCTCAAAAGTAAATTATTTAAATGCATGCATACTCATACGGTCTTCATACTAATTAATAAAGTATCAAAAGGCATCTCAGAGCACTAATTGATTTCTATTTAAAAGACAATGTTTATGTCTTAGTATATATATCAGCTTATATTCATATATTAAAAAAATCTTCGTTTTTCTTGAATCGGCCTGTTGCCACCTGTTTAACTGTTTATACCTTCATTCTGAGTGCATCTTAACTCATGAAGCTGGTGCAAAAGCCATACAAGGACTGATGTTTTTCTACTGTATAGGAGTTACTTATGTATGATAATATATTTGGTATCTGACCATCAGACAGGGAGTAATTCTAATCCCAGAAAAGTTCTTGTTTCTTCATTTTTATTTCCTATCCATCATAGGACTACACAAGAAGTTAAAAGAAACCACAAGACACATGTAAGTGCCCAAATGAAAACAGAAGCACTTGTTGCCATCCTTCTCTGTTTCTGTACAGGACAAATGATGTTCCTGTTCCCAAAGGTAACTTGCTGATTTTTGTCATTCAGTAGAGATCAGTCCGTCACTGCTGGACAGATTAGCTTTCCAGAAGAATCAAGCAGACCTTACTTCATTCTTGCAGGTCACAATGATGTATCCAGCACTCTCCAGCATGCCAGCATCCATCACAGTGGTCATGCCTATCTTTATAGCATGTTAAAAGCAACCTAACTGAAACACATTTCCAAGGAGCAGAACTTAAACTGACATCCTATAGACGAGCCAAAATTGGAAAGTATAGAATACATCCTTTTATTCAAGTCAATAGTTACAAATGTGTGTATTTTACTCACATGGAGTGCCCCAGTGTCAAAGTAGAAGAAGAAAATGCAATACTGGGTCTGCAGAAAAAAACTAAGTGCTGGATGTGAAGAATTATTTATGTGCCACAGTGTAATCATTTTAAATGAGAATAGAAATATGGGTTTATTCTTATTCACTGAAATAATTTCTGCTACTACTGATCTAAACAAAGAGAAAAAATAAAATAACCAAACACATACTGACAACGGGTGTTTATTTTTTAGCATTTTTTCTACTCAAACATAACTCGTGGCTCCATATACAAAAATGTTATGACCACAAGATAATTTTTGTCATCACTACATCAGGTTTTTAACATGATATTCTTCATAGCATCTACTAGCAAATACTCAATTATCAGTCTCCAAAGCTTTTTAGAGTATGCACTGCCAATAACAATTAAGTTGATAGTGACTTCTGAATAAGTGACTATCCAGATCTATTGACCCAAGACTTAAATATTAACTGAGGAGATGCCAAGGTCAATATTCTCCTAGAGCACAAATAAATACTGATATTCTTCATGACAAAAAAAGATGTAACAAATGAAATCTATTGCCTTAATCCCCAATCTCTCTGCTAGAGAGAGAACATCCTAAAGGATGTTCAGGACAGAGGAAAATCTTTGTTATAGGTGAGAATAAAGAAGGTAATGTGCAGTCAACCAGTCCAGAGTTCACTTTCCATCATGTTTTTAAAAATAAGCTGTCTGTTGTTCTAAAATATGCCAGGAAACGTTTCAATTTGTAACCAGCACAATATGGAGAGAACAGCTGGGTGCTTACTTCAGCTGCAGAGGTTGCTCTTCCAGATTCATATTCTCTTACTATGATTCTTCACCCAAATTTAGGTGAAACAACAGGGAGAATTATATTTCGGTCTTACGCCAATGAACTGGGTAACCCATCTCATCTTTGTCTGGGCATCAACTGAATTACTGGAAATTTCCTACGATAAACATTCATGAGAATACATGAACTTAGATGAGAAGAGCTGAAAATGGATAATGAGAGCAATTTATGATGCAAAGATCTCCTATTTGTTTTCAGTCAAAAGAAAACAAGTAATGCTTTCAAAGAATTCACTAACCAAAAAACCCTAAATTTTAATACCCAATTAATTATTGCATTTACTTTGCAGGTAGTCAGAAATGCTGAAGTTTGCCTAAGTTAGATGCTACTATTTATATTTCTATCATCTGAATTATCTGCATGTGTGGTCTCAGTAGCAGTTTGTTATTGCCCAGCTGCAGCTCTTTCAGACTCAATAGGATTTACTGTGTGGCAACACGTTCAAATCAGCAACAAGAAATGCTTTTTAGGGCCTGAGTGACTCACATAGTCACTTAGCAGATCAGAAGGAAGGACAAGAACCAAGTGAGTATGATTTCCACTCTCACAGATGGAATATTTATTTACCAAACTGTTTAAAGTAAAGGTTAAAAAATAATCTCTGAAATTATAAGGTATCCAATAAAAAACTTTACTATGCATTGAGTTTAACTCTTACCCAAGGTCAGAATTAGAAGGCAAAAGAAAATTTCATTTTAAGTTAAAACAGCCCTAAAGCAGCTGCTTGCTTAGTTACTGTTATGAGATCAAAGTGATCAGTGCAATTCCACTGCAAGAAGCAAAGTGATTAACATGTCTTTATTTGATTGATTAAGCATGGTAAAGAGATACTTCTGCAGATAAACTGTGTTACTATTTAAGCATCAGACTTTAAGAGAGCAGCAAAACCATCCTACTGGTACTTTGTGCTTGAGGAGCAAATGGCCTGTGGATAAATGTGACCCAATTGACTTTAGTGCATAGACCAAAAGCTGTGTTTTGCATATGGATGCAAGGATGAAACATGTAGGAGTGGAAGGATAAGTAGTGTAAGCTAGCATTCAGGGTGGGAAGTCCCATTCCAAGAGCAGGAATTGTGCATTCAAAAAGTTGTGTGTACATATCTTGTCTTGTAATTTTATGAGCTTTTATTTAGGCTAACAAGACTCAATGCAAACTTTTCTAACTTCTCACACACATAGAGCTTGTACAACACATGGTAGGATTCAACCTTGTGCTAACAAGCATTTTTGTTTTGGAGGGATTTTTTTTACCCATGTGTGTTCATTAATTCATTGGTTTTCCTTTCAATTTCTTTGGAATTAGGGCTATGGAGTAAATTCAGATAAACAGAATTTTTGACCAGAGCAGAGTTTACAACCTGAATGTCAAAGTGCATGATCCAATACCAGTTAAAGGAATTTTCGAATACTTGCTTGTGCTGTTCCATTTTCTACTGTGTATGTACAATGTTAAGAATACATCTCATTATTTATTTTTACACTGGTTGACACTAACCACGGAGGAAAAAGAGTGAAAATTTTTTTCTTATTTGCCCACTCTGCTTCTGATATTTAAATGCAAATTACCTAGGGTTAGCAGGATTGTTATTCTTATCTCCCTGAACCTTGTCTTTCTTGTATCTCTCATTTGTTTTGCTTTAATATTTGTGAACTGTCTTTTTTAATTCCTACAGGCAAGTCTGTTCTAAGATGTACAGTAGTAAATGTTCTCTTCTTTCAAGTGGTAGAGCCATTCATTTACATTTCAAGTGTCATGCTGGTGGAAACTGTGGAAAATAATCAGATGATTTGTTTATATATCACTGTTTTTCTAAAGTTCAAACCATTATAATAAGAAAATCCTATCCAGTATTCATAGAGAAAAATGTCAAACAGAAAGTATGGACATATCAGGTATTCAGATGACTGAATCTCAAACAGTATTATACTAGGAGAAGGGAACAAAAGCAATTTTGTAGCTAAATATTTCAGAAAATGTGGAAGATGAACAGCAGGCAAAGGTCTCTTATTCACATAACTTTTTTTTCTTGTGCTAAAATCCAAAATTATAAGACTGTGGCTGAGAAACGAGACAACATCATAAAAACTGTTTGGTTTGGTTCGCTTTTTGACTTTGGAATATATTGCTATAACTGAATTCCAGTTTCCAGTGAGAAGATTTTATTGAAAACTGACATTTCTGAACATGCAAGATAGAAAATAAACTAACAATAACACCACAAGGGCATGAGCCTGATGATAGATTCTTATGAGTATGCCCAGATTGCTTTATAAAATGTTTAAGAAAACTGTAGCTAAAACTAAATGGATGATTCTTCTTATTACAGACAACACAAATTTAGGAAATAAATACTGGCCTTTAGTTATTTTCTGCTGGTTTTATTCTTTTAGTTGAATTTAGTGTTTGTGAAAAATGCTAAATTGGCAACATTTGTGTATGTTCAGAAAAATGAAAACAGCCATAAAGCAGCTTTCCATGCACAGCCCCATAAACACCTTTCTGCTGTGACCTAAGGGAACTACCTGAACACACCTGCCTGCTCAGGTTTTGGATAATGTGATGTGGCTTTCCACATCCCACTTGAGCAGGAATGTTGGACCAGGTGACCTCCAGAGGCCCCTTCCAAGTTCAACCATTCTGTGAAGGGGAATAAACATGTTGGCAACTTTCTGAGAAGAGTATCTGTCCACTGTGATCTTCTCCACGCCTACTGGGGTTTGTTCTTGAGGATCACAAAACTGCCAAGAGAAAATAACAAATTTCACTCCCTTATGACCTGTCAGGTTTAGACCTCAGTTACAGGGAAGCCACTTAAGCACATGAGTAACTTCAATATATAAGTAGTGCCACTAAATCACACCCGCAAGAGTTTTCCTTATTTCTATGATGGCTATCTATATGCTTAAGATTATGCATGTGCATTTGTGTTTTGACCCAGGACTCAGCCTTGTCCTGAGTTTCCTTCCAGCTGAGCCCCAGCCCCAGAACAGCCACTAGTCATTCGGGGCAGTCAAGTACTAGGGTTCAGTGCCCCTCATTTCTTCCAGTTATATTTTTAGGTTGTTTCTTTTCTTTTGATATTTATCATTGCTTAAACTGCAATACATTTCTAAGCAGGTGTAATGGTATTAAGCCCTCCTCCTTCCCCCAGAGAGTTTCATTCTTTACTGCTATTCCAGGCTTATTGCAAGTAGAGCCTTGCAGCTAAGCACAGTGCTGACCTCTGGACTCTGGACAGGGGTTTTTTTTAATCATGTTTGTATGGGGTTATTCTTTGTAAGGTCAACATTTCTGCCTATGGCCAGGAAAAATCCTCAAATGTTATTTAAAATCCTTCCATCAGCTTCTTTCTCCTTTAGGTTCAGGGATAAACTTTTCAGCCTGGTTCTTCTAAAAAGCGCACCATTTTATTTAAATGTGAAAAAGGATATTTGAGTTTGTATTACCATTTCATCTTCATGTAGGGATTAATAGCTCTGTAGAGGGATTAATTAGAGAGTCAAGGGAGATGTCACCTGTGAGACACTGGAAGTTTCTTTGCAGTCTGGAAATGTTAATATAAACCTGGTCCTTTGGGGCCAGGTTTTTCTCCAGTTTTTGCAGTTTTAAAACAGAGTACCTTCACTGACTTCTTGAAGATCGTAACTGACTTGAAAATAAAATAACTCAGAAAAAAGAATCCTTAATTTCAGTCACACTGGAAGAATTTTCAGTTAATGTCTTTTTTACAAAATAAAGTTACCCTTTACCTTAGTATTGCTCTTGGTTATGTAGGTATGCTTTGAAAAAATAAATACTAAACAACGCAAAATCTAGTATTTTTCAATCATTGCCAAATGGCTAATTTATTCTTTCTGTAAGGAAGAGCTGGGGAGCAGACAAATAATTATTTCATTATTTCTATAAGGAAAAATTGTTTATGAAGCATAATGTAGCATTCTTTAGCTAGGAAAGTACTCCATAATTTGGCTTGGATGAAACCAGAACCTGACAATCAAAAGACAATGCTTCATAAAATTTCTACAATATTTTTTCCCCCAGGAAAGTACTTAAGAGGAAGTTATAACCTTTTATTTTCTAAATTTCCCCAAATCCAACTTCTTGAAATTTTTTAATAATGTGGAGTAGGGAAAAAGTCAGGATCTTAACACTTCTACTGCAGGTTTTGTTTTAGTGTCAGTCTATTTTCCCAGGAATTTTTGTGATAGGAAATGGCAACAGTCTAAAACACATTAGTGGACAGGTCAGAGCCATATTTAGGTTCTAGGTGACCTTTTTTCAGTGTCAGTGATGTTGACTTTAATCTTATTAGAAATTTCTGCTACAGTGGTAAGAGGTCACTGATGAATTGTATGTAGAGTTTTTATAAGAGAAAGGTTTCCTGTCTGTTTTCATTATATTTAATATAGATAGATGGGCAGTGATTGTGTTCAGATCAGATTTAAGTTTTAGATGAGTCTTCAAAGTTTAGAACCTGAGTTATGTAGGTTTGGCTTTGATGATAGTCAGAGTCTCCAGGCATACCTTGTAAGATCTCTGCCAATCCAAATCACTAAAATTTTGCTCTCATGATGTTCTTCCTACATCTGAAGTAGAACCAGAAGAATCAGGATTTTTGTTTGGACTTGTCCTCAGTATGACTTCCTTGATTAGATAGAAATTTAAATACATACATTTCATTCTTCTCAGAATTAAAATATCCCTTTTTGTCTTTCAACCATCTTTAAATCCTAAACATTTGCTGTCCATTTCCAGTTTTTTCTTCTTGGGCCACATGAATATATTTTTGGAGCCCATCATCATTCAAGCACTTCACACTCACTTGTTTCTTCAGTGATCTACAACATATATCAGATTTCAGTTCTTATGTTAATATTGTGCAAGTTTTTCCAAAGATCAGCTCTAATCTTTCATCCATTTTTGTCCTTATGTGAGCTTTCCATGAGAAAATAAATGCCTGGCTAGTCAAGTGCATATTAAAATACAATGTTAATAAAACGGAATTATTAAATTGAAATATGTGACTTTCAGATGTCGTCTTCTTTTAATTTTTCTTCTCTACAGCACACTTGCTTTGTAGCACACCACCAATTTAGCTGGTAGGCTCAAGATACTTGGGGCTCACTGGCTGTATATTGCAAAAGATTTCATGCAAAAGATTTCTAAGAGCACAATTGTACAAGTCAATTTGGCCAAAAAACAATGAAGATTAGTGTCTTCCTTCTGAAAATTGGCTTAAGGGAAAAAATCTTCATTTTCAGAGAAAAAATACAGTATATTACTATTAAAAAAATGGTTTTACAGCATTTCAATACATGGAATGCATAATGATATGAACCTATTATGTAATTTTTTATGGAAATAAAGAGATCTCAGAAAGGGAGGATGACTTAAAAGAATATTTTGCAACCTCTATTCTCTCTATAAATGAAAAGATTAAGTCCCATGATAGCCTAAATAAATACTACTGCAGAGTTTATTGGCACCAATACTAGGCAAAGTTATCAGTACCCTTATCATTATGTCAGAGGGATGCTGTATTTCTGTAGCAGCTGAGCACATATTTTCTAGTGACTGCATTTTACAGGAACACAAGTCCAAGTAAAGAGTCATCACATTTCTACCTTGTTATGCTTTCAACTTTAACTAGAACGCCAGACACCCAGAGACATTTTTACTGTATCTTAACTAATGCCTGTCAAGAATATTCACAAACCAGGTATTTCAAAATGAAGACTTCATTGTTTCAATGCCCCTCTCACTTTACTTCAGGTTAACTGTTTCATGTCAGGGATAGGCTTGCAATTCTGCCTGCCTAGAGACAGAAGGGGCAGCTGAGATAGGCAGAAAGCAAGTGTTGTGCCTTTAGCCAATGGTGAAGTAGTTAGATAACTTTCTACCAATTATGTTAGAATATGCAAACCTTCTGATGTGTATAAATGTCTATTCTGTAAACAATAAATTGTTACATTTCGGCACCCATGAACACGCAGCAGACGTGTAATCAATGTCGCCCTGGCCGTCCTGACTGCGACAGTTTCACAGGATCTTGACTATTATTTCTTGATATGAATAACATGTTATTCTGTAACCTTGAAATGAAATGGTCAAGTGAAAGGAAAGCCAGAAATTTATGTTATTAAAACTATAATTTTTAAAGTCGAAAATAAAAGTAAAGTAATCCACTGAGACAAATCTGAGTTTACTTGTCTTTGATATTTTCCATCTTTTTCTTCTAATTTTTTTCCTAAAGGAAATAGAATGCTAACTGTTGAAGTAGTAATCGTATTAAGCTTTATCAGTCAGAGCTCCTTTTTTCTTAACTTTCCATCATGCCATTCATCTGAATTAATCGACTCACAGAATGTGGTACCATGTTTTAAAAAGGGCTTTTCTTTTTCCCCATGAGATATAGCTAGGAAATTGGCAATGAAAACAGATACAGAAAGTATTAGTGGATGAAGTCAGATGCCTCAACAAACAAGTCAGATTCACACAATAATTAGGCAAGACTCTCAAACAATTCCTGTATCAGATACAGCTGGTCAACTAGATTTGAAGGGAGAAAGGCACAAAACCATGTTAGAGAAGCCTGGGGTCAGCATGACTCTTTGAAGGAATATTGTCCTAGTGAGATCTGCCATTTCAGTTGTGGTAGGGGGTGCAGGTACATGTGGCAGCAAAGACACAAGGGTTACTGTTGTGCTGGAAACCATGGAAGTGCCTGACAATGGTCACTCAGGAATCAGGGCTTCTTCCCCCAAAAAATGTGGTGGGATCAATAGCCCAACTGAATTGTATCTACATCAATGCACACAGCACGGGCAACAAACAGGAGGAGCTGGAAGTCACAGAACAGCAGGAAATCTATGATACAGCTGTCATCACAGAAATGTGGTGGGTAACTTGCAAAATTGGAGTGCCCAGGGGGAAGCGGCAGATGAAATATTCTATAAGCAGTTGGAAGAAGTCTCACAATCACTATCCCTTGTTCTCATGAGGACTTCAACTTACCAGGTGTCTTCCAGCAACACAACACAGCAGAGACAAAACAGCCTAGGAGGTTCCTGGAATGTGTGGAAGATAACTTCCTGACACAGCTGTTAATTGAGCCAGCTAGGGAAGGCACCCTGCTGGACCTGCTGTTTGACAACAGAGAAGGACTGGTGGGTGATATGATGGTTGAAGACCATCTTGGGCAAAATGATCATGAAATGATAGAGTTTTTGATTCTCGGAGAAGTAAGGAGGGATGTCAGCAGAACTGCCACCTTGGACCTTTGCAGGGCAGTCTTTGGCCTGCTTAGGAGATGGATGAAAGAGATGAGAGATGTCCCTTGGGAGACAATCCTGGAGGGCAAAGGAACCTAAGAAGGTTGGATATTCTTCAAGAACAAAATCTTAGAGCACAGGAACAGGCTGTTCCCACATGCTGAAAGATGATACAGTAGGGAAGAAGACCAGCCTGGCTGAACAGAGAGCTTTGCCTGGAACTGAGGGGGAAAAGAAAGTTGACCTTTGGAAGAATGGACAGTCAACTCAGGAGGAATAGTATGATGTTTTGAGGTCATGTTGCAGAAAATGAGAAGGGCCGAAGCTCATCTAGAACCTAATCTGGAAACTACTGTAAAAGATAATGAAATCTCTTTCTATAAACGCATCAGCAACAAAAGGAGGGCTAAGAAGAATCCCCGTCCTTTATCAGACATGGGGCAAAACATAGTGACAATAAATGAGATAAAGGCTGAGATAATTATTGCCTTTCTTGCCTCAGTCTTTAACAGTCAGACCAGTTGCTCTCCAAGTACCCAACCCTGTGACCTGGTAAGACAGAGACAGGGAGCAGAATGAAGCCACCACAATCCGAAGAGAAATGGTATAGCAGTCTGCTATACAACATAGACACACATAAGTCTATAAGACTGGATGGGATTCCTCCCAAGGATACTGAGGGTGTTTGGGAACTGGAACAGGGAAGTGGTTACAGCATCAAGACTGTCTGAGTTCAAGAAGCATTTAATTTAATTAATGCTTTAAGGCGCATGGTATGATTATAAGGGTTTTTCTGTGCAGGGTCAGAGTTGGAGCTGGATGATCCTTGTGGGTCCCTTTGAACGCAGGATATTCTATGATTCTATGAGGGAGCTGGTAGAAGTGTTTACCAGGCCACTTTCCATCATCTACCAGCAGTCCTGGCTCACTGGGGAGGTCTAGTTGACTGGAAGTTAGCAAATGTGACACTCATCTACAACAAGAGATAGGATACAAGGAACTACTACTGTCAATCTGATCTTGGGGCCAGGGAAGGTCATGGAGCAGGTCAACTTGAGTGCCGTCACATGGCACACACAGGACAACCAGGAAATCAGGCCAAGCCAGCATGGGTTTGTGAAAGGCAGGTCCTGCTGACCGACCTGATCTCCTTCTATGACAGGGTGACTCACTTAGTGGATGAGGGAAAGACTGAGTGTTGTCCACCTAGAATTCAGTAAAGCCTTTGACACGATTTCCCACAGCATTCTGCTGGAGAAAATGGATGCTCAGAGCCTGGACAGGTGTACTGTTCACTAGGTAAAAACTAGTGAGGCCCAGAGAGTTGTGGTGAATAGAGTTGAGTCCAGCTGGCAGCTGGTCACCAATGGGATTCCTCAGGGCTCAGTGTTGGGGCCAGGCTTGTTGAATGTCTTTATCAGTGATCTGGACAAGGGGACCATGTACTCCCTCAGTTTGCAGATTACACCAAGCTGGATGGGAGTGTTGACCTGTTGGAGGACAGGAAGTCTCTGCAGAGGGACCTGAACAGGCTGGATAGATGGACCGAGGCCAATTGTGTGAGGTTCAAGAAGGTCAAGTTCTGGGTCCTGCACTTGGGTCACAACAACCCCATGCAGTGCTATAGGCTGGGGGCAGAGTGACTGGAAATATGAACCAGGGTGTGTCAAGGTATCCAAGATGGCCAATGGCATCCTGGTCCATAAAAGTAACTGGTGAAGCCACAACTCAAATTCTGTGCTCGGTTTTGTGTCCCTCACTATAAGAAAAATATTGAGGTGCTGGACAAGACTAGTGGAACTGGTGAAGGGTCTGGAGCATATAAGTTTGATGAGGAGCAGCTGAGGGAGCTGGGGGTGTTTAACCTGGAGAAAAGCTCAAAGGGCCCATCGTCACTCTCTACAATGACCTGAAAAGAGGTTATACCCCAGTGGATATAGGTCTCTTGTCCCAAGTAACAAGCAATAGAACAAGAGAAAATGGCCTCAAGTTGTGCCAGAGAAAGTATAGATTGGATAGTAGGAAAAATTTCTTCCCCAAAAGGGTTGTCAAGCACTGGAACAGGCTACCCTGGAAAGTGGTGGAGTCACCATCCGTGGAGGCATTTGAAAGATGTGGAACTTAGAGATATAGTTTAGGTGTGGACTTTTTAGTGCTGGGTTAACAGTTGGACTTGGAAATTTTAAAGGTGTTTTCCAATCTGAACAATTCTATAATTCTATGATACTTCCTTATCAACCAAATTGCAACATTTGATTTACATAATTAAATATAATTCCTCTTGCCAGCTGCATAACATCACAAACAACTGCCAGCAATTTTTAAAAAGCTTTACAAGTATATTACTCCGAAGTGGTAAGTCTCCAGGCTAACACAGGTCAAAATACCCTGAGCTGAGTTAGAATACTGAAGTATGTTTGAGGTAAGCAGGGTGTATGTGCACGTGAATTTCTTCCAGTACTTCTTGTATAAAAGATCACAGGGATTATTCACAGTTTATGCAAGGTTTTGCCAGTAGTTTTCTGTATTTTCTTTAACAACTGTAGAAAAAACACACTTTTTTTTGCCTGCTACAATACACATCTCTGCTGAAGAATTTAGCTGCAGAACCTAATTGCTTTATTATGTTCTCCATCACTTCTATGATACTCCAGGGAAGAAAGAATGAGAAATTTATAACTGCAAAAGGAATCTTCTCACCCCTTTGGGCAGCTAGATCTTGAAATACTTTTAAATGGAATTTCAAGCATTATTACTTTAGCAGACAGTCATATGCTCTCTAACCGCATCTGGTACTCACCCGTCGCTTGCCAGTCCGCCAAAAAGGAGTAGCTCCTTCTCACTTTAAAACAGTTCAAAATGAAACAATTAAGAGTGGTATCATTAGGTCTTTATTACAACTCAGAGTTAATGATTCAAAATGATACTGAGTTAACTGGAAAAATTTTATTTCTGTCAGACCCATGAGAGCTGGATTTTATCTCATACCAAAATTAATCCAACTTAATTTGTGTGAACCCAGCAAGTCCATTTACTCTACTTGTTTTAACAACTCATGAACCTGGTGTTGTTTGTCTGAAGACAGTTCCAAATTGAGTTTCATTTTCTGTGAACTTCCATTGTGCCACAGTTCTCCCTGAATCGACTTTATTCAGTGTAAATGGCAGTCACTCTCCTCAAGCCTTACAGGTAGAGTAGTTAAAACAAAACAAAATATATTTCCATTCAGCACCTGTGAGATCATCAACATAGTGACTCAAAAAGAGAAGGGGATAAATACTAACTAATTGGCAGAGAAGAATTCTTGGCTTCAGGATATTGTAATACTTTTGTGCTTTTTATGTTCAAATCTTTGCCCCAGGAAAATCACTTACTAAACACAGAATATGCATTGTGTCCTTGAACTCGTGACAACTTCCTCCTTTTCATCAGACTTCACTGACTCTCTGAGCACAGAATGTCCTCCAAGACATTCTCCAGCACTTCTCACCAAACCTTTCAAAGAGCTTACAGATCATCTTAGCCTTCAAGGAGACACTGTTATGTATTTCTAGTAGTTCTGATTATTTTGCTACCCCGTCCTTCCAGATTATTTGCCTGAGTTGCCCTTTGGCCCCTCAGGTCAGAGGCATCTCATCTATTTTTAGACACCTAATATATGTGAGAGCACTTTTACTCGAATCCTGTAAAACCAATGGAGGAAGACAAGCCACTCCCATGAGCCATTTGTGGCTTGTGGGGGCTGAAACCTCCCCAGAAGTGCCCATCCCTTTCCTCTGTGTGAAGAAAGTACCTCTCATGAAGACTCCTAAACAAGGCACATAAAGTTGCCTGCAACTGCTCTGGAATTGCAGTCTCACACCTTTAGGTGATTTCAGTTTGCATGGGGACAATAAAACAGGGCTTTGGTTTGAGAGGATTTTGGTAATACTGCAGCACTCTCTGTGCTTGATCCTTTTGGCACATATTTCAGCATGCCATTCTTACATTACCTACAACTTGTGAATTATGAGACAAGCAAACTTGACATGTAATATTATATAATCAAAGTAGTCATGAGTCCCAGGAAGGTAGATGGGATTCTTTATTTTGTTTTCTTTCACAAGCCTTTTACTTCATATCAGCATTGCCACAAGGTTTTAAGATGTTTTCTAATGACTTCTGAGCAGAACAAAAATTAAAGTCTAATAGAGCTGTTTCCTATTCAACCTACAAAGCAATCAAAATGGTCATATTAAAATTTTTAACTTGAACTCTGTCAGGTGTGGTAAGATTTAATAGAGCCTGTTGCGGGGAGATAATAATTCAGACTCTGAGACAGATCAATGTGATTATGTCAGAAGTGGTTTATTGCTTACACAAGCTTTCTTTTATACACCTTTTGGTTTATGTACATGCGAATAATTGGTTAAAACAGCTGTGCACGCATTTCTACTTGTATTTCATTGGTGCCTTACAGTTCGAGCAAGCTGACCTTCACCATTTCTAAAAATGTACCTTATCTTGGCAAGCTTTTACCTCCTACACTGCCTAAGCAGGCATTTGCTCTCTTGTTGCTTCCATCTTTTCTCATCTCTTGCCCTTACAGTCCTGCATAGACCTGGTTTGGAGGGTTCAGATGTCCATTTTCCTCCAAATACATTCTCACAGTCATGTGAGAAATAGCTTGGAGTAAAGAAGCAAAAATCCTTTTCTCTCATCCTTCCCAGATGAACTAGAATTGACAAGGAATGATTTGCATGTTGGTGGCAGCCAACCAATCTATACAAGCAGAAAAGTACTAGTAGCTAACTGGGTCTGGAAAACAAGGATTAGAGAACAGGACAAAGTGCTCACACACAGAGCAGTGGTGGTGCAGTTTTGAAGCCTGAAGAAAAAGAAAAACTCCATATTCCCCAGAACCAGCTGCTCATCTGTCTCTTAGCTGAGCTGAGGTGGGGAACGTAGAGCGCGAAATCACACAAGAAATGACATATTGTAATCAAATCAAATGGAGACCAAATTTCTGGAACTGATGTCTAACTCACACATTCAAACCCTGAAGCTCCATCACAAGAGTCGCAACACTGATCCCAGGTGAAACCTAATTCCTCTTTTATCCACTCATTTTTAATTTTCTGGACAGTCTCTCTGTCTCTCTTCCCACTCCTGTAGTGTCTGAGTGTACTTAGATAACTTATCTGTTCTTTCTTCATTATCATTAGGAAAGACTCTCTTTGATTATCTTTTACTTGACACCATTGCCTCCCAGATCAAAATTCCCACCTACACACATTCTGCGAAGCTGCATTTCCTTCAGACACCAATAATGTTTACATACACTGCATCTTTTTTCTCCTACTAATAAAGTGCTGTCACCCAAGAGGTTTTTGCATCCCATCTGGTATGAACATAACATATAAACTACTTAACCTGAGTCTGCAGATAATAGCTATTCTTCAGAATTACTTAAACATGATCTAATATTTTCCTTTATACTAAAATGGAGTGGTAACACACTCCTGGCAATACCTGCTGGGCTAATAAATGCCTCTGGGGTTATGACTGAGGGGTACAACAAGAGGGCAAAGGACTTTGAATATTCTCAGAGTGCTCCTAGAGTATCAGAAACACTAGGCTTAGCATGTCATACTGTGAGCAGGAAATGAAAGGCAAAGAATAAGATGAAAAGGCTCTGCATTAAAAATACCAGAGGTATAACCCTTCTGATATCAAAGCAAACAGATTTTTGCTTAACATTACACTTCCATAATAATAATTGTTGTTAATATTAGTAAGTTAATTAGCTTTCCACTGTACATAGTAGGTTGCAGTCAGAATATTATTAAGAAACTTCAACATGTCTCTGAGGTTTCTCACCATGGGAACTGCCTATCCAGCTTGGAATCAACCACTGTTGATATTATAAGGTAGTTTTCTGCCCTGTTAATCATTTCCATAGGCCATCTTCAGATTGGCCCACTGATAGAAGCTATATTTTTACAGTACCATAAATGCACAAAGTGATGGATTTAGAGGTAATTGAGCACCTTAAAAGCTGAAAAGTACCTACTCATTGGGATTTACAAAGGTGTGTAAGCACAGTAGACTATAGACAATAGTCTTTGCCAGCCAAACCCAGCTGTGTTCCCAACGTTTCTTTGCCATGTGCCCAAAACTGGAGGTGTCCACAGTGCTTGCAAGGGCAAAGTGCTAATTTGCACATGCCCCTCTGCATTGCTGGAAGGTCCCTTCCCAGTGAGCCTGCAGGTGTCACCCAGAGGAAGGCTGGGTGATGGGCAGCTGGGTGATGGCCTCAATGTCTGCTCAGCCTTGTCCCAGACAGAGAGCACAGCTGTCAGCTGGGGCACCTGGAATTTACTCTGGCCCAAAGACAGAAATTACCCGAATAAGCATCATAGGTAAATGTGAGACTACAATTAAAAATTTTGGGACCCTGAAAATGTGCCAGGAAAACCATTTTTCACCACACAAAGGTCTCCAAGAAATGTATACAAATCTTCCATGGTTTGTGTTAAAAAGAATGAGGAACAATGATTTCAGAAATAATTTTGACAACAGAGACAGAGATCCCACTGTTAAATTCTCTCTCATAGATGTGAACATATACATAAACATTAATCTAAGCATTTTGTTCCCCAATCCCAAATTTGTCTCACTCAATTTGGCAAAGAACACACGCTCAATGTGTGTCTATGAGGAAATAATGTTCTCCCCTGTGCCTCAGCTTCCCTTTTCTATCAGTGGAGGCTTCTAATCTAATAATTTTTAAATTCTCACACAGAACAATGTTTTCAGGCTTAATATATCAAGATAAATAAATTATACAAAGATGTTTGCAAAAGAACACTGCATAAATACTGAGAGATTAATCATAAAGAACAATTATAGCAAACACACTTTGAATATTGAACCTAAAATGTTTATAAGTCTATAAATCTTCAGAATATATCCTTTGAGCAAAGCTATTGCTTTCACAAGAAAGTGCTATGCAAGAAAAAGAGTAAGATTAAATATTGTTTATGTATATAGAACACCATAACAATGTAGCTGCATTGGCTAAAAGCACTGATAACATCACATTAATTACTTTAAAGAGCTAAGTTATCTCCCACTACAAGTGCCAAAGGTCTCTTAGCTGTAGCTGAGCTGAAAAAATTCCTCCTCAGTATAAAATCTGTTTGTTAAAGATGCACTTTTTTTACTTAATATATATCACATTCATATGTGTGATAAATGAAAACGAAGAACAGAGGACATGATTGCTATCTCTAAACAGCTGAGCTTAATAAATATCAAGGAGGGAAATGTGTCACAAGATAATAACAAGAAGATACAAACAGAATAGTTCAGGCTGAATAGGAGAAAAAATGTGTTAATAATGATAAGGTCTATTGGACCATGGAATAGTCTTTAAAGGGAAACACTAGAAACTCCATCTCTAGGGATACATATAAGCACACTGGAAAAAAATATGAAATAAAAGGTTGCAAGAAACAATCCTGATATCACCCAAGATTTCTTCCCCTCTTTCCCTCTGGGTTCATTCAATGTAAAAATATCATAAACAAAGAAATGGGGTCTCTGATACTTATCTCTCTAGATCTTTTCAGGGCATAATCACTATGGAAATAATGTCAACAAAGTTACATTTCCCTTGCACTTTTATCTTTATTGCCATGGATATTTTCCTCTTTACAAGCACTAATAAACAAAATTGGTGGAAGATTGTGCTTTGTAATATTACAACTTCTGGAAAAAATACTGAAATTGGAGTCTTCTAAGTTGAGGCCCTTGAGGTGAAGAAATACAGCAGTATTTGGTAGTATTTGGCTGTATTTCTTTTGCTAGAGGATTGTAGTTCAAACAGTCTCTTATTTTAGTTTCTTTCCCAAATCTGTATTCTAGTTATAGGACTAACTCTTCAAAGAGCAGCTTCTGAAGATTCCTCCACCTTCCAAATCTGCAGCTACGTTAGCAGACAGGGACTTAAAAGAACAAATGACTGACCTTGAGAATCTTGACATTTCTTGTTCTAGAAAGAAGACGGCAAAGCACAACCTGGTATAGTACACAGATATCGTCAGGATGTCATCCCTACCAGAGATCCTGGGATACCCTGGAAACCAGAGTAACTCCTGACAGTTTCCCATCAATACCTACAGATCCAGCATGGAAACAGATGAAATATTTTTGCTAACCTGACTACTACTCCAAATAGAAACTGCATGTACAATTGTGCATACCATTCTGTCTTGTTGTTGAAGAACTATACACACACTCACCCTCTCCAGAAATATAAATTCTGGCCCGTACCTGAAGTTTGTGCCCATGAAAGGTCATGGATCTGAGTGATGAGGTTATTTTGATACAAAAGGGATACCCAGTCAAACATGAGGATGTGGTCTCCTAACCTGTCTTGCTATAAAACTAAAATACATGGCAGAGGCAAGCTGGTCTTGTTTGCTTTCTGCAGCTGAACTCTTGATTGTGCCTGTAGTGTCATGTTATTTGCTTTTATTTATACTCTGCTGCCATAGCAATTTAGTTCTACATTTTAATTCCCTTCAAAATGTAAAGATTAACAGAATAGAGACATCTTGAATAAAAATCCTCACCTCACCTCTCTACTTAATATGACACATTGCCTTTTAGTATGTAACATGTATTTTCACCTCTGATTCCTGGTTCTCAGGTGCATCACATTATGTGCTCACATACACTCTCCATCACAGCTTCAAGTAGATAAAAACCAACAGCTCTGTTATTTCTGGCTGCTCTGCTCATCTCATCCCTCATTTTCACTAGCAAGAGAGAAACAATATGAGCAACAGAGAGCAAGTCCTTGTAGTTAAGTATCTCACCTTCCCCTTTTCTCCTAAATTAGCACATTGTATTCCAAGTTTCCACTCAACATCCCCATTGACTTTCCAAGGTAGGTGGTAGCACATGCTTTGTCTGCTTCTGAGTTTGGAACACACTGATTGACAGACACACATGCTGATCAACAAATTTGTGGGTATATTCGGCTTTCCCAAAGCATAGGGCAGTAATTTACTCCTTCTATACTTGGCTGCAAATTTTAATGACCAGCTGGTTTATTATGAGGATAGAGAAAGACAGGCAGATGGAACAAGAGAGAGGCAGAAAATTCACTGTTGCCGTTGTTATCAATTTTATGTGGAGAACATAACTTTTGTCACTCTGTAAATTGAAAATGGCTCACAATGGTGTGCAAAGATTTCTGTAACTATAAACTGACAAATTGTTTGACTCCCTAAAGTCAGTTATGTTTTCTAAATATCATTGCTGTAGACACCCAGGACAATGAAGGAAAGATTTGCAGTCAACTACAATAAGACATATAAAAATCAGGTGAACTACAGGCACTTTTGTTATGGAGGGGTCACCATGTGCTGTTAGGAGGGAAGCAGAACCAAGGTGTACAGACAGTGAAGGGCTTAGACACCTCGGCATGGCAAAGGCAAAATGCAGCTATTGAATACAAAACTATGTAAATTTGAAAGCAATAGAGAAGCTGAAAGCAGTCCAGGAGAGACCTACACTTCAGGCTTACTGCATTGTTTTACCTTACATTTCTCCAGATGCTGTTTACTTTGGGCCCATCTTGAACAATCCCCAGCCTCTCAAGCACCTGACCTTTAGTCTGTCACAGTATAATCAACAGATAGGACCTTCTTTGTTTTTATTCCTGGGAAACTTGGACACAATAATCTTCTCAGACCACTTCAACACACAACAACCAGTTGTCTTCTTCAAAAGAATAGTAAATATCCAGTAAATTTGCCAATATCTTTTTACCTTTCTCCTTATCTCCATTTATTTATTAGTCTAATAGAAAAACCACTCTCCTATGAAAGCAGCAAATGAAAGTTCATTTTCTTCTCCTAGCTGAGAGAAATTTTGAATGGCAAAACATATGTTTTGCCAGTCATTTGTGAAGATACAGAATTTTATCAACAGGTTTTAAACCATCTATTATTCAGTATCTATTATTTTAAAGCAGCTGTTAAACTAAATCCATCTTAGTAAAATCAGTTGCATCCATAGAATTCTAATAAATTATATTTTTTCACTAGGTGTGTAACTCCAGTGTGTAATTTGTCCTTTGGTTCTGTAATTGAAGTTTTGAGGGTCTGATGCCCACTTGCACTTTAATTTACCAAGGGGGTTTCTAAAAAGTAAATTCAGAATACTTGTGGAACATTGCTGAATCTCAGCATTAGTGTTGCATATCTACTGTATGACACTGATGCAAAATACGAGACAATGCAGAATCTTAGGTCCACAGACATTAATGTTCATATCTTAGTCTAAGCATTAATATTCCCCCATACTTTTGGGGTTTTCTGAAGCCAGTATTTAGACCTGCAGAAGGCTGTGAATAATAATGTGCATTAATAAGGTAGCAGAAGATGCAAGATCCTTCTGATTGCATACCCAAGATTGTTGTTAATGACTATATTACTTGCTAAAAAAAGTAAACAAATTCCTACAAGGAGAGATCCAAGATATGCCAGTTGCCTAGTTGCTAAAGAATATTAACATTTCAACAAAGAAATGCTCAACTGTGCTATCATTTTGAAGGGATGCATTTCACAAGTAACATTTTTTTGGAAAGTCTGTCAAAAACACTTGAAAGTATGATATATTTCTAAAAGAAGTGTAAGGAATTTATTCCTTTTGTTGTCTAGATTATTATAGTCCAACACTAAAATGTCCAAGTAATGAAGCAAACCTTCAGATATATAATACAAACTGTTTTTCTAAAACTAAATTTCACCTTTTTGTGCTACAATTGAAAAAACTCACATTTGTTTAACCAAAAGCTTAGTTTGATAATCTTATGTGTCTGGTTAAATTAGAATTCATTCTATATCCTTGAGTCTTTCCCATTGACTTCAGCTGAGCTTTTCCCATGAGGCTGGGTATTAAAAGGATTAGGCTGCTTTCATTTTTTATTTCATATACTTTTATTTATGTATACGAGACAACTCCAGTGTTGAAGGAGTTTATTTTTGGGATATGAGAAATGTAAGTAGACAGTTGTATTAATACATTTATAGAAAGTTCTGCAACGTACTACAATACACTTCTAGTCTAGCTTTTTAGATCAATAAAAAGCTATGGAATTCTGGGATCCAACTAACAGAGCCTGACTTATAATTTTGTCTAGGAAATTACTTACTAGTAGTTAAGCAATATAAAGGTTCCTGAACAGCATTGAAGAGAAAGTGCAGGCTCCAACTGTAGACACACAAACAAAATACAGCAGTTTTTGGAGATCTCCACAGAAACTAAAGCAAGAATATCCAAAGGACAGTTAGGTTACTCTTTCCAATGCAAAATAAGAAGTAACATGTTGTGGGCTATTCCCATAAATAATTTCACAAGGAACTGACAGAGTGAGGTACCCAGTCAAGGGTACCCTGGCTGCTGTATGACTCACCAAGAAAATTCAGGTAATGGTTGCTCAAAGGGTGAGTCTTCTCTGCCCCAGGATGTTAACTGCCATACCACTACCAAGAAATAAGCTGCTCTGTGACAACTATTCCACAGTAGCTTCTTTGTGCAGACATCACTTTCCAGGCCTTACTCTTCTGGAATAATGTTTGTAATGCTAAATTGTTTCAAAACAAACTAAACCATAGTTGATCTTCAAAAATAATTATACTTGTCAGTTTACTCTTTAGTGACAAGGTTGGAGAAGACAGTGGAAAAGCCTTGAAGAACTGCACCATGTCCTAGGCATGGGTACAGGACCTTTTTCTGAAGATTATTTTCTTTCTGGTAAATATATGTTTTTCTAGAACAAGAACCTGCCTAGACACAGACACCATATCAAAAGGACATAGCACATCTGCACATGGGTACACAGGTTTGTTCTGATTAAAGTTCCAGCAGAGCTGGGACCAGCCATATGCTATTGGATTATATGCAATATTTCCTCATGCATCAAACATTAGGAATGCCCATTTTAAGCACTATTATTGAGAAATATAGATGGCAAAGCCCAGGCTAGGTGTAAGACATCTTCAGCATGATTCGATTTATCCATCTGATCAGTGGTATCTGAGAAACACACAATATACAGTCATTATTTGCTTGTTATATTTTATCATGCCTGCCAGTTTATAGAGTACTAACACAGTTTCTACTTACATTTGTAAGCAGCATTATGTAGAACTTCTTTATACCATACAGTTAAATTTTACTTTGCACATGGATAATTTTACTTTGCACAATTGAAAACAATGAGGTACAAAGTTAGTAATGTGTAAAACCAGCGGGCACAATGCAAATTATGAAATTTTAGAAATGTGAGTGCAGCATGTTAGCATAGTAAATGGGGTCATTCCTCAGGATACATCACATTGTTTTGTTAGAACAGCAGTGCTCACAATGCTTGCAGAAAGCTATTCTTGCTCTTGATGTTGCTAACACCCCTGCCTTTATCACAACCTCACAACACTTGGCATTTTTCCTAAATCCTCAGGAAATGTGGAGTGTTTTCCTTTTTTTTTTAATGGAAATTTCCTACTTCTTACAATGTTAGTGAAAAGTTTGGAAACATATGTGTTCAGAAAAGAGACTCAGAAATCCCCCAAACTGTACTTGTTTTTCATACTGACATTTTTGACGTGTATCCTATTTGTAGATTTGTGGTATTGACTTTTCTTATAAACTCTAGCAATTTATTATTTATTCAGTTNGTTACTTAAAACCACAACAATAAAAAAACGCATACTTTTTATCCTAATTAAGAATCTAAAAAGCCCAAATTTTCAAGAATTTCAGAGTAAATCTGAATACAAAACAAGATCTGATTCCAGTTTGCAGACTTGCAAACATATTTTTCTACATAAGTGACTTCAGTTTGAATTGAACAAAGCAGCAAATCAGAAAGACCTTTACACCAAACCAGCAGCTCCCCAGACGTGGCAGCTGGCCAATGAAGCTGATTCCCTCTTTAACTTTGCTCTGAAGATGAAGTGCAGTAATTTTGTTGCTGAGAAGCTGCTGAGAGCTCCAAGCCTCTCTGGTACCTGGGCAGATCTTTCAATGCACTCCCCCAGGAACAGCCTGCATGGTCCCCATGCCTTCTCCTGGGAATTTTTTTTACAATTTGACAGACCACTCAATATGATATAACACACAGGTTTTGACAATAGCTGGACCAGGTTAGATAAAAAGCTCTGGGAAGCTGTGAGAACAATGACTTTTAAATTTTTTTTTTCCTAATGAAGTTTATCTTCATGGGACTAATGGTAAAAGTCAATGTATTTCTAGTATGGTGGTAGTCTGTAACCACAAAATGACACAAACAGACAAAGTATATTCTGGCACCTGATAATACAGTAAAGTTTTGAGGACATCATCTGTACACAGATCTGAAAATAGAGTTATCTCTTTTCAACAGTCTCTCAAAGCAGAGCAAATAAATACTAGAGTTTGGTGACCAAAATGGAAAGTCATTTCTCCCAGTAATCAACTTACATATTTCTTTCCTCATCTGACTTTACATAATGCCTTTCCTCTAAGATATTCTCCTTTTGAGGATCTCATTAGGATTTGTTTTGGGTACAGTTTCCCAGAGCTGATTAATTAAGTACATTTTTGGGTGTCCCTGCTGCCATACTGGGATACCTGCAGAGACAAGGATGGAAATAGGGCCAGCTGAGAGATCTGTCTCAGGCTAGGAGAGCTGGATTTGCTTTATTGGGTAACACCTGTATGTGACTGGCAATTAGCAGATGACATTGGAAAGGATATAGTTGGTATGAGAACTACATGGGGCTGCAAACCTACTGTTTGCAAAGAAGAATAAATCATATGGATGCTGCAACACAGAAACAGTAATAAAAACTTGTCTCTGCTAAATGTTCATTGAATAGTGACATGATTAACAAAATAATACTCAGATGCTTACAAAATGCAGTTTCAAGCAGTACAGCTTCCAGAGTGAGAGATTCCACTCCGCTCCCAGTCCCTGAACAGTCACTGAATCTGATGAGCAGGGTGGGAGGGATAGTGGCAGAGAAAATGCACAAAGAAATGCACAAAACTGAGAAGACTTCTCAATCCCTTTCATTGTTTTTCATCTGTTCTGACTCTTCCTATAGCATAGGTATGGAACAAGTAACCCTGAAATTAAGGTTAGACTTCTTCACATGAAGAATGGTGAGCACAAGAAGAACCAGCACATTTTAATGGAAGACTTATACAATAAAATGAATTAATAACTGTGACAAGCTTGGATGAACATGGTCCATTGAGTATGAGCGAAGGCCATCTTTAAGAAATCAGGCAAACCCTGTGTTAAGTCACCAGGATGGGAGATAGTAGATGTGGTTTCCATTCCCATCTCTGCCTTACTCCTCCTTCCTGAATTTGAACAAGTCTCTAAGTCTTTCTCTGCCTCACTACGTAATGGAGTAATAATATTTTCCTGTCTCTGTGGGACACTGTCATCCAGATATTGTGCTGATGGTTACAATGGAACAATCTGCCATATATTAAAAAGAATATTTGTTCAGATGGATAGTACTTTATCACTGAAAAATGTCAAGTGAATGAGGTATACTCGTTTTTTATAGGTTCCTTGTATGTGCTTTGTTATAATAAGAAATACATCACTACCGTGGGGACCTGAGTCATCTTTGTCCTTATTCTACTCTTTTTCTAGTGTTTTCCTTGAACGCAATATACATAAATCAGTTTAAAAATGGAGTAATACCATAGCAAATCAGAGCTTTTGTTTTGTCCCTGGAAGTCGCCCTAGCCCTGCAGTCCAAAACAATTACTACCATGTAATTTATTTTCACTTTATTATGTTTCTCTGAAATCTAAATTGGAGTTTGCTGGTTATGCAACAGCTCCCCATATTCATTTTCCTACACAATGAAACTTCAGCTGGGAATACATACAAATTAAGGATCCAAATCTTTCTAAGAAGTTTTGCAAAACTTCCTTTATAGCCAGCTTCTATCAAATCCCATTTGGTTTTATAAGCTGCTGAAAACCCTAATCAGAAACGTCTGCACTTATGGGCTCAAAACAGAATATCATATATATCTTACCTTACTTTCTTGCAAGAATCTCTGAATACTGTCAAAATGGCATGCCTTTCCTAATTCAAACATTTGGCAAAACAGTGTTATAATAAATGATGTAACAAGGGAGATCCTAATAACAAACATCTGTACAGACTGCTGAAGGCAAGCTCAAAGTATGTCAGCCTAAGAATTTACCACAAGGAAAAATTACTGGGAAAAATATGTAAAAAATGTTTATGTTCAGCATTGCTTGAAAAGCAATGTGAACAAAATACGTAACAATACCACACAAGTAGACCACATATTTATGTGGTCCTTTTGTATTTACAGCTATTGAAAGGCTGGAATAGGGAAGCAAAAACCCATCCCTGAGTAGCAGCTGCTCAGAAATTCCCACTGTGCACGGGCACAGGTCTTCCTGCAGTGCTTCAGACTCAGTGCAGCTGAGACTCATTTCACACAAAGGAGCACACTCCGACCATTTGTGCAGGATGGAAAAATATATATAAAATATATATAAAAGAGATAATTATCTCTCCCTTTTTCACAGGAAATTTCAGGTACAGAAAGGTCAAGTTAAAATTGTTCCTCTGATCTGAGTGTAATAAAACTTGGGCAATCAACTTCGTTTACCTGTTACTTCACCAAAAAGTGCAGTATGTCTGCATCTTCCTTTGCTTTCAGCTAAAGAAAACAATATTTGGCCTCCTTGGACACTACATGCAAGATTTCTCAAGTCAGAGACTTCCAAAATGAGTATGTGAACTTGAAGGTCATCCATCACATATGGAATTTGCCTTAGGACACCCCTACATTGACCATCCTGATAACCTGATTCCCTGTGCTTCAGCACAATACTGTTTTTCATTTCTTACAGAACTTTTTTTCATCCATCTGTACCAGTAGCATAAGAAAAAGAAAGAAAAACTTGTTGCTGAGACACACTATGTTCTGAAAAGCCATACCAGGCCCCTGCCTATGGATAGAGAAGGCAGCCAGTGACACTGTAAGCAGGCATATAAAAAAAGTGCTCTCCAAATGTCATGCCTTTAGGCTCCAGGTGGAACAAGCAATGAAAGAGAGGGGAAGCAAACAAACAAACAAAGAGGCTGGACATGTTCTGGAGAATGAATAATAAAGTTAGACAAGCAAGCAGCATCCTGTCAGTCTCCTGCTAACAAAAAGTCAACCTTTCCAGAAATTGATACCCATATTCCTGGAGTCCAAGAGACAAAGGTGATGAAGTACAAATGTTTTGTACTTTCTTCAGGTTGGCCAGCTCTAGAAGGAAAATACTTGCAGTATTATGTAGTATTGAGCAGGGATGCCTCTGCTGTACCAGATACCTGATTATGAGAGCTCAGGGGCTACTGATAGCATATGTCACTGATACTCAAATGCAAAATTTTTGCTCCTTGCTTGACTAGTAACTGGATTTTTTTTGGGGGGGTCATTCCCAGGAGCCTTTTCAAAGAATGTTTCAAAATCTGGAAAGACACTGTTTCAAGGTTTTAGTTGTTGATAATTGTTTCTCCACACATAAGGCTACATAGTTTGGAGGGGAGTTGAGGCTTGCTTTTTAATAACAAACTCCATTACTCAGAACTATGTAAAGTATTTTTGTGTTCTATAAAAATAATGCTGATTCTGTTCAAATAAACTCACTGTTGAGATGCTGCAGTGAGCTTCAATATTTTTAGACCATTTGAGCCCCAGGCAATCTGAAGTAAATATATTTATTTTAGCTTATCCCTGGTGTAAACAGAGAAAACCTGAACATCAGGGTAAAGGTCATAATCCCATGGGCAACATCTGCTCTCTTGAATTTACAGGAATAGTTCTGACTGCATGTGCAATAAAACTCAAAAGTTGTGCTCTAGATCTCAATCTTCTTGCACCCCTCCAAGCCTCCCAGTCTCAAAATGTTGGAACCTTTGAATTTCACCTCATGTATCAGACAGGAGTGTGTCAGCTACAAGTGCTGGACAAGCTTCAAACTATGACTCAGTCTCAGAGTGTCCCAGCTTGAGTCAAAATGTCCAACAAGCTTTCATTACCTCTTGTCATCACTCTGAATCAGGAAGTAAGAAACTCTATAAACTCATGCACTTTAATCTATCTTTTTTTTTCAATCTGTACTCATTTTTCTAAAGGAAATTTGATGCTTTTCATTTAGTTAAAACAGTGCAGACAGAATGGATAGGATCTTTATTGTTACATTTAGCCATACAGATAAACATATTTAAAAGCTTATACAGTGTGTCTTAATTTGTTTTCCTTTCATTGTGTTGGAAAGTGAGGAATGGCACTTATTAATTGTTTAGCTCATGATTTCCTGCTTTGTCAGGAATCAGAATCCATTTCAAAATACCAGACTCCTAAGCTATGCCTGATTAGTATTTTGCAAAATTATTTCATATATTCTGGACAAAGACCAAAAAATAATCATAGAATCATAGATTATGCTGAGTTGGAAGCATCCCATCAGGATCATCGAGTCCAACTCCTGGCCCTGCACAGTCACATCATGTGCCCAAGTGTATTGTCCAAATGCTTCTTGAACTCTGTCAGGTTTGGTGCTCTAACCAGTTCCCTGGGACCCTGTTCCAGTGTCCAACCACCATCTGGGTGAAAAACCTTTTCCTGACATCCAGTCTAAACCTCTTTCAGCTCAGCTTCATGCCATTCCATCAAGTCCTGTGTCTGGTCATGAGAGTGAAGAGATCTGTACCCGCCTCTCCACTTCTCTAAAGAAGTAGTTGTAACTGCAGTGAGGTCTCTCCTCAGTCTCCTCTTCTCCAGACTGAACAAACCAACTGACCTCAGCTGCTCCTCATACAGCTTCTCCTCCAAGCCCTTCCCTATCTCAGGCGCAGATTCTGGCACTTTCCCTCGTTAGCCTTCACACAGTTGGGCGCTGCCCATTTCTCTAATTTCTCAGGTCTCCCTGCAGGGCCTCGCTGCCCTTGAGGGAGTTGACAGCTCTTCCCAGTTTAGTGTCACTGGCAAACTTACTTAGTATTCCTTCAAGTCCTGCATCTAAGTTGTTTATGAAGATGTTGAAGGGAACTGGGCCAAGAATGAAGCCCTGTGAAACCCCATTAGTGATCAGTCACCATCCTGATGTTACCCCACTCACTATAACTCTTTGTGCCCAACCTGTGAGCTAGTTGCTCATCCATCACATAACATGGTAATCAGTGAGATTGATCAAAAATATTTATTACTGAAATATTACATATATACAAAACATTGAAAATACATTTACGTTCTTGAAATATTTATTAATATACTGTATAAAATATTTATTATTGAAAAATGTATAAAAAGTGAAAAGTAGTTATAGTTTCCTATGGCATAGTCCTTCAAGATTTTAGGTCTAAGAAGTTCACAATCTTTCCGATCTCTGAGATATTCAGGTGTAGCACTGCTGCAGGTCCATCTCTTCTTTTCTCAGTGTTTGCACTGCTTATACACACTGGGATGCTATCTACTGTGTACCTGAACTCATGATTTATAAATAACAGTTCATAACAAACTGTTCCTGTGTTCTGCTCACAAGAACTGAAATACGCATAAAACATGAGTTCTTCAGGATATTATGCACTGTGCTTTTTTCTAGTGAGGCTATTCCAAATTTAACATAATGAAACATCTAGGTTGAAACCCCACTATATTTAACTTTATTTATAGCAGCTGTACTAGTTCAAGGCATTTTATTTTCCCAAGTAAGCTATTGCATAATGGTCTGCCTTTCTTGTTCAAATTATGAATTAAAAAAAAAAATTGGCAATGTATAAAAGGAAGAAAGCAGACATAAAACCCACGTTCCTAACATGGATCTGCAGTGACACAATAAAGACCCAAGTCTGGGAATTCATCAAAGTCTGAACATATTTGGAAGAAAATGAGAAAGTCACTTGCAGAGATCTCTCTCAAAGATAGATATTTTCAGACAAGCTCAAGATCTCTCTGAAATATCATTCACCAAACCAAGTCCTGACTGCAGATCTAGGCTCTAGTGTTTAGAAGGTGCAGCCTTCCTGGAGCTATGATGTTTTACCATTATAACTGAGTTACATCACTTTTTGTTATCTAAATAAGTTGAAATCATGCCTTCACTCCTATAAACCAGTGAAATCATTGAGGCACACTGAACACTGTTCTATGCAAGTGTGCATAAGAAATTCCATATTGCATTAAATTAGATATTAACTGATAGTAAGCAATTATTTATACTGCTACACTGAAAGAGTCTTTAGGAAGAACATATGCAATTGTGTTTTCAAGCTTAACTCTGTCTAATTACTGATGATTGATTTCTGATTTCTGAAGCTGTGTGATGCATAAACTCTAGGCAATTACTAAGTTATTTAAGATGTAGGCAGATTTAGACCAACTATGGATACGTCTTCCATATATTTACAAATCATTTGTACAGATGATAAAGAGTCACAGCCTGAAGATGTTGACAATCTATGAAATCTCAGGATCTGTCCTAGAGAACCACATGGACCTTTTGCATTTATCAGAGGTTCCCTGTCAATTGGCCATGGACTTGCAGACCATCTGAGACAAAGGACTATGTCCACAGGCACAATTCTCTGTACCATCAAGCACTTTCTTGGCCATGCAAGTGCAAGTGTGGGAATCACTCTACTGAATTACATTTTAGATCCTGAAATCATAACTAACACTGAAAGAGAAAAGATGGTTCACCGAGTCCAGGTCTGGAAACTCTCCGTCAAGCATGTTGTTTTCACTAAGGCCAGAGGTGCATGAGGATATCTCCTCTACCCTATGTGCTATGGATTAAACATCCCACAGTATTTGACTTAAGACTTTTCTCTTTAAGGAACTAAAAATCTAGAAAAAATTATCACGTACAAAGACAGGAGGAATTAAGAGTCTCGTCTACAGGACGGGCCCTTGCAATGGACAGAAAAATGCTGATGATAAAATTCCTACGACCTATATTTACGCTACTAAAGAGAAAGAGCTCTTTGTCATTTCTGCAAAGTAAAAACAAAGGATAGGCATTTAAATAGGAGCAGGAAGTCTTATACATCTTACAAACAATAAATGGTAAGTACTGGGAGAGATTTTACTGCTCCCTCCACATACTGTTAACATCTTAGTAGTAAACCTGAACTGCAACTAAGAGACTAAATGGAGAAGATAGGTTCAAGGCAGAAAGACTTACAGACCTTAGAAATGGATTTCTAAATCTCTAAACACTTAAAATTTTTCTCAATTGCAGTGATAACCTTTTATTGGAAACTGTCTTGTGCTGCTTTTATATTTTTTTTATTGTAGCACCAACACAAGTGCACTTGGGATATATATGTGGTCATGGATTCAAGCCTGATGTTGTGTGACCCAGCCTTTGCAAGAATGCCTGGATTTCTCCATACACATGTCCCAAGGAAAAGGTTGCCCACTTTCAGAGTAAAAAACTTCGGTGGTACTAGGCCATGCCCCTGTCATGTTAAAACAGTGATGAGATTATGTTAAAGAACAATGTAATTTACACCAGATAATTTCCACAGCGTCCCTCACAGGACATCACCATGATGCCTGACACTGGCACCACCAGCTGCCTGCCAAGCCCCCATCTGACACGTATGTTGGATGAATAAGGCTGGAGAGGTACAGCAGGAGAGTTGGCCTCCCTGGCAGCAGCTGGGATTGAGGCACCCTGGCCAGGGCCCTGTGCTCCAAGAAGTCCTGCCAAATGCCATTTTCAACCAGGGTCCACACTCAGCAACTCTTTTCCTCCTCCTGTGGCCTCAGAGGAGCCATATAACTCACAATACATAAACTGTGTCCCTGCTACCTGGCCCAGGGCAGGAGCCTCCCATGTCAGTTTAATCAGAAAAGCAGATGGTCTGAATGTGCCTCTGCCTGTTTGGGGAGTAGGAGCTAGGAAGATGTGCTCATTCAAACTCAAAACCACCATGTGAATAACAGCATAACACCAGGCACATTTGTTTCATTAATAAGTCGTTTATGTTGAGATTTACAAAGCTTCCCAATTAAAATATCAACCTTGTCTGATCTCTCCACAAATAATATCCAGAGAGAGGAAGTGGATGTGTTTGAGGTATAGTATAATAAATAAATAAATGAACACATAAATAAGCAAAACAACAACAAAACCAAATATCCTCCACCCTACTCACCCCTACCTCATCCCCTTCTTCAAGCTGCACAAGGCATAGATTGCCACCTACCATGTTTTCTTGTTTGGTCACATTACCCTAACACCTACTTTTGCCCTCTAGCAGTAGATGTATCAGTATTTCTATGGTATAATTTAGCTGAAAATGTGAAATTATATATATTTCATATGCTTCAGTATATGTTTAAATATGTTGATCTTATTTTTCCCTTTGGTTTACTTAGCATATAGTTTCTTTTTAGTATATTTTAGCTTTTCAGAAAAAAAAGTAGAAGTTATAGGTCAAGAACAGATTTTCCATAGTACTGCTAGGTTTTAAATTATTGTGATTGGTAAGTAAGAAAATATATTTACTACCATAATATTAAAGTAGCAGAGAGAAGAACTGGCTCATGGGTTGATTCAATTCAGAAGAGCAAGAATCAACAAAAATCAGTTTCTACTTAACCCATCAGGGAACTGTGCAAATATGACTCAAAAATAGTTTGCCCCATGGTGCCAGACACTGAAATACAAAGCCTACCTCATACATACACATTTCAGCTCTTTTCACAGCCACAGCGAGTGGAAGAGGAGTGTTCCCAAGAGGTAAATACGTGCAGCCTTGCTAGCTGCTGTTGCCAGCTCAGAAGTGAGTGCAAGTTCTCTGACTCAGGAAGAGCAGGACATTATGAGCATGAGCTGCAAGCCTGTGGAGGTCGGGGTCACTCCTGCTCTGGCTATTGCAGAGCTGTGAGGGATATCTTTGTATCCAGTCTCCAAATGACTAATACAGCAAATCCATGTTAGGAAATATTCACCTTTTGTCTAACTTTTCATGTTGTTTCACTCGTCAGAAACACAAAAGGTGTTACTGCAATATGACCGTCCAGATTTCCATGCATCATTTATGATTTTTCTGGAATCACAACCATCTGAAAAGAAGATCAAACCCATCTGGCATCAGCCTTATTTCAAAACTTAATAAAGATTTCAACCTCCAAAAGAAACTACTGCATTTTTCTGAAGGAAATCAGATTGTGTTAAACCAAAGAACAGATTCTCCCGCAGTCAAATGTGGGAGAATGACCACTCCTGCTTCTGTTCCAGGCCAGTGCATAGGAGGATAAACAATTATGAATGCTTTTTATTTCTGAAACACATAAAATTATGTGTTTTAATACAAATGAAAAAAAACCACAAACAGAAACTGCGATGGTCTACAATAAACTACAAATGTCATTCTGATTCTGTAACTTCCTCCAGAAGTTTCTGGAGGAATACCAAATCTAACTTCATATTCCTAATGAATACAAAAAGGCTAATTCTTCAGAGTTGGCAGGTTGGTGTGAGCCATATAACAGAAATATGTGGCTGTTCAAGCTCTGGAGTTAAAACTAGTGCTATCAAAATGAAATGTTGGATGTTAAGAGACATTTTACAGTATCTGCTCCAAACCTGCTTACATTTTGCATGTAAGTACCTTTCTTTGCAATGTGCTGGGAAAGCAGCAGATTTAAATGCTCTCAGTTATAAGTGTCAGCTTCAAGCAACCACTGATGGAATCAACAGCATAAAACTGACTTAAAAACAGCCCACATGAGAAAGGAACCAGGCCCAGCAGTTACAAAACAGCTATATTAGAAGACAGTTAGCCGTTTCCATAGAAATGGAAATATAGATTCAATCCCTTCAAATCAGAGCTCTGAACAAAGCAGGAGTAACCAAACTATTTGTAAATCTGTCATGTTAAACAGAAATTTCTGGTAAAGCACATACTTGCAGTGCTTATAATGTAGCTAATGTTTATAACAAAAAGTTAGGCAAAATACAGGCCCCAGTGTCTCCAGGCTGCCTTGCTCACTCTTGCTGAAGTGGGAAGGAGGAGGACTGGAAGGCAATTATACGTCCTTGATTATCGTGTTAACTCAATCCTTTCTCCCCGGGTAGAGCAGCTTACAGTGTCCTGATAGTTTATGCTTGCCGGTGCTTACTCCATCGTACATCTGTCACAAGGGCATCATTCCTCACGTAACCAGCACTAGGATGGAGTGCCACCAGATGGCACTCCAGAATGCTCGGCATCATCCCAGCTCTTGCTGCTGGGCTGCACAGGTACCTCCCTACCAGGGCGACAGAGGTCAGGGTTGATAACTACACTGCTACAAATACTCCCAGGCAGAAATGTTTGTGGGATATGGGCAGTGAGATCCCCTGGGCAGACATAAATTGCTCTCAGTTACCCCTGTGGTGTAGAAAGTCCTCGCTCCACACCCTGCAACAGTCGGGGTGCCAGCAGCAGCCCTGGTGAGCCCAGCCATGCTTCCCAGTGCTGGGGTTTAAATACCACAGTGACCGTGACTGGGTGTGCAAATGTGCCCGAACAGAAACTGAGAAGAACATCGGGGAGTGAGTGAGGAGAATGAGCAGAAGACATCAGCACTGCAAGGAAGGGTGAAGACTTGAAGACCCGGTAGTTGGGAGATGATGATGATGATGCACTGGCAGCCCAAGATCCAGCAGTGCCCGGAATTTCAGGAGGGAGCCAAAGCTTTAACTCTTACCATTCTTATTCCATACGTAACGAAAACCAATGAGGAGACACCTTTTTTTAGCACTTAGTCCCGATCTTAGTTTTTTCATTAGCTTGGGAGAGTGTTGGCAACTCCCACATCAGCAAGAATTTCCTGATTGCTTACAGAAACGCTGCCTGCCGCATTCCTCTGAGGAATGCCTTCCCATTTCCACAGCGTAAACAAGCACAGGCACGGGAAGATTTCTGAAATCCTTGGCAGCAGTGTAAAGTGGACACTCCTCCACATACCTTTATTTCTAAGGATGAACTTTGACTTCTCTGCCTCTATAGGTATTTTTAAAGAATTTTTTTGTGTGATTAAGTGAAAAAAGGAAAATAGATAAAAGCAGAAAGAGCAAAATGTAGCTAAAACAACAAATTGACACTTCCTGGCGAAGACTGAAAAGAAAAATTTAATTTTATTAAGTATTTTGCACTAGTCTTTATTCTTAATTTCCACTATATTCTCTTGTCCACTGTGTTTTATATGGTATTTTAACTATCTTTGATTGTAATGGCAGGCTCCAGACCCTATTTTTAGCATTTTATCCTCCATGTCAGCCTCCTGTACTTACAACTGAGTAGCAGATATTTGTGCTCCTGGTAGAATTCACTGTGTGCCTATGCTCTTTATTAGGAATGTGTGAATTGGCTAGGCTGAAACTATTAGTGGCAATAACAAAAACATGGAAAAATATCTGACATATTCCAAATACAAGTTTCCTTACTTAAAGAATAAAAGCTTGGTCTTCTGTGGTATTTTTATTCCAACTAGGATGTTCTAGGTTGATGTTCAGATCCTTCAAAATTGTACTGTGTTTTCCTTTCAACTTAGTCATTATAACAATGGACTAAATCATCATTATACTTGGAGACAGCAGTTCAGTAATTTTAATAACTTTCACTTAAATATTTCTATATTTACCTAAATAAAAATATAGAGCTAAAACTCATGAAATACTTTGCAGAAGTGTTCTATGCAGAGACCTCTAGGAAGTCATGAAACAGCTGAACATTTTGAACTCACATTTTCAACACTGTGTTTCACAGAGCAGTAAATTGGTTATTATGTCATAAATACCTTATTATTTTTCCTGACTTTGACAGATAAAAACAGGGAAGAAAATCCTTTTTCTGAAAAATCAATGGAAAAATATGTGGCTACATCAATGCGTGAAATAAGAATTCCTTGAAAAGCCCAAAGGATTTTTGAAAGTAAATGATTAATTTCTGAAAATTCTTGCACATGTAGATATAGACATAAAAGCTGAAAAGTACAGACTCCCCCTAATCTCCCTGATTACGCTTTAAGTAACTGCTCATTAAAATAATTGCATGCATGTCCTCCTACCATAAGTGAAAATTAGACTGACTGTTTAAAAAAAAAAAAAAAGTTTTCTGTTTAGTTGCAACACCAGGTTGAAAAATGAACATAATTTCTCTTCCTCTCTTACACCCACCCACTCACACAGTTTTTGTTTAGTGAGAATTTCTTTTTTCATTCCTATACTTTCAGCCTTCCTCCAGGTCTTCCTTCAGAGTGCCCTGATCTGTCTGTCTGTCATACAAAATCAGCTGGAAAGGTTTTGCAGCTACTACTAAACTTGATTAGATCTCAACTGCTACTCTAACTGCAAACAAGTTTGGGCAGGGCATACTCATTCCTCCTTGTGGTCCCCTCCTCAGGTCCATGTCTAGCCCTTGCTGAAAATCATATACTAGATTTTCCATCATCCTTTTCCTACAAACAGTTCCAATAGCAAACCAAACCCATCTTTTGGTCCCCAGAATGAAGAGCTGATAAAAACACCTCCCTCTCACCTGGAAGGCAGCACAGTGTTTGTGTGATGAACCAGAAGAAAAGTCTGTTGTCTGTCCAGAGCTTTGAACCTGCTACACATTCTCCCCATTAGTGCATTTTATAGAATTACAGAATCACAGAATATGCCAAGCTGGAAGGGACCCACAAGGTTATTGGAACTTCTCAGTACTTCAAACTGTTCCACTGTGCATCACATATAGAAATAGCCACTTCATGACACCAAAGACAGAGATTATGTGGGATATGATACATGCATTACAAACATAAAGGTGATCAATTCCTTCTGGGAAGCTACATAAATTTCAGCCCTTGCTCCAAGTACTATTTAATCAGGCAGTACAATACTTAATGTGTGCTTTCCACTGGAAGCTAGTGTTCTAACTGTGGAGAGAAATGTCATCCCTTCTCTCCCTTGAATACAAATACTTATTTACTCTTTGTAAAGCAAAAAAAGCTGCATCATGAGAAATTGAGAAATGCAGGTCTATGTCATCAGGCTGCCAAAGGAAACTGATTGCAGGATTTTCACCTACTGAATAAAGATTAACCACTAGGTATTGGAAAAAATAGCTATAAAATATGGTTTATACACATAAATGTCCTTTCTTACAATTTAATAGGATATGGGGCATAAGAATGTTATGACAATTTTCAAGTTCATATTGAAGACATTAGTGGATTTCTTTCTTGGGCACACAATTCGTCCTACACACCAGGCAAACATCAATTATCAGTGTATAATTTATACATATCCAGATATATAGCTCCAAGTTTCCCCTGACTACTCAAAGTTGGCTCCTGCAACACTTGAATTCTGCAGACCCACATCCTTCTGGAGCCCTACATCTGAAAAAGTGCAATGTATCTTTGAAAGATGCTTACCTACATCTAGTACTGATCTTTTAATTGTTCTCTTCTGAAGGAGTTTTTAGAAATCAAGGTGACAATTCATTATCCTAATGGGGGACTTTGGACTCCACTGGTTTAATTGGCATGAAAAGTTTCACCACAGCCATGTTATCCACTATCTGCAAGTTCTGATTTTTCTACAATATTTTACAAAGTATAGAGATTTAAATATTTTTTTCCCCTTAAGTTTTCCTCTTCCCATGATAAGCTGTTTTCCAAATTAAGAGCAGCTGGTTTGGGTAGCTGCTTTACAGAAACACAGCATTTGGAATCTTGCCCTCAGACAAGCAAAGTTAAGGGTATGGGTATTAAAAAAAGCAGAATTTGCATTTCTAAAGAATTATGTATGTGCTTCTTGCAGCTAATGTCAGCTTCTCTGAAGATAACCTGTTGTACACATTAAGATTCAGAGGTCCCACACAAACAAGAACACAAACATACATCCATACTTACTTGTGTATACCTATCTATGCAGGAATATAGTACAAAAATTAAGGAATAATATCCAGTAAGTTTAATTCTGGAAGCATTTTACAACTTTTAATGAAACCTGAGTACTGCCACACCATTGCTTTTATCCATACTGCTCCTGGGATCTCTCACAATGCTACAGTTGTTCCCTGGACACCCTTTTCCCACCATAGGTGCCCACCCAGCTCCTGCAAACCTGAGAGTTTGTGTTTCTTTGCAGGTGCTCCCAACACAGCCTGGGCCAAAGCTGTGCAATTGCAGGTGCTGGTAGTGCCCTCCTGTTTGGGATCTACTGAGCAGAGAAAGACCTCACCTCTCTGAAGTAACACCAAAAGTTCAGAAGGGCCTTGGAACCCCACAGCCAATGATTCTACCCACCTCTTGTCTGTTGGCAGCTCAGTTATTTCTCTGAGCATTGTCAAAGATGCTGGAAAGGAGTCTGGATAGGGTGAACTTCACTGGGTAGACTGAGTTTTATAGCTGGTTATCAAAGGCAGATCCAGACATTAAATTTAGCACCTATTCACTTGAGCATGAAGAATGAAACCACCACCTTAGAGAAATGGTCCTGAACCTTATATCCAACACCAGAGAAGGCAGGAGGGACACAGTAAAGAAAGCAAACCCACTTCCTTATAATATTATCAAGTAGCAATCTGCATCTCTTTTATTCATCTAATTATCATGTTCCATTAAAAAAATCTCACCGTATGTTGTAGTACAGGTTTGATCATGTTTGCATGTACATATTTGCTAACGGATCTTGGAAATAATCATAAATTATTAAAGTATTATAATGACTTGTATTTGGGCACAATAGTAAAAATTTATTCTAAATCATAATTATTTAATTGTTTCCTCACTTTTGTGTATATACATAATTAAAGTGTCCCCCTTGACAAACAGGATCATTTCTAATTCACTATCAAAAGCTTTTTACTATGACAAGTATATGAATATTTCTAAGTAAAAAAAAGTCAAACATGGCTGTCATTCAAAGTCAGTTTTAAGAGAATTCCCTGCCAGGGCTTGGCTATATCTACATTATTTTCTTCCAAAAAGAGATCTCTAATGATGCAGGAATCTTCAAGCAGTTGGATCTGATTTAATATGCCATGTACAGAGAAGAAACAGAAAAGATTAAGACAAGGAAAAAAAATAGAGATGATTACATTTTCCATGATTTTCCCCTTAGCTTTCTAACTAAATCCTGTCAAACAGCAGTGTGTTTTAACTTTCATCTACTACTCCACAAGTTATTTTTATGTCCTCTTACATAAGTACATCTTGCTTGAGTGCAATAATGTATTAAAGGGATAATAAATAAACAACAACATAATAAAGAATGGTATCCTGCAAAGGGCAGTGCACAGAGACAGCATTCTGTCCAGCTGATTCTTTCCCAGGTATGTAGCCCACAGACTCAGAAATATCTCATTTGTTTAAATACTTGAGCATCAGACTTTCATCATTGTTCTAATAAAATGGAATAATGGATTCATAGTTAATCATGCTGGCTGCAAATTCATCTGCTCTTGTAAAATTTGCCAGGTAAGGTGAACCTAAGTACAAAGCTAGGAAATACAAACAGAGAATTATTTTAAAGCTCATCTGAGGAAAATACGGGAGAGCCTTAGAAAAGTCTGTGAATCCTGTAGACAAAGTATCTGTTAAATAATTTTGAATACCTCAAACATAATAACAAATTCTCTTCCATTTGGCTTCTTAAAGGCCATAACATGACCATTTTCTCTGTCAACATAACTATGCAGGGCACCGATCTTAGAAACACCTATAGGAATTTTGTACTCCTTTAATGAGCTATGCCCTTAAATAAACCGCTTATTTGTTTAAAGTTCATTGCATATTTAAAAATGTGTGCATTCAGAGTCTAAATCCATTTGCACTATAGAAGAGAATCATATAATCATTTAGGCTGGTAAAGGCATCTAGGATCATCAAGTCCAATTGTTAACACAGCACTATCAGGTCCACCTCTAAACCAGTCCATAAGTGCCACATCTACATATCTTTTAAATACCTCCAGGGATGGTGACTCAACCACTTACCTGAGCAGCTGTTTCAGTGCTTGATAACCCTCTCAGAGAAGAAAATTTCCTAATATCCAATCTAAACTTCCCTTGGCAAAACTTAAGACCATTTTTTCTTGTCTCGTTATTTGTTACCCAAGAGAAGAGACCAATCCCAACTTGGCTACAATCTCCTTTCAGGTAGTTGTAAAGAGTGGTAAGGTACCCCCCATAAGTCTTCTTTTCTTTAGGTCAAATAACCAAAGTTCCCTCAGATGCTCCTCATAATGTTCCAGGCCTCTCAGAGGCTCTGTTGTCCTCTGGACATGCTCCAGCACCTCAATGTCTTTCCTGTAGTGAGGGGCGCAAAACTGGACACAAGATTCAAGGTGTGACCTCACCAGTGCTGCATACAGGGGGATGGTCACTGCCCTGGTCCTGCTGGCCACACTGGTGCTGATATAGGCCAGGATTCCATTGGCCTTCTTGGCCACCTTGACACACGCTGGCTCATGCTCAGTCACTACTGACCATCTCCCCCAGCTCCTTTTCCTCTGGGTCACTTTCCAGCCACTCTTCCTCCAGCCTGTAGTGCTGAGTGGGGTTGTCGTGACCCAAGTGTAGGACCCAGCACTTGGCCTTGTTGAACCTCACACAATTGGCCTTGGCCCATCAATCCAGCCTGTTCAGATCCCTCTGCAGAGAGTTCTTGCCCTTCAGCAGGCTAACACTCCCACTCAACATGGTGGTATCTCCAAACATACTGAGGGAGTACTCGATCCCTTTTGCAGATCACTGATAAAGTGTATTGGGTTTCTGTGGCTGTAGGGGAGGCTTCTGTGAGAAGCTGCTGAAAGCTTCTCCTGTGTCCAGCAGAGCCAATGCCAGCTGGCTTCAGGATGGACCTGATGGTGGCCAAGGCCAGGCCAATCAGGAGTGATAGTAACACCTCTGTGGTAACATATTTAAGAAGGAAGAAAAAATGTGAAGGGGCAGATGAAGATGGGAGTCAAAGAGCAGAGTGATAATATGTGAACAACAATGCATACACCAAGGTCAGTGCAGAAGGAGGGGCAGGAGATGCTCCAGGCACTGGACATGAGGTTCCCCTGCAGCCTGTGGTGCAGACCATGGTGGAGCAGCTGTGCCCCTGCAGCCCATGGGGGACCACAGGGGTGCAGAGATCCACCTGTAACTCGTGGAAGAGGCCACACAGGAGCAGGTGGATGCTGGAAGGAGGCTGTGACCCTGTGGGAGGCCCATGTTGGAGCAGAGTCCTGGCAGGAACCTGTGGACCCTTGGGGAGAGGAGCCCACGCCAGAGCAGGATTTCCCAGTAGGACTTGTGGCCTGTGAGGGACCCGTGTNGGTACCTGGCATCCAAACAGGGTCAAATCACTACATAAATATATCAAACAGGAATGGCCCCAACACAGCCCTGGGAACCCCACTGGTGAGCAGCTGCCAGCTGGATGTAACTCTATTCACCATCACTTTCTGGGCCCAGCCATCTGGCCAGTTTTCACCCAGTGAACAGTGCACCCATCCAATCCATGAGCACCCAATCTCTCCAGGAGAATGCTGTGGGAAAAGGCTTTATTGAGGTCCAGGTAGACAACAGCCACAGCCTCTCCCTCACCTAGTCATAGAAGGAGATCAGGTTGGTCAAGCAGGACGTGTGTTTCACAAACCCATGCTGGCTGGGCCTGATCCCCTGATTGTCCTGTACATGCCAGCACTCAAGTGTGGCACTCAAGATAACTCCATAACATTCCCCAGGACTGAGGTGTTGTTTTACATTGCCATAAATCACAGTTTTAAAACAGGCTACAGTAATTTTTAATACTTTTGGGGGAAAGAAAAAATCCAAAGTCCAAATGTAAAATAAAACAAAAGTATGAACTATACTTTGTTTCTACCCAAAGATTAGTTCATTGATTAATTTAGAAGAGAAGTTTAAATCAACAAGGAATAATTGTAATATTCTTCTTTCAACTATTAATGGTCAATTATATTCAATTCACCAACACCAAGATACTATAATGAAAAATGGCCAAATTTGTTTCCTAATTTATTCTGATATATTATGTACACCAATTATTTTTATTTGTTAGCTCAAATAAGGGCACTTAAGGAGGTTTATTCCTGTTACAAGAGAAGTGAGCTGCATGGTCAGGGATGGAGTCACAATGCATTCCTATGCTTTGTTAAGTTCTGATGGTCAGGAGGCAAGACTGCAGAGTATAATATTTGTCCTTCAGTCTTAGAAAAAAATAACTGTGCTCTCTGTTTAAGTCATCTAGAAGCATGGAATATAAAAAAATCCAAGTCCCCAAAAGAGTTTACAAATCTGGATTACAGTGAGACACAACAGTGAGTGAAGTAAGCAGATGGAAGAATAAGGGCTAGGATAAGGAGCAAGTTTCTCCTGCTAAGTAGTAATCACAGTGTAACACCTGCCTACTACCATCCTCTTATCACTGCAGAAAGCCAAGTGTTAGTAGTAACAAATACTGTCAAGTGCCATGCTTTTGCAAAAAGGAGTGAGCTCACAAGAGTAAGCACTCATAGCAGTTAAAATCACTGCTTGAATCATAATTTCTAGAATCATAAAAAGGTGCCTGTGATTCAGAATAAAGAAATACAAGCAGTTACATTCTTTGTAAAAAAATTATGTTGCCTTCTACATCTCCAGTAATTATCCTAAAAAACCATCCACTTTTCAAATGACAAACTAAACTTGTAACTACTCAAAAATAACACATAAATGTCAAACTAAACTGAGAGATGCATGTACATATAGTAGAAATCTGAAGTTCAAAATAAATAATTAAAAACAGATATTCAAGTTTATTTTTTAACTCTTTTTCCCACTAGGATTAAAGTCAGTCTCTTAATATTAACACAGACTTTCTTTTGAAAATTAATTATATCATAAATGCTATGCAAATCCATTCAATGGAGTTTAATGCTATCATATTTACACCAAGGAGGAGTGTAAATTACTTTGCTTGCTCTTTTTGGCTGGAATAGACATGCTATTTCTAAATCACAAAATTGACTTATTTTTCTTAAATGTATAGAAAAGAAACAAACCTTGAAAAGGTTCAGTCTTGACCTATTTCTTATCAGTTTGGTTATTGCTGTCTAAGAAACAAGGTGACCTCTTCCTTTTTTGCAATGATTGAAAACATGTTCTTCAGAAAGAAGAAACACCGAAAAGTCTAGTCTAATTCTTTGTTTGCTATGCATTTAATTTTCTAAAAATAAACTACCTAACTTGAGAAAATACCAGTTTCAAAATTACTGTCTTTTACATTTTGCAACAGTACAATCCAAAAGCAACAACATTCAGTATATTTTCATGTACAAAAATAATTAAAAAAAAAATCCGACTAACTTTATTTCTTTTGAAGACAGTGCTAAGATGAGGGACTTCAATAGAAGCCAAGATACAACAGTGTTCAGATCTGCTTTAGAAAGATCAATGCATGCATAAAATCTGCAGGTGGAAACCTGTGTATTTTTTGAGACAAGGGTATCCTGAGGTTAGTAAATACCAAAACTGAAGGAGGTGTTTCAGAAAAACACTGAAGTCCTTCAGAAAATAATATTGTTAATTAAGTAGGTCAGATATTTTTTTCATACTAATAGTGCAGGGAAACAGCTGCCAGTGCAGCACTCATTTTTTTAAGTGCAAGCAGTAAGGGCAAAAGATTTTTTCTAGTGACATGACAGTTAAGTCACACATTAGATGCAGCATTATACAGTACCCATTGAAAATTTGGTTTTACCTAGTGAGACCTGAAAAGCAGTAAAAAAAAGTTATTATTAGTTTATCTCTATATATTAATAAAATGTCATCTATATAATATTATAATAATTTACCATTGTAATAATTCATTGTTAGTTTATCTGTGCAGGATGACACATCGTTTTCTTCTATTTCCAGCATTCCTTTCTATTCCTCAAGAGACAAAATCCCATCAAATGAACAATTTGTCATTTTCTCTCGTCACTGGGGGAGATCAGTTCCAACCTGAGATCAGCTGAACTAATAACAATTGCACCCATTTAGTACTCTAGGAATGCTGATATATAAACCCAGTAAATACATTATTCATTCATTCAGGGTTTCTAGGTTTGGAAATTAAGAGAGTTATTAATATGGCTTTGGAAGAAGTGTCTTAATAGTGTCAATTAATTTTTAAATTGAATTGCATATTAACAGCTTAACCTTCAGGTCAAGAGGTGCTCAGAAGCCAAATTAATATAAAAGTCAATGGGACAATTGCTACAAAGGAGTACTGCTCAATCTAATAATTGCAGAACTGGGCTCCATCCATAACGATATTGGTTTTGTACAATTTTATAGCAAAGATGATGTGGTTCAATGAACAGTAATGTCGTAAGACTCCAGAGATTTAGGTCTGGTTGGCACAAAATCACACAGAATTACTGAATTGTTGAGATTGGACAGGACCTCTGCAGATCATCTAGTTCAACTGCATGCTCAGAGCAGGGTAAGGTAGAGCAGGTTGCTCAGGACTGAGCCTCTCTAGGTTATAAATGCCTACAAACAGAGACTCTACACCCTCTCAGCATAACTGGTTGTACTGTTCAATCCCCCTCAACTTCTACGATATGCTCAGAAAGTGATCTTGGAGCTATGTGATCTTGCCTGCTTTTACCCATATGACATCTATATTATAAACTGTTCAGAGCATAAACCCTGACTTATAATGTAACTACATAGCACAAAGCTCATGGTGATTGTAGGAGTCCTATGAAAAATGCAAGTAACATTTTTTTGCCCAGAAGTTCATTCAACTTGAAATCTGAAGTGTAAACAAGACACATCCCAAATCAATATATATCACAATATCTTGAGGAAGTCATTTAATTCTTTTTAAAGTCCTTTCTGATGACAGTAGTTCTTCCCCTCTTCCTTTCTTTCAAAAACTTATTTTAAATAAATCTCGACACATGGTATTAGTCTCCTTATTTGCTGATGGTATGTTAATTATTCCACTGCCTCATTATTAACATTGGGCTGAAAAATAATGAAGTGAAGGACTGTAGGACCAGAACTGTAGATTGGAGGCATCAATTCATACATCATTAGCTGAAAGGGATAAAAGAGCAAGTGTTACTGGTTCAGATACAACAATCTGGACATTTACTATGACAAGAAAGAACAAGACTTACAAATAAAGTATCCTTATAAGAATAAAATTTCATCATGGTATGAAGGTTAGAGAGCTCTAATATCATTTAAGTAGAAGAAAACTAACATACTTGTCTTTGAATCTCAGATTAATTAAATAACCCGTACGAAATTGCCAAAATAATCTAATTGCTCATGTAGTGTTTCTTCTTCATATGTGTTTCTAACTACACAGTCAGAAAGAACATTTTTGCCTTTGACTAGTGACAAAAAATTCAACACCTATGTCAGTCTAGCAAAAACAGTATTACATTCATTTCCAGCTATTATATAACAAGGCAATGATAAAATACAGTATCTTTTCCTCCCAGCACAAAAAAATACATTTCCAATGACAAAATCAGAATAATTTGACTTCTGAAACTTTTAAAATCTATTTTTATTTGCTCTATGTTCAACACAAATCCCTCGACTGAGTAGGAACTTAATTGTGCCTGTCTTGCTTCATAAGGGTGGGGCTTCAAATGCAGTGGAGGTGCCTACCTGAGAGTTTTTCCCAGGATAAAATGGAGTTCTGTGGTCAAGCCACAAATATTCCTGGAGACTGTGGCCTTGACCTACAATTTACATGACTAAAAATCTTGATTTTAAATCTTGATTGAGCGTTCTGTCTTCAAATTATTAGATTTAGGTCATTACATCAGCTGTAGAGTTTGCTTTTTTTCCCCTCAAAAAGTCATCCAAGAACAGTATCAGTGACCTAACAATACACTGCAGTCCCATCAGTGACCTACTACTGAGGGAAGCACCTGTGCAGAAATGTTGTCACTGAGAATAATGTGCAACCATCAGCATGGCTGAGCATGAAGCCATATTCTGAGAGTAACACCAAAACTGCACAAAACTGTGATTCAGCTTCCTTGAATGCACTTTTGTTTATCATCCCGACTCCAAAGCAAAGCCCATCACGTGCTTTTAAGCATTTGTGGGCCAACTCCAGAACTATGTAAACAAAATTGAATAAAACCACGATGAGCACAAATGCACTATGTCACATCATCTGGGGCACACACACTCTGGGTGTAGGGCAGAGACAAGGGGTTATCAGCCTCTATGTTTAGCCTAGAATTCGAGTTTTTGAGTATTTAAATACCAATCTGGAATGAAGCCCAGCTAATGCAAAACAAGTTTTGCCACTAACCTCAATATAATGATACTTTTACTTAAACATGCATCCATCACCAGATAATCTTTTAATACAACCAGTGAAAGCAATATAGATGTTTTTGCAGTTGTGAAAGGCATCCACAGCAGGGAGACTGGCTGGATCCTGATCCTCAGCATCCTCAGACCAGGTAAAGTACGCCCTGTGCCTCCAGCTGTCATGAGGCAGCACAAGTCAGGAATTTTGTTGAATTTAAAAGCTTGGTAGAGCAATGGAAATTAGACATCATCCTCATCCACCTGAGTTCTTTAAAGCTTCAGGCTTACTAAGGTAAAAAAGTTGAGAATTTGGCCAGTTCAGTGCTTCAGCACCACTTGCACCAAAGCACTAAATTGACTGAGGTGTCTTTCCACCACAGTTTTGCTCATGCACGGCCTCTGAGCAGTGACAACCATTGCGTGAGTTTCTGCAGGTATTACTTTCCAGTCATTTTCTCTAAAACTCCTCATTGCACCATGCTTTAATATTTATGGAAATGTATCTACAAAACATGTAACCTCTTATAAATTTCCATGGTGATGTCTGTGTGAAACTACACTACTTCTAACTTCAGAAGTATTTGCTAATTTTCATGACAAAAAGGCTTTGCAATCACATTAAGCACAAGAATTTTGACATGGAAAGGTGACTCCTCTCAAAGAGATGAGAGAGATGTGCAAATAAGTTTCTGAATGGACATGCTGTCACAATTTTACGTGGAACATCAACAATACATCCCTAGAATAATATGCTTTCATTTTATCTTTTATAAGTTCATAAAATATTCATCTCCTTTCCTAGCCATGCCGTGAGATCAATCTCAGCAGCACTGTTAGTTCATATGAAATGTAAAATGAAACCGATTATAGACATGAAAGAGGAAAGTCTCATTTTGTCTAATCCAAGGGAAATGAAAATGCAATGAGGAAAAAAAGAATTCAGAGAATAGGTCTACTGTAGTTTGCTAATCTAAGATATCAACACATAAGAGAGCAATAGCAAAATGTTTATAGGTATTTTAATGGTAAGATAGATCACTGAATACTAAATATTAAAATGGGAAGATAAGGAGAATAGATCCAGGATAACTTAAGCTAATGAGTACACAAAGCAGTGCCATGGTATTGGAGGAGTCATCAACTCCAAAATCAGGCAGCTACCCAGACACTTAATTTTTACTTTTTAGTATACCAGCCACCCTCTGTGCTGTGAGGATCCCAGCAGTAATTCAGTGAGCCTCAGACTTTTCTTTCCTTTCACAGTAACAGATACTTGCAGGTTTGCTATCTTTACTGTCAGGCCAAATTTAAGGATTATTTTCCAATAGGGTGTTGTGTGCAGTTTTGTTTCTCTCTTATTTTATCTTCTACTGTGGGTAATTACAGGGATGCACTTTAAACTTGCATTTCTGTAGAAAGAGGCCATCATTTGTTTATTTCAATGGCTTTTTTCAGATTTATTTTGACAGACTGTCTCCAGAAGTTTGTCCCTGGGGAAGTTTTTGACCTCCAACAAATTTTCTGTATCTCACCTTAACCAACTTGCGAGCAGCTAGCAAGAGCAGTACAGGAAATATATAATACCCAGGTTTGATAGGAAAAGAGAAAGAAAACTGGAAAAGATCACATTTATAACAAAAGCCAATACAGAGACAGTCAGGAGAAAACAAAAGGTCTCCTGCAATCTTATAAACCCATTGCAAACTATACTGTTTAGATGAACTTCTCTTTGATTTTTCCTCCTCTCCCAAAGGTTGCATTTATCTTTCAGTACCACCATGGAGATTATTTTCTTCCCATCCAGAAGTTATCAGATTTGCCCTCTGCAAGAGCTGTGGCCACAACAGCAATCCTCTGAAGGGTTGACACAGCAGGGTATGACCTGTTACTTTTCACTTTAACCAAATGTAAGCTTTACAAAATGTTAAAGTTTACAATTAAGTAACAGATTATTTTGAAGCACTGCTGGCCAAAACTATGGAACATTTAGGTCCAAGACAAAAAAACCCCCAACCAAACACACACAATAATTGTTCCTTTGCTCTGTAGTTCAATGAAACATGGGGGGTTTTTCTCAAACTTTGAGAATTTGGAGGACTTGGGAAAAGATAGATAAATAGGCCAAGGTCTTTGTCTTTCTGAAGCAAGTGTTCTCAAAAGTTGAGACCAGAAAATTGGAAAGGATTATATTAGCAATAACTCTAGGGTCATACCAGTAAAACTAAGTTCATAGAAGACATAAGTGGCTGTAGTAAGTATTGAAAAAAATGTCTAGTGATTTTTTTTGTGAAATTTGCAACTGGGAAGGTTAGGAATTTTAAATTTTTATCCAAAGAAAGAAAGGACTTAGAATTTTATCAGAATCCCAAGGAGAACACTTAGAACTCCAAGCAGAAGACAGTGAAAAACACTAGAGCTCCACTGGTTGGAAGATTAGCTATTACAAACTTTTTGGGCAACTAAGGGCATAGGGAAAATTTTTGTGAATTTGGATTTCAACACCTGAATTCCTAGTCTTAGATGAATAAATGTCTTGTGGTAGATTTAGATTGTAGTGTTGAGAAGCATATGTAAGAATAAGTCTGTCAGGTAGCTGACATGCTAAATAGAAAACCATGGACAAAGGGGGAATTATGTCCATACTAAAATGGAAAAAATAAAAGATATCAGTGTCATGTAGTTATCATTCAGTCACACAGGAAGCACGTGGTGAAGAAGGAAATGCAATGTCTTCTGAGTTCAAGTCCAATGTCACAAAAAAAATTACAAGGTAGAGAACTCCATTCCTGCATAAATAATAGAAGGTAACAGACGTATTTTATTTTTTCCCCTTTTGGCACATGCAATACATCATTTTCTGTTTGAGGAATTCACTTATCTACAAATGTGATATACTGAAAATACATACAGAATTCAGTTACTTTTTTACTGAATTTGTAATGTTACAGTACGAAGGATTCCTTTCCAGCTACAAAATAGATTTATTTATGAAGTCTCACACTTCAGCTTACTCATGTGTTCATCTTTACTCCCAGAAGTACAGTGACTTACTGGTTCCTGTGTTTACAGGCTTGGATTTAAAGGAATAATAAAAGTCAATTGTGTTGTATTTGGTGAATGTGTTTCATTATGTGCTGTTGTTACTCTTACTCATAGAAACTCCCTTGTGTTAGATACCCTTACATTCACACTCAGGACCAGTTCACACCCTCCTGGGATGAATCAATGGAAGGGACTAACAGAAAGATTTGGCAAATCACGAAGTCCTTTTCAGGTTCTTTAGGGGCCAGACAGAAAATCTGCTCACTCACCCTCTCAGCCACATGCTGGGACACTTGCTCTGTCAGTGACAAGAATTATCTTGTTTTACAGATTTCTCTCTATCCCTGTAAAAATGAAACAAAAATATCTGAAAGAGTGCAGTTGAAGCAGAAGGACCTTGTATGAGGTTTAATTTCCTCAGAATATATTTTCAAATAGAAGCCTAATGCACTGGCATGGCTGCCCTAGGCCCCCAGAACATAAACCAGTGATGATACGATGGCAAAAACTTTATCCACATACAGCCAACTCAAAACTCAAAAAACTTAATGCCCCCGTAAGAAAATGCTGTAGAGAAACACTGTATCCTTCAGTCATCCTTTAATGACATCCTTCTCTCTATCCTGATCTTAACAGGTATGACCTCCCATTCTACTTACCAATTTTCTTGGTTTCTGAGCCTGAAAACTGCCATCCTTTCCTGAAATGAAGATCAACTAACACACAGCTCTGCTCTGTGAAAACTGCTAAGGCTCCTTCTATTAACCTCCCACCTCTCTGCCAAACTGCAGGTGCCTGTGCTGGGGTTCTCTGGCTCACATTGCTGCCCACCTTCAGAGGGAAAAGTTAATGTACCAGGAGCACCAATTCCACCACCTCTGCATGGTATTATTTTAGATTAATTACAACTGCAGTTAGAGATTAAGACTCCATTCACCTTGATTTGTCTATAAGGTGTGAAACCAGAAATGCTCTCACTTGTAGGCCCTTTAAAATGGGAGTTTGTGCCACTACTTAGTGAGGCACCTACCTATTACCTAATGTTGTTGGTCTTAAAATGGTAATAAGCACTTAAAAAGCTCTGATAATAAATAATTGGAGAACCCTAAGAAGCAGAAAAATAACACCCACAGGATACCCTTCCCCCATCTAGGAAAATTTCCAATATTTCTTGACATATATATTAAAAGCTGCATTTTTGGCAGATGTCCTAGTGTTGTACATACATTGTGGTAAACATGAATCTATTTAGAAACTTATTTTAATTATCAGACAAATCAACAACTGTAATACTACACAAGCAGAATGACTATAAATTCTAAACTAAGAAATCATGACCTCTTTAGTAGAGTGGGCTTTAGAAGAGCCGCAAAGAAGTGACTTCGGTAAAATTCATGAAACTGAAAGATAACAAGATACTGCATTGTGTAATTCCTCTTTTTTAGCCATTTGCTTCCTATCCCACTTCTGAACTAAAAAAACAAGATAAAATGCAAGGGCAGGGCTACAGAGAGACAAATCTACTGACTCTCTTGCTCTCTTTCCAAATGTCTTAGCCCATATTTGTCCAGACCAGACACACTGCTCCCAGTGGCAGCAGGACGCTCGTGATGGTCTTTGGAAAAGGAGATCATTACATAACCCTTGTCCCACCAGCAAAAATATCTTAGTACCTTCCAGTCAAACTACCTTTTCAGCTCCCCTCCCATCTTTAGTTCTCTGCAACTTATGCAACTCTTGTTTCCAGATTTGTGGGGTTTTAGTCTTGTTTTGTCCACTCTTTGAGTCTACTTTTGTGAAGCCACTCATACACAGAGCTCTGCACCTCTGACTAGGCTCCCACAGCAGAGCAGGTGAAATGACTTGCAGAATACAGATGTCAGTAATTTCTCATTGTTGTCTTCCCTCCTGCACATGCCTGCTCTACCTCTGGAACACAAGTAATTCTGGGAGAACATGAACTGAAGAACTCTGATTTCCCACAGATTTATACTGAGTCTGATAATGAGTTGTATGTGAAACTTTTCTTATTACCAAGACATCTATATGGTCTCTTAACCACGTGAATCACTGTTTAGTAAGAGGACAGTTCATGTTACAGCCTTTGGGACATTTACAGGATCTCTCAGCCCTGTTCAGCTGCCTGTGTTCATGAAATAATTATATTTGAGACAGATTTGGGTGAGACTGCCCGACAACTTCAAAAGTTATTGGAGAAGTGAAGGAGACACAGCCAAGCATGATCATATAAAGGCCTGTTTCCATAGGAACCTAGAGGAAAAACAGCAATACAATTTGTGAAAAATTTCATTGCGGAGTCACTTTAATTGAAATTTTAAAAATATCTGACCATCTTAAATCACATGCCGTAACACACGGTACAGTTCTCCTGCCTACCCCCATTCAGTACTCTGTCTGTAGACCCCCACCTTCATGTATCCTGCTCTCCTATATCCTGCAGGCACAAAAACTACACTTCTTAAAGTCAGGAGATCGCTCTGCCTGTATTTTGTCAAGCTCCGCTTTGGATGGAAACTATTTTTTTAGGCAAGGCAAGCTTCACAGAAAGACATGCCAATTGCTACACTCCACTGCTTGCACACGTGTGAGGCATATGACACAACTAATTAAAGGGAGAGCCCAGAGGAGGAGTGAGCCGAGTATTACCTGCTGAACACCACCAGAGTGCTGGGGCTGAGGGAAGCTCTGCAGGCTGGAGTGTCTCTCTTTGGGTGCTAAGGTCATTTGGGGTTTAAGGCCAAATAGCAGAAGCCAACCTGTGCGAGGGTGATGAACACCTGGGAGCTGACTGTCAGTAGTTTTTATGGAAAGAACTGCCACCCCTCTCTTTGTTATACTCTCTTCAGGTGCAGCGCCCACCTGAGCCATCGGCTCTACTCTTTTGCCCCCACAGCAACGAGCATTAACAATAATTCCCACGTGCAACTCAATAAACAGAGCGTGAGACCTCCGAGGGGAGTGAAACGACTCTGCAAACGCCCGTTAACACCGAGACCATCGAAGTCAGCAGCTGTCGTTTGGTTTTGTAGCCTCAGCCCGAAGCCTGGCTGCCCCTGGTCCTCCCCGGCTGCGAGCAGAGCTTTTGGATCGCACATCCTCTCCGCTCCTCCTCAGGCAGCTCCCCCAAGCCCCGCGGATCACCGAGGCGCTGCCCGTCCCCAGCAGCGCGGGGCTCGGCCGGCCCGGGGCGGGGGGCGGCGGCCCG
>WEIV01007312.1:10506-31736 GCA_013390005.1 Calyptomena viridis | reverse complement strand
AGGCCACATATTCCTGAGCATGAGCAGAAGTGCTGCTTTCACTGGCTCTGACCTTTTTCCCCTTGGTTGGACCAGGAGAACCTGGCCTCAGGTCATTGGACAACTAATATAAACAATATAGTCTAATATATATATCTGCAACTGCGCAAGAAGAAGAGGAGACATGTTCTGATTTCTTAGAGAGCAGACATGTCGAGAGCAGACCCTCTGCCTGGCCAGAGAGATCTGGTCAGGCAAGAGCCTTGTGTCCAGGGTTCTCCAGGCAGTCTGCCTGGGGAACGCTGGATGCAGAGTCTGCTGGTAGGTATTACAGCTTTTACTGCTGCTTAGATGCTTACTTCTCTCTGCGTAGATATTAGCCTTCTTGTAGATAAATAAACCTTCTGAATACTTCATGGAGTCTACCCTCGCATCGTTATGCCTCCCCCGGAGCCGGCCCTGAAAAAACCACAGTGGGGAGGCACTGGAGCAGGTTGCTCAGAGGTGTTGTAGATTCCCCATTCCTGGAATCACCAAAGGTCAGGTTTGACAGGGCTCTGAGCAACCTCATCTAGTCAAAGATGTCTCTGCTCATGTAGGGGGGTTAACTAGATGACCAACCCAAACTATTCTATGACTCTGTATATTTTCTTTTCTAGATAATGCACCCATACTGCATGTAACCTAATAGTGGTTCAGCTATTCAGTCATACTGTCTATGGAAAATTGTTTATATGGAATTTTTGAGGTGTTCGCATAGATTTTGTTACAGCAGTATTTGCAAACTTCACATTCTTTAGAACTTTTTTCTTTTCACTTTCTGGAAAGCTAGAATGGTATTAGCAGAGAACCATGCAGTTTTTTGCTTTCCAGTTACCCTTATCTGAGACGTCCATGCACTATGTCACAGGTCCCTTCTTGTCCCTTCCTGCCTCGAGAGAGAAGAAAGAAGGGAGAATAAGGATGAGTGGTATGAGTTCATTTCTCACCCTAACATCGAGGTAGGGTAGCTCCAGGAATTTGGGATAAATTTTACATGTTTTCAAGCAGTTGTTTCACTAACTTTTTCTTAATTGGTTTCAGGTAGCAAATCATACTTGCATTCCCATTCCCCTTTTTACCCCTAAAATGAGACTTTAACTAACTTGCAAGATTCCACTCTTTTGGTGACCAGTCGGTTTTTTACCAAGGTTAGATTTCTGTTAAGCTAAAAAAAAAAAAATTTTGATCTCTTCGTGGCTGTGGAACACAGATACAGGAAGCAATGGATAACTGCATATCTTGCAGAACTCTAATACTGTATTTAATATAAGTTAGGTCTTTGTTTTACGTTTCTACTTTATTGGGCTCTGTCCCCCTTTCTACAGCACCATTTTGTTTTCCTTGTTTTTATTCATTCTTTTTTTGTTCTATGTGTCTCTGGGAATTACTTTTCTTTCCAAATAATACAAATGTTTGCTATAATTGCCCATATCAATATTCTGATTTAGTTTTACATGAATGTAAGGTACAATATTATATAAATTTGTAAATAAAAATCTCTCCAGTGTTTTATGAATGAACACTGTGTCTAGACCATATCCAGAATTTTTTAGTTATTTCTGTATGCACTCACCATGCTCTTCTGTCAGATAAGTATATCCTTTACGAGTTCCCTCACATGGTCCCCCTGTTCTTCTTTCATCCCCATTTTTTGCTCCTTGCTCTTTCATTTTCCCTTCTAACAAGTTCAAAAGAGAAGCTGCTGTTGTCAGCTGTTCTCTTTTTAATAGTAGTACAACTCCTGCTTCTACTGCTGCTTTTTTGAAGCTGTTACCATCAAACATCTGAGGAATGAACTGTCAGTGGAAAGTAACTTGAGGCTTTTGCACTCACTGAGTACAAGAACTGCAGAATTACAAGGGTTAATATTCCCAAAAATTTCAGATTCTCTCAATATAAGCATGTTAGCAATAGCTTCATAATTAAGATTACAATAAATTTTACACATTCATATAGAAAAAAATCTTTTTTGTCAAAATAATTTTTTAAAATAGGAAGAGTATCACAGTGATCTCTTGTTTCAGATGTATTTTACCAGAAAATAGTTACATATTTTGATTACTTTTTTTAAAATCAGTCCACCCTTACATCACACATTCTACAAACACACCTGTTATTACCAGGTGGTGATAAGGTCATATATGTTTTTCTGGCAGGTAATTAGTAAACATTTAATTTCAGTGAGAAATCTCAAGCAAGATGCTATTGATATACAAATAGATTTGTATCAGTATGCATAAGGAGATTATTAAAGTCAGAATCACAAAGTAAAGAGAAGTGAATGTTTGAAAAATTCAATGCATTGTTGTAATATATTTTAGCAGTGACCACATTTATATATGCAAATATATATAAGAAAAATAAAATACCTATATACAGAAAAGAAGCCTACTTATACGCCAACCACTAGGTAGAATACGAGAATGACTAAATGTGTTAGACAAGTCACTTTATTAAATCATACTATACTATTGCTGAAAATAATTTTCATTTTTGATGCCTTTATTAGCAAGGTCATTATCACTGTTTGGTTGAGAGTAATGCATAGTAAGGACTAACTTTTGCTTTTAGAGGCTGCCAAAAATAGATTGTCTGTTAAAAACATGGGGAAAGAGACAGGATGCTATAGAATCATAGAATCCTATATGTGATTTATAGAAAATTACTATGTCTGAGGCAAAGAAACTAGTGTAAGAGGTACCACTTTTCCTATTACTTTTAATAGATTATAAACCATCATCTGCTTTAATACAAAGAAATGTTTTCCTTAATTATTTCAGTATCTATATAAGAAACATATGAATGGTAACCATCAATGGCCTAAAACTATCTGGACTTTTTGCAGTTACCTTATGTTTAAAGTTTTGGTAGAATGTAAGAAGATTTCTGTCCAAATATGTCAGGAGAAAAAGTTTTAATATATACACAACTATTACTATTGTGCCAATAAGAATTACCCATAATTTGAGAACCATTTATTTGTTGAATACAGTATGTGTTCATACAATTTTTATTCTATTCCTTAATTTTTTTACTTGTTTGTAAGATATAATTTCAGCAACATATCAAAGCAAATTGTGATTTAATTAGGTATTCAGAATACAAAGTATGTCTAAACATAAAAGACCTTCAGTAAGTCATCAGGATTTGTAACAGACTGAAGAAATGTTATGTTGACTACAAAGCTGTTCTCAAGGAGGGAGTTTATGTTGTGAACTGCTTTTGCTATAAACTATACAAAAGGAAATGATCAGACAGTTGAGTCACTGTTGCCTCTCTCTATCTGCTAAAAGACTTTCTTTATCTTTTTTTTTGTCCTTCAAATAAAGTTGATAATTTTCTTTTTCAAATTAGTAGGTTTTCTAAGTCCCAAGTGCACCTGCATCTTTTTTACCTCTCTCAATAAAAATGTTAAGGGGATATTCTAAGTTGTGACCCTCTCCAACTGCTCCAAGTCTGGGTCTCCCTCCTACCCAGCTGCTGAAACTCAGCCCTGATCTCAGGCCTTCTGGCCAACTCCAGGGGTCTTCTACACATTGGTTCATAGATACATTCCTTCAATACTCACACATCTATCCCCCTAGGCACTCTACACTCGGAGGTTCCCAAAATACCAGCATAAAACTTCCACCTACCTGATACCCATGCGAGGATCTGGGGCCTCTTACAAGCAGTAGTACATCAGACAAATATAGGCAGTAAATTCAATTTCATGACCCAGCTATTGAGTCTTTTTTATTTCAGTTAAATATAGTAAAATATAGCAAAAAATACCCAGATTAATATTTTAACAGATTGTCTTAAAAGAAAATAAAAATTGTATACAGCAACATGTCTTACCTTCTGTGAGAAGTAAATGCAGATAAATTCAAAGGGCAAATTCATAAGCAATTACTTGTCTGACATAGTTTGCAACTGTAGGTGTCAGTTCTTTTTTCATAGATGAACCATGTGTTATTGATAATTTAAATATAAATATTTTGCTGTCATATTTGCAATTTATAATATACTATTTAGTAGAAGTGAACTTAAACATCTTTTTATTCTTAGCTTCAACTGTGCAAATAACACAGTATGTTTGTTATTTTGTAGATAATTATTCTCACCAAGTCTGAAATGTAGCATCAATTGGGAAAGGTGAATTGTTCATACTCTTAACAGATATTATAAGAAAGAGATGTTTGTTGTAATTTTTATTTTCTGTAATTCATTTGAAAAGCTGAATGAATGTGATTTAATTTTTTTATTATCACCTTTCTCACCTTAATGATACTGGAAAATTAGAGAAAAAGTAGAGAATAGGTCACCTTCAACTAATATTCAATTAATACCTTTAGAGTAAAGATCTCTGTAAGAATCACGCAACTACAGTAGTATTAAGTAAATTTTGTCTTTTGGTTATTTTCTTTTACTTTTAACTGCTATCAACTTTTGATACAGAGTTTGATTTTGGTTTTGTTTTTTTTTTCTCACAGTCTCTCACGAAGAGTCCTGTATATTGATAAAAGAGCCCTCAATGTCACAAATGGCATTGTGGATAGCAACGGTGTTCCAGTAGTGTGATATAGTTTTGTGAAGTCCTACACTTTCAGAAGTATGACTCCATTTTTTGTTTTCAAAGGTAGTGAAAGGAATTTTGGGGAACAGTTTCTTCACTTGTATCTTGTGGAGGGAAGACCAACCGTTCGATTCAGCTGTGGAAACTCTCAGAACATTCTGACCGTATCTGTCAATCAATCTATTAGCAGGGGTATACTTGTCCCTATCACAATAAGGTAAGAATTTACCACTGGCTTACACTAAAAGAGTTTTAGTCATACATATTGAGCAATAAAGTGTGATTCCAATTTTTTTTTTAAATAAAAAGACAAGCCATATTGGAAAGCAAAATTGTATGCGTATTTGGAAAACTGTTTCATAAGAGTCTCCTCAATTGAAAATACAATTTAGTTCACACAGATTACTTTAGTCCTTTGAATCATGAACTTATGAATCATTCAAACTCCAGATACATTTACAGATACAGATGAAGTAATTTTGAGAACTGAAACAATTTAAACATAATTTTGGGGTTTACAAATGGGGAGCTCATAATTTATGTTTTTTAATTTACACATTTTTGTTAGAATTCTAGCGCTAAGTATAGGATTGATTTATTGTTTAAGATGAAAAATTAAAAATGGACGTACTAACAACATCTCACAATGCAGGGTGGACTTTGTGATTTTAAAAGTCTTTTCCAAACTACACTTGATTCCATAAGCTGTCATATCTGCATAGGCAACTGTATTGTCAGCATTATACAATGATGGCTGACCAGTACTATCATTTTCCACCTAGTACACACAGTAGTTCTCAGAGCAGTAAATTTATCTTTTATCTTTTGAAAAAAGGTTTTGCTATCATGCCTTGGTAATGGGTAAACTTTTTCTAGTTATGGAATTTCATATGTGCAAGGTAAAAGGTTAAAAAAAAATAATATAGATGTGTTATAATTATATCAGCAAAGACTGGTAAAGTGTTCATCTTCCAAAACATGTTATAAATAATTCTGACACTCATATAAAAGTTCAAACTACTCTGATTAGGATAGTATTTTATTTATTACAAAGTATCTGAGATAATTGCCGCACCCAAACCGTAAATATTTTGAGATGTGAGGGAACTTACTGCACAAATTATTAAATTAAAGGTACTTCTAGCTAGGACTATTTTTGCTGTTAAGAGGATGGGAAGTGAAGAAGACTGCAAAATCTACCTTGCAACATGCACATCAGACTTCTCAAAATTGCCTCTTACTATCAAAAAAGGAAAACAAAAGCATAATTTTAAGATTTTTTTTGTGTTTGCCTTCTGAGCTGTTTCTCTATGATGTAGATGTTGATAAATTCTGAAATTATGGAGGTTTATTAACCTCAATATATAGAGTAGTTTGATATGGGGAGAAGAGTCTGTTCGGGGGGGGTTGTTAGATTACATGCTCGCCCCATGAGCTTTACCGCTTCTTTTGGAAACAAACTTTTAACGTTAGAGGATAAATCTTCTTTTCAATATAGAGAAGGATGAAAGGATCTGCCATTTAACAAACTGTTTAATTTCTGTCTTATATTTCTTCTCAACCACAGGTCTATACATTACTCTTATGCTCCATTGAAAATAGGATTTTTTTTTCCCTTTTGTGCTGTCTTAGTGTTAAGGTCCAGTATTAATGAAGCAAAGTCACATAGCATACATTCAAATTGAATTACTTATTAGCTGACATTGTATTTATTTTAGGATTTTTGTACCGATAGTAAAAGTATATAAAAATTAAAGAGAAAATTCTATCCTTTCATCTGCTTATGATGCGTCAGATATAGAGTTTTTTTGTCTCAGAAAGTACATGATAGAGTTATACAGATAAATACTAATAAACTATTCTAAGGGGTTTTTTTCATCTCAGAGACCACTCTCGTTTGAGATATTGGTCAGCTAATTGTCTGCACTGTATCAGCTGTGGTAGCATTGCCTCTGCTTCATAAGATTAGGACATTAAAATTCTGTGCAGATTTCAAAGCCTAATAATATCTTAGCAACAAACGCAGTTAAATGGCAATGAAAAGATTGATTCTAGTTATGGAGTTCAAGTTCATACTGAAAAATAAATTTATTTCCCTCTTTTTCTACCTTAAAATTAACACCTATGTATTTATGGCTTCATTCTCCATGTTGTTATACTAAAAAGTAATGTCAGTTCAATTTACACTTTACTTTTGTTTACTGCTATTTTATACTGCTGCGTTTGAAACAGTGACATGTTAAATAACTTGCAAGGTATGATTGTAGACTGTAACTGGCAGAGATTTACATGCATTTGAGTTTATGGGCTTGGCCTTCAGAATTCCTAGCGATCATTCTAGTGAGTCCTTCTAAAATGTAGAGAAAGCGATATATCCTTCACTAAACAGCAATAAAATTGTGATACTTTAGCAATCATCCTTAACCTCTGCCAAAGGAAAAAGCAAACTTGACAATGCATTTATGGCCCCTCAAGATCTTGTGTCATAAGCTGTAAATACGAATCCATGACAAAACTGTTGATTTGTGTTCTCAGTGGCTGTTGGAGATAGATAATTCTATCTGTATGTTTTACCTGCAAAATTAATGTGTGGGTTTTTTTCCCTGTGATGCAGAAAAAGAGACAAAGAGTAGAGTAAATATCCATTTTTGTAATTGCTTGGAAATTCTCCCAAAAGGGGGACAATAGTTCTGTGTACATTTGACTTTGAATAAGTCTTTAAGATCATATTTGACAGTTATTCCAGTTCTGGATGCAGCTATGACTCCAGGGGTTAAATGCCACAATTAACATATCCAATAACATCCACAGAGGGAGACCATCACTTTTTCGATTTTTTTTTCTTTCTAAATCCATCATATGCAAGAAATTAATACATTCCTGTAGTTTACAGCTATCACTTTCTCTTAACTATATTAGTTTCCTTAGACATAGCCATTTTTTTCAAACCTGATGAAGATTAAATGAGTTCTAAATGTTCAATCATTGTCTTTATGGTCCTTGCAAAATGACAGCTTTATAGAAAAAAGTCCGTAAAACTCATTGCTTACTTTTTTTGCCTTGCCTAAAGAAACTAGAAATGTGTTTTGATCAAGTTTCATTCATTGTTTCCATTTTCGTTTATTTTAGAATCATTTGATTACTGGTTTGAAAATGTTCATTTCTTCAAGTTTAATTTTTTGTGATTTCATAATTGAGATTGTATTGATCTTTTCTGTTAAATCTTTGAGCACATACTTGAAATGTAGTTTGGATTGGTTTTATCAATGTGTTCTTCAAAGTTATTCAAAGAACATTAGTTCAAAAGCATTTCTTTCCATGTCTGGGTTCTGAAATGCATTTGATTGATGCAAAATTTGCTCTATTTTGTGGTTAAAGTGATGAGACTGTCATGGGGGCAGATGATGCTTCCTCAATTGTGGCTGAAGGAAATTAAATTTAATAAGCAAAGATTGAGATAATCAAATCACCATAATTTTGATTTTTCTTGATAGTGGAGTGGATTTTAGCTTTTAGAGTAGGAATACTGATATTGTTTAGACATCTTGAATTTTCTTCTCTAAATGATATCTTTTTAAATTGTATTTCTTTAAGAAGTTAAGTTATCTGTTGTACGCAGTGTTGGCAGACACCAGATCCTTTTCTGTTTGGGAGATTCCAGGCAAGCATCAATTAAAATCTTACCTGTATATTATAGGGTCACTCTTTTCCCTCTTATTTATCTGCAGAATTTTTAGAATTATTCTCTGGAATTTAATGAACATACCCATCCCCACAGAGCTATATTATGTATATTATGTATATTATGTATATATTATGTACATTAACATTTCATGTATCTTCCGAGTGAACATAATGAATATAATTGTTTCCAGTTTTCTGTCACATTTTAATTAGTAGTATGGATGTGTTTACCCATGTCTGAGAAAGGCACCTTTAGCTGTCCTTAAAAGAATTTATTTGTTAAATACATTATTCAGTTAATGTTATTTGGCCAGCTCTTGCCTAAACCATGCAGTGGTACAGAAGTTTATTTGGCTGAAGTTTATTTGGTCTTCCAGCTTCAAAAGCAGATGGCAAATTCTGAACTCAGAAAGTCCTCAACATGTTTTCATACCTCCACATGGAAACTTTGGCAAGATACAATGTACTAAGTGCAAACTACATGATTATATTATCAGTGTCCAAGATTTTACCTAGCCTCCTACTTCCTCCTTTTCCACAGAAGAGAAAAACTGTTATTTGAACTCTTCTATAAATAGTTTTAATGCACGTGCATTCTTAAATGTGTTTTTTTAGAGAATATGTAACTCACCATCCATACAATCTATTGTCTTATTTTGAGTCATGGTGTTTACCTATTCCATTTTATTATTCCGGAGATATGTAATTTTCATAGTAGTGCATACTTTTAAGTCACCTTTTTTTAGTATTTACAGGTGCTGGGTCTCTGCATAGTGTGCAAGTATTACTGAGGATAGCATTAAATCAGTAAACCAAAAAAATTACTAATTTTCTGATGTCTCACTATTGTTTCGAATATTACCAGTTACCTAGGAATACAGGGATTTTTTCTTTGATGATTTGGAAACATCTGAGCAGCAGGTTTTGTATCTCAGCAGGTACATAGTGTAGCCTGAGTTTCATACTTACAATACTGGCTTCCAACATAATCAATTATGGGATAAATGAGAAATGGAAAGGTGTTTTTGTAGATACCTTGGGCCATATTGGTGCAATATCGCCACCATCTTATCACACCTGACCTTTTTAAAATTGTTTGAAGATTAACAGTGAAAAGAATCTGAGAGAGATTTAAGAATTGTTATTCTATCATATGAATCTATAAAATGTAAAAGAAAACACATTTAGATTAATTTTTAATTTTAAGTCAGCACATATACATATCATATCCATGTAAATATTTTGTTGCATAGAACTGGAAATGTGGTAGGACATTAAGTATATTTAATAAATTTTGAATCAAAGTCATAATTACTTTTATAAGGACTGTATATAAATCCTTACAGATTTATTTTTACTGCTTATTCCATAGAAATTGAACATTTAAAAAATTCATTGTCATATTTGTCGCTATAAGTTAGAAAGGTTTTTGCAATGTATGTCTATATAATGTCTGTTCTGTGAAAACCTTAATCCCAGTTCCATCAATCCAGCTGTCACAGTTTTACACAGGTAAGTCACTACATCTGTTATTCAGTCTAAAAACAGTCCCATAAGAGATGGATTACATCAAATTAGTGCATATAAATTCTTGTTTATGCAGTTAAAATTTAAAACAAAAAATTGGAACATTAGAATCAGCTAGTAAAATCATTCTGTGTGGCATGTTAGCTGGAATGACTCAAATAAGAAAAGGTATCCTCATAAAGAGTATAGAAAAGATTACCTTTTGTTTCTGTTTCAGTTTCAGACTTTGGGTTTGAACAGAACTTTCATTGTTATTTAGAAACATAGATCACTTTCTGAAAGAATTTTTTCTTTCATTCAGCAGCAGTATGCCGTAGTTGATCAGTGATCTGTCAAAGCCAACAAACCAACTGCTATGGCCATTCAAGCTCATTAGCTAATGACTTGAAGAGCAGATGTTTGAGTTCCTGTACCCTTCATGCTCTGGCTTTACATGACATCTTTTAAAATTAACTGAACTTACAGGAATACCTCAATAACAGAAAAAGACACAATCACATGATTGTTTAGGTTGGAAAGGACCTCTTGAGATCCTTCCAGTATTCCTGCTCGAGCAGTGTGTCCTAGTTTTAGCTGAGATAGAGTTAATTTCTACTCAGTAGTTGGGATAGTGCTGAGTTTTGCATTCAGTATGAGAATAATGTTGATAATACATTGAAGTTTGGCTATTGTTAACTCATGTTTATCCTAAGTCAAGGGCTTGTTTTTTGTGTCTCATACTCTGCCAGTAAGGAGGCACACAAATTAAACAGATAAACTAGGAAGGAACATGGTCAAGACAGGTGACCTGAACCAAGGGGATATTCCACACCATAGAATGTCATGCCCAGTATATAAACTGGGGGACTTACCCAAAAGTGGGGGTTGATGGAGATGTGGGGACAGGATCTGGCATCAGTTAGCAGGTGGTGAGCAATGGTATTGCACATCACTTGTTTTTCCTTTTCATTACCATTATCTATTATTATTATATTTTACTTTGTTTTAATTATTAAACAAATAATTATGTGAGGGGGTGGGGTAGGGAGTGGGTGAACAAGTGGCTGTGTGGTGCTTAGTTGCCTGCAAGGCTTAAACCACAACACAGGGTCATATAGAGAATGTAGGATCATGTTGAGTAAGGTTTTGACTATCTTAGAGAGTCCAGCTCCTTACTCAGCTTTGTGCACCTCTACTGAACTTGTTCCAGTTAGTCATATCTTTCTTGCACCAAGGAGCTCAGAACTGGATACAGCACTCCAGACATGGTCTCACAATTGCAGAAGAGAGATAGAAAATTGTCTCCTTTGACGTGAAGGACAGTCTTGTCAGTAAAGACTGAGGTAAAGAAGGCACTAGCTATCCCAGCTTTTTTGAGGCGCTTTGTTGATGAGTCACTTTTCCTATTCAGCAGTGAGATTCACATTTTCCTAGGTCTTCCATCTGCTGCTCATGTCCTTGTAGACTACTTGTTTGTTGACCAGCATGTCATTTGCCATAGTGAAGTACAGGTCAGTCATAGCTTTCATAACCCTATCCCTGCAAGATCAGACAGAAATTCCCACAGAGGCAACCCTGGGGAACGTTAGCATCCAGGAGCACTGTGAACAGGACAAACACATCAGCCAGGCTGTGGCATGACAGTTCACAGGGGGGGTGCACAGGGAGGATGCCTCTTTGAAGGAGAAACATTGCACAGGCTGAGTGAAGATACTTGAAGTCAATATAACCCAGCAACAAGGCATGTCCTCTGATCCTCTGTGCAGGACAAGGGCACTTATCCTACCTAACCTCAGAGCAGGATGGTGGGCACTTGTCTGAAAGCAAAGGCTGCAGCTCCAGCTAGGAGTCTGCACCATCTGCCCCAGTAGTGACCGATGCCTCCACCCAGAGGGAGCTGCTGAAAGCTGAGGCTGCAGTGCAGAGCTGCAGCAAGTGCCTGGAGCCTTCTCTAGGGCAGATACAGGCACCAGACCTCTTGCAAAATGTGTGCCCAAGTGGAGGACGTTCTGAAGCAGGTGACTGAGCTACAGGAAGCAGTGAGAAGATTGGGTGGCATCAGGGAGGCTGATAAGGAGTTAGATAGCTGCACTCTTGTTAGGCGCACAGCCTGCAATGGACCCACAGCCCGCAATGGACCCACAGCCCATGGCCAATAACCAAAATCTCCGCCACTGGCACATGCAGAAGGAAGAGGGACTGAACAATGCAGAAGAGTGTAAGCTTCAAATGCAAGGACCTGCAGGTGTAAGATACTTCCCCAGAAGTCCAGATCATGGATGAAGATATTAGACAGGGCTGGCCCCAGTACTGAGCCTTGGCAGACACCACTTGTGACTGGCCACCAACTGAATGATTCACCACCACACTCTTGGCCCACTTATCCAGCCAGTTTTTTACCCAGTGAACAGTGCACCTGTCCAAGCCACGGGCTGGCAGCTTCTCCAGGAAAATGCTGTGGGAAGCCATATCAAAGGCTTTGTTAAAGTTCAAGTAAACAACATCCACAGCCTTTCGCTCATCTTTGTGAAGTTTTTCCGTGGTAAAACCTTTCAGACTATTGCTTTATTATTTCCATACAGTACACACTGATTTAAGAATTCTATTCTTTTTTCGGGGAAAGCTGGCAGTCCATGACTTGGACAGGCGCACTGTTCACTGGATTAAAAACTGGTTGGAATGATGAGCCCAGAGGGTGGCAGACAATAGCACTACATCCAGCTGGTGGTCTGTCACTGATGGAGTTTCCCAAGGTTCAGTGTTGGGCCCAGCCCTGTTTAATATCTTTATTGGTGATCTGGATGATGGGATTAAGTGCACCTTCCGTAAATTTGTGAACAGCACTAAGTTGGGTGGGACTGTTGATTTGCTGGAAGGCAGGAAGGCTCTGCAAAGGGATATGGACAGGGATCCTAGGCCCCCAATAGATGGGCCTAGGCCAATGGTATGGAATTCCACAAGGCCAAGTGTCAGATCCTGCTCTTTGGTCACAATAACCCCAGGCAGCACTACAGGATTGGGGCAGAGTGGCTGGAAAGCTGCCCAGAGGAAAAGGACCTGGGATGATAGTCAACAGCCAGCTGAACATGAGCCAGCAGTGTGCCCAGGTGGCCAAGAAGGACAATGGCATCCTGGCCTGTATCAAAAATAGTGTAGTGAGTAGGACTAGGTAAGTGATTGTCCACTTGTACTCAGCACTGGTGAGGCTGTACCTTGAATCCTGTGTCCTGTGCCTCACTACAAGAAGGACATTGAAGTGATGGAGTGCCCAGAGAAGGGCTACAGATCTGGGGAAAGTCCTATGAGGAGCAGCTAAGGGAGGTGGGGTTGTTTAGTCTGCAAAAAAGGAGGCTCAGGGTAGACTTTATCACACTCTATAAGTACCTGAAAGGAGGTTGTAGCCAGGTAGGGCTTGACCTCTTCTCCCAGGCAACTAGTGATAGGACAAGAGGAAATGGCCTCAAGCTCTACCAGGGGAGGTTCAAGTTGGACATTAGGAAGAATTTCTTCAGTGAAAAGGTGGTCAGGCATTGGAACTGTCTGCCCAGGGACGTGCTGGAGTCACCATCTCTGCATGTGTTCAAGAAACAACTGGATGTTGCACTTAGTGCTGTAGTCTAGTTGAGGTGGTGAAGATCGATCAAAGGTTGGACTTGGTGAACTTAGAAGTCTTTTCTAACCTAAATGATTCTGTGACTCTTTCATCTTGCTTTTTTATGAAGTTATCCTCAACATAGGTAATTCACTGAGCTTTTTATGGCAGTTGTGTTAAGAGGAGGGCAGAGGAGCCATGTGCTTTGGCCATATATTTTTTCCCCTTAATGTGATTTTAAGAATGCAATTACAGATTTATTTTGATTTTTATAATTTCTATCTGGGTGAATTTATTCTGGTATAAAAGTGGCTTTCTATCACTGACTGATTTTAGATGGTTTATTCCCAAGTGGCTCACCACAGATCAGTTCAAAGTATATGGTGTCACAATAATTTCATGTTTCTCCTCCTAGTGTGTCATTCTACTTTTGTCTCAAAAAATCTCTATCTCTCTGTAAGTGATATCTGCTGTGTTTTCTTATGCACAAATTAAAGGTCATTTGAGTTCCTATAAGGATGTGTATTCCAAAAGATAAAACAATTGATTGCAAGCATTGAATTAAAGAAGATTTGATCACTTCCTTGCTAAGTGTGAGTTTTCTTCAGTCTCTTTCAAATACATCCATATCAATACAATTTTTAAAATGTGACCTCTATTTTTGGTAATACTGAGTAGCATAGTACAGCACTGTCCTAAACTGGTGGGGAATGGTGTCACATCCAGTTGGTGGTTGGTATCTAGTGGTGTCCTCCAGGAATTGGTGTTGGACCCAGTCCTGTTTAATATCTTTATTGATGATCTTGACAAAGGGATTGAGTCCCCTTACCATTAGTAAGTTTGCAGATGACACCAAGTTGGGAGCAAGTGTCAATCTATTAGAGGGTAGGAGGACTCTGCAGAGGAACCTTGACAGGGTGAATAGATGGGCAGATTCCAATAGGATGAGATTTAACAAGTCTAGATGCTGGGTTCTTCACTTTGGCAACAACAACCCCATGCAGAACTATAGGATGGGGACAGAGTGGCTGGACATCAGCCAGGCAGAAAGGGACCTGGGAGTACTGGTTTTCAGGAAACTTAACATGAGCCAGCAGTGTGCCCAGGTGGCCAAGAAGGACAATGGCATCCTGGCCTGTATCGGGAATAGTGTGGCCAGTAGGAGCAGAGAAGTTATTTTTCCCCTGTAGTCAGCACTGCTTAGGCCACACCTGGAGTGCTGTGTCCAGTTGTGGGCCCCTCAGTTTAAGAAAGATGTTGAGATGCTCAAACATGGAGATGTCCAGAGAAGGGCAACGAGGATGGTGAACAGACTGGAGCACAAGCCCTATGAAGAGAGGCTGAGGGAGCTGGGGTTGTTTAGCCTGGAGAAGAGGAGGCTCAGAGGAGACCTTATTGCTCTCTACAGCTACCTGACAGGAGGCTGTAGCCAGGTGGGGGTAGGTCATCTCTCTTGGGCAACCAGTGACAGAACAAGAGGACACAGTCTCAAGCTATGTCAGGGGAAGTTTAGGCTGGATGTTAGGAAAAGAAATCCTTCACAGAAAGAGTTATTGGGCATTGGAATGGGCTGCCCAGGGAGGTGGTGGAGTCACCATCCCTGGAAGTGTTTAAAAAGAGACTAGATGAGTCACTAAGTGCCATGGTTTAGATGATGGGAGGGTGTTAGGTAATAGATTGGACTTGGTGATCTGAAAGGTCTTTTCCAACCTTGTTAATTCTGTGGTTCTGTGCCATTCTGTGCATCTAGACCTCACCAAACTGGACTCTGAGTCACAGATGGAGAATTACCTGAAACCTACCTGAAACCAGAGAGACAACATGATAAAGCACAATATATTTACCATATTCCAAAGAAAATCTTGAAAAAATACTAGGCCATTGATTACTTATGTTATATAAGAAAAATTCTAATTAGTCATATTCACTCTATCTAACCTTACCTACTTTCAAGTATTTAGTCTAAAGGAGTTTGTCTGTATAAGTACGTGGATTTATGGAAAAATTAAAAATTCACCCAGTACTCAGACACTTGTTGCTCTCGAGGCCTTTTTGACATTCAGCTAAAATTTGACAGTTTGTCTTTCAGTTGCCTCCCTCCATTGAATTATGAGATCAATGTTAAATGGTGAATATCCTGAAAAGATAGAAGAATGGGTAAAGAAAAAAGTAAAGAATATTCTTTACTTCTTCTTTCTTACAATCTTTCATCCAAATTATAACCCCTTCTTTCTGTTGCAATTACTGCAACTGCAAATTAAAATTCAACATTCTGATGTTGTAACCCCTAATAATAAAAGGAATACATTTTATAAATGTCTCTAGTATCATGGAAACTAATAGTGGAAAGAGTGACAAAGTTATTTGAATTTTAAACAAAACATTCTATCTCAGGTCCTGTTAGTATGGCATGCCTTGCAATTTCTTGTTGAACATGGAATTTGAAAATTTAGATTTTGTAGGTTATCTTATATAATCAAATTTTATGTCAAATCTGGCATCCTGTTAAATCAAATTCTATCTAGGGGCAAATGCTGACTTTTAGCTCAAAAAGATGCTCTGATCTTGAGCTTGAAATTGACATAGTAGATTCTTATCTGCCCTTTGGTGTCTAAAAAAAAAAAAAAGGGGAGCATCATTTAACCTCTATTCCTGAAGATATCTACCAGAATTTAAACTTTTTACTTGATGAATAAGAGACAGATGGCTATATTTCCTATAGGAAAAAGGAGGACTGTTATTTTTACCTATATTACCTATTTCAAGAATGTAACATATTTCATTTGAATTACCAGTGTTGTTAGAGGGTTGTCACAAAAAAAGGGAAGGTTTGAACTTAGCCTTGAAAAAGTGTATAATTTTCTCTACCCTTTTATATTTTTTTTTTGACTGCCAGAACTCCAGGATTATGAAAACCCTTCATTGGCCTGAGCAGTCTGTTAGTGTTTTTTATGTGAGAAACCTTTGCTTTGTCAGATTCACCACTTCAGGGAGTATATTCGGTATTCTTTTTAATGGGAGCTTACACTAGCAGACAGGGAGATCTCTCAGCAGGTCTGCCCAAAGTGTTATTTTGCAGTCAATGAAACTGTCAGGACCTTTCTATAAGGATTTTACTCTAAACAGTTATGAGATAACACTTTTTATTAACATACATTTTGGCAAGAAATAGAGTGTTCTTTTAATGATCAGGGATAAACCTAATTACAAGAGACAGAGTTTAAGACTGCATAAAATGAAACATACACACAAGTTCTAAAGCAAACAGTCTATTAAGAATATTATGAAGAAAAGCAAATGTTAGTTCTAAGGCAAACAGTTAACATGCGTAAGTTACAGCTTATCTCACCCAGCGTCCCAGTATGAGAGGGAAAAGAAGAGAATAACTCCTCAGTTCCTCCAGCAGTTTGGTTGGAAAGTTTCTCTCCCAAATTCTACTAATTCAAAGCTGCTTTATATACTACTTTTCCAGAAAGAGGTATGAAGTGTTTTTGTGACTGCTAATAGTTAGTATTTCTAAATTTGAGATAGTGAGATAAGGGCTTCATTGTTCATTGAAGGATTGCTGACTAGTCAGAAGACCCCATCCAGTCTCAGCATTGAAGGTTGGTCAATGGTATCTTCATATCATTGACATTCTTCCAGTGCAGGTGTTTTTCTGGGTTTGAAGAACCTTCAAGACCTTACGCTATGCGGGAAACAGCAGCTATATTTCTTTTCTTTCCCACTCTGGGAAAGGCAGCAGACCCTTCCTTTATAAATCTTAACCTCTGTCTTTTGACCACTGCCCTCACAAGGGTACTTCTCTTTATAAGCAAGTTCAACTTTGCATAATGGAACAAGTAGCACACAAAAATCACAGTAACTTTCACAATAGTTTATTTTGGATTGCATTTACCTTTGTAGGATGAACTAACATACTAAAAGATGTTTGCAGGCATAACTCTCTCATAGCTATGCAAAATAACTAATCATTCACCCCAAAGACTTGAAGATTTAACTTTTCACCAATTTGCAACACATACAAAAAATGTTTTATGATGGTGAACAAAAAATAAATGTATGTGAAATCAATTCTGTCTTATCAATGGTCATTTTGTCAAGAGTCTTGTTTTATATTTTGTGTATTGACTGTCCCAGTGAGAGTGCCTATATAGTCTAGTGCTAAAATGGAAGGTTTTTTTCAATCTTTCCAGCGGTTAAGGTGCATTCCTGGCCAATAATTTTGTTGCATTTCCACCATTCTCCATTTCTAAAGTAGAGGATCATACTGGAAAATAATAATGAATGTTGATATTAACAGTTTGGAGCAACATTTTTATTCCATCCTTTTTTCCTAAGATAAGTCAAACACTTCTGTAATACCGCTCATAACCTGAATTTCTTTGATTTCAGTTATTTATTTTAAAGAAATCCACTTGAACCAAGCAATCCACAACATTATATTTTCTTTATATTTTTTTCTACTTGAATTAAAGTGATAAAATGAATACGACTAATGAAGAATGCTTACAAACATTATCATATCAATTTTCACATCTTTAAACAGGATCAGATGTTTAATGGTAATCTCTAATGTAATGTACTGAAATATGTCCAGTATTTCATTGTTAAACATATTACAAATATGTTGGTAATTAGGTATATGAATACATTGTGAAGTTTTCGTTCTATAACCTTCACAAAGCATGACTAAAGTACTGTATAATTCAGAACAATCCAACATCTTGTTTAGCAGCCACTCTTATCAAACATGACAAAAGTAATAGTTAGTGTAATTTTCATAAACAATAACCAGAAAATTTTGCTTTCCAAAGAAAGTTCTAGGGTTAATAGTCACATTAAAGAAACAGTTTCGATGCACTGTTGATAATTGTGATAATTATTTATTACTTTCTTAGTGACTGATGTTGCTAACTGCAGTTATGTCTTTATGGGATTTTACTGAATCTCTATGTCACATTTTCTTAGGTCTTCTCAAGACAGTGAGTTGTAGATTCACCAGAATTAATATATATATATCATAAAGCATAATGAATGCACTTTCAAATCTTTTCGATTTGGTCATGTGTTATAATTTTAAAATTCCAAGATTCAAAGTATCTCTGTTTCTGCAAGGAAAACAGGAAGATTAAATTAATTGTCTACAAGGCCCAATTTCCTGGGCCTTTCATTTTCTGGAAACATCTGCTTTGAAAATTTTATTATTTGCCTTTCAGCAGTGTTATAAAGCGGTTTTTTGTGGTTTTTACTATATCATTGAAATTCTAAACTTTGTTTAACCTAAATTTCCAGAATTTTGTTAAGCTCTTTAGAACTCTCTGTATTAAATGAGACACTGCTTTAATAGTGCATACTGATCCTTTCAAGTGTACATAGTCCTTTTTCTCTCTGTGCTGCATAAAATATTGTATTCCAAGTACTATTGATGTGATTGCTTACTCAGTGCAGTTTCTCTGTACAGATAGTGATCTGATATGATTCACTTTTCCATCTTCTTGTGACTTTGTGAGAATGTATGAAACAGTAAAGATTTCAAAATATTTGGCTGCTCCCTCTGTTCCAGAGAAGAAGCAGGATGCATAGCCCTTCTGATCTGCTTGGAAGGAAAAACAGTTCTTTCACATACATGCTAGTACAAAAGGATTTGAGTATTACTGAAGAGACACTAGATATTCTGCATGAAACAATGCAAAATCCATGACTCGAAGGAAAAAAAGAGTCACTGAATCACAGAAGAAATAGTAAACTAATAAAATTAAAGATAATTTAATAAATTGAAAAAAGTATATTGTTCAATATTTTGAAAGTTTCAATAGATATTTGTTTATGATGTATATAAAATCCTATCAAATGTGTCTGGTCACCCCATGATTCACACAGAGGACTTTTCAGACAATTGTTTGGTTTCTGTTAATTTGGCACAGCACATGGAACTATAGCAACAGAGTATATTACCAAACAGCTTAGGAAGGTGCCATATTGTCTTCTTCCTAAGAAGTGAGATGGTAGTTTACACTGTTGTACTGGGGAGTTCTGAAGAGCTAAAGAACAAAAAAAATACTGTGAAAGAAAAGCATTTTTTTAATTCTCTTCCTCAGGCCTGTTGTTCTGTATGTGAAAGATCAATACAGAAATAAAATTGGTTCAGTGTGCTTGTAACACTGGCAATTTTCTGCAGGTTTGCTTTAGCTGAAAGAAATAGGAAGTGCTATTTGTTCTGTAGGTATTGAAAATCAGTAAAAAATAATAGCTAGTTCTCAGCCAGCCTTTGCATGAATGTCCAAAAAAAAAAAGAGTGGTAGAGAGAAGTTTAAAAAAAATTAATCTCCCAACAAGACAGTTTGGATCTCTTTGATTCACCTCCCATGCATCAGTAATCACAGAGGAGTCAGAAGGCAAGTGTCCACAAACAACAAAACAGGCAGCAAAGTCATGCAGTCCAGACTGCTGTGGGGTTAAGCTAAATTTTCTCCTGTATGCTGAGGAGAAGGGAGCAGTTCTTCTTGATCTAGGTGACCAGCTCCCAGATTAGCAGCCAACTTTTAACATGGTTTTAAAGAGTTTGATTAATCTTAGCTTGTTACTTAGTTTGAACAGCAATAAAGTGGGAGCAGTACTTACCTATTTCAGAAAATATTCAAAAGACTATATGTTCTGGGGCCAAGAATTTTAAAAATGTGCCATTGAACTCCTGGTGCATGATCTGTATTTTGTACCATACTCAGTCCATCTTTGTGACTGAAAATCATCACAAGACCTCGGGTATATTAACAAGTTTTTTTGTTTCATACAATTCATAAGATATCCTTTCTCCATGGGGAATGAGAGAAAGAAAAAACCAGCAATGATTACTATTTAATTTTAATTGCTATATCCTTATTTTTTATAACTTCTCACTTTCTAAATAAATTTAAGGTAGATATTTAATATATAGTTTTCATATACACAGAGAAGAAAGAACAAAAAATTATGTCAGACAGCTGATTATTTCAAGGTTTAGGTTTAGTTTTGCATACCGGCAGTAAGAAGATTTGGTGCTGCAGATTGAGCCACTTGATTAAAGAGAGTACTGAGTAAAATTCACACATATATTTGTTAAATAGTCCTCCTTAATAGTCATGAGAGAAAGGAGAAATGTCAACTGCGTCTTTCTGAGAGTCTGAAAGAGACTCATTTAAGGAACACAACAGAGAAAGGAGGGTATTTCTTCCTTTGACAGAAGCGCATTGATTCTGTGACAAATTTATATTTTGGTATATAGTTACTTCAGGTGGGAGAAGCTATTTTATTAATCTCTCCAGCACTTTGACTGTCATTATCATTAGCTTGTTCTTTAAAACACACATTGACCTGGCTTTTTATTAGACCATAAAATGTCCATGAAGCTTTCTTCTCTGGTTGCTCACCATTGCATACTACTTGCCTTTTGTCCCATGCTCTTTACCTTTGTTGATCTATTTTCTATGAAGTTACTAAGGCTGCTGCTACATCTGTGTTCACCTTCATCCAAAGACATTTTGTCATTCTGTGGCCATGTCATGGTTTGACTCTGGCTAAAAGCCGAGAGCCCACACATAGATCTAAAATTTCTCAGAGAAGGGAAAAAAAAAAACTCAACTTTTGTGATAAGGATTACAAGGAACTGTTTATTAACTACTTCACACAAGCAAAACAGGCTCTAACTTAGAATGTTAAGTATTTACTACTACTACAACTACTACTACTACTACTAAAATCAGAGCTTAAGAGTTTAAGAATGAGCAGTTTGATAGTTGTTACAGACACCTTTCTCCCCCCCACCCCTCCCTTTTAAGATCCTTCACCTTTCCCCAGCAGCTCAGGAAGGCAGGTGTGTGTGGGGGGGGG
>WEIV01007311.1:5134-42411 GCA_013390005.1 Calyptomena viridis | reverse complement strand
TTCTGCCTATAGAAAATATTTATAGTACTATCTCAATCACCTCTGCAAATACCTCCAATATTATTCTGGCACCATTTAAATTGTTGGGAGTTATGCATAGATGATAATAAAAAGAACAAAGAGGTCTCTTCAAATAAAATTTTAAAGCGGTGTCAGGGGAGGTTTAGGTCAGATATTAGGAAAAGGTTCTTCACCCAGAGGGTAGTTGAGCACTGGAACAGGCTCCCTGGGGAAGTGATCACAACACTAAGCCTGACAGGATTTTAGAAGCATGTGGATATGTGGGCAACGCTCTCAAGCACATAATGTGATTCTTGGGGATGGTCCTGTGCAGGGCCAGGAGTTGGACTTGGTGATCCTTGTGGGTGGGTCCCTTCCAACTCAGGATATTCTGTGATTCTATGAAAATCTGAAGCTTCTTGACTTTTTCGAAAAGGCAGTGTTAAAGGGTCCTGATTCATAGCCAATTTGAATGATAACAAATAAATTAGATGATAATAAATAAAAGTAGTGATTTCCCCCCAAATGCAACACCACTACTACCAACAGCAATAAATTCTGGTTTTATTCCACTACATAAAGTTTTGCAAAAATGTAGCCTGCTGTATTATATTGACCTCAAAGTGCTGTGCAGTTGTAAAACTCTATAAAGATATTTTAATAGGTTTAGAAATGGTTTGGTCACCATTTGATTAAAGCAGTTGATGTAACACAAACTGAAATAAGCCCAGCCTGAAACAGAATAAGACTGTCCTCACCACTTTTTGCTTAACGTAATTTGTATCGCTTAAGAAAATTGTTCCCCCTCACAGTTTGGATAATAATTCTTGCAAGTATATTAACCACAAAATTGAAAGCAAGCTCTTTGGACAGACCTCATCTGCAGAAGGGAGAAGCCATCCTATCTTAGAAGGAAGTAAACTTCAGAAAGGGCCTTTTCTCCACAGGGGAATGCTCTGCCTTGTCACTGCCAGCCCACATTACTGAACATTGGTGGTTTTTTGGTTTTGTTTGTTATGTGTGGTGACTGTACGAACATTCACTCTGTGTGTTCTGGAATAATGGTGTGGTTAATGCTAATTTACCAAACCATTTCTAAACCTATTAAAATATCTTTATAGAGTTTTACAACTGCACAGCACTTTGAGGTCAATATAATACAGCAGGCTACATTTTTGCAAAACTTTATGTAGTGGAATAAAACCAGAATTTATTGCTGTTGGTAGTAGTGGTGTTGCATTTGGGGGGAAATCACTACTTTTATTTATTATCATCTAATTTATTTGTTATCATTCAAATTGGCNTGGAATAATGGTGTGGTTAATGCTAATTTACCAAACACTTAATGGTTTTTTAAATAATTTGAGCATTTTCAGAGTTTGGCACCTAGTTTCTGCCTTCAACAGGGAAAAGCAGCTATAGTGTGCGTGATTTTTCACTCAGAATTAAATGTTCCAGCAGTTTAAGAGCCACAAATATATACTTCTTTTTTTTTTTTTCCCCTCAGATATAATCAGTTATTTAAATGAATATTAAATGTAATTAAATGTAAATTTGCAGTGAAAATAATTGAATAGAAGTAATGAGGGCCTAAAAATGAAAATCTAATCAAGACAATACTACTTTAGAATGCAAAATATTTTTGTCTTTCCTCTCTCTCTCTCTCTGCTTAGATATGTATGCATATGTAGTGCATGTATAGTATACAATATGTAATCACTTTTGCTTGTGACTTTTGGACTCTCTGGTGTAAGGATGCTGACATGCTGGAGTGGGTCCAGTGGAGGGCAACCAAGATGATCAAGGACTGCTGCCCATGATGTATAGGGAGAGACTTGCTTTAACCTGCAGAAGAGAAAGCTATGAGTACCTTATTATTCTCTCAACTCACTGAATGCGAGGGTGCAGAGAAGACAGAGCCTTCTCAGTGGCATACAGTGACAGGAAAAGTGGCAACAGACAAAAATCAGACAATGGGAAATATCAATTAGATATTAGGAAAATCTTTTTCACCACGACAGTGGTCAAACTTTGGAATGGGTGCCTAAGGAGGGTGAACAATCTCCATCCTTCTGAGGGAGCCTGACCTTGGCTGGACAAGGCTCCAAGAAACCTGAATGGGTACTGGGCTAAGCAGAGACCCCTTCCTATCTGAATTATTTTGTGATATTGTGGCTTTAATGATGCATGACATATTGCTCTAAGCAAATTCTAAGCTTGAATAAATAGGCAGTTCTCTCTCTTCCTGAAAAGTTTAAAATCCCCAAAACTGAAAAAAATACTATGATTCTTCACCATACAGTAAAGCTGACCCAGGAAAACTTACAAGCAATAGTTGACAACATACAACATGGGGTTATTATTTTTAGAAATCTGGTTATTATTTTTAAAACTCCTGTTATGAGTCATATTTATTAAAGTAGCTTTTATCAGTCTGTTACCAAGACAAGTGCTGGCATCATTTAAGTTATCTGGGCAAGGGTTCTTTCATCAAGGACCATTTTCCTTCAGAAAAATCTTTTTTTTCTTCCAGTGGAAAAGCTGGCCTATGAAATTTTTGGATGTTTGTTGAAATAGTACGTTTAGTATATTTCACATTCCTTAAGTGTTGTTCATGCTTGTAGTCCCTGGAAACCATGGGAGTTTGGGTTGCACTATGGCAGTTTGAACATTCTGTATGCATAGATTCTTGCCTTTTATATTTTCATTACAAGTACTGCTTTCAACTAGACCTTGGCAGGTTTTCTACAGAAGATAAGACTATTTCTTGTGGCATATGTATATTTGAATTGTCTTCTGTAATATGGAAACTGGACTACAAATTTATTGAGTAAGGACTTATTGATCTTCAGTATTTGTCAGATGGCTATGCTGGATTTTACAGACCAGTACCTCTTACCTCTCTCATGTCTTCATCTAAGAATGACAATATAATTGAAGCAAACCCCATAATTTACTATAAATAAGTTATATAACTTTTTGAGAGCATTCAAGGTCCACAGGAGCTTTCAGTCTCTGTTCTAGAATACCTTTTAAATTCTTAGGGTTTCAAGTTTTTTACTTTGCTTTGTTTTTTGCTGGGGCTTAGATGTGGCTCCATTTTTGTGCCTGAGGTTTTACAGGTAACTGGTGATCCATAAATTTTGCTGAGAACCATTTTATTGTTTTGTGGATTTGCAAGTAAGTTGCATAAAGCAAACTTAACCTTCACTTTAAAAAGACTTCAGCTTTACTGTTGAAGAATATAGTCCATTTTTTCTGCAAGATGGGTAAAAAGCATAGATCAGAAAAATGGATTGATGTCATCTGTGTGTGTGAGACAGCTGAAACATATTCAGTGTTGGAGGGGCGGTAGCAGATAATAAAGGAACAGCCATTATTCAGTGGGTTTTTCAAGGACAGCAGGGGGTACTGCAAACTCAGGTTTGTCTGGGTGAATAAAAATATGTAGCTCAGAGCAGAAAAAACCTCCACTGTTACAGAAGACTGCTTTTCTGTGGGTTTAAGTACATCTTGAGATGTGTTGGTGAAGATACCAAATCCCTGGAAAATATTGTCCTCTATTTATTTACAGGACAGCTGTTGCACTAAACTCCCTATACGGGCTGCCTTGACAGCATGTCTGAACCTTCTATGGGAATAGCTTAATCTCTGCCGAACTTTGTCCTCTCTGCTGAATATGTCAGAGAGTTCAAAACTTTGTGTGTTAAGTCTCTTTTTTGGCTCATTCAACTTTCATATCTCCCAGATGGAACACAAAGCACCAAATAAACAAAGTAGGCTTGTTGTTCTGGCTTGACTCAGATTAGTAAATTATACTTCACTTGCAGTACTTAATATATAACACTCACAAGTAAGTGCTAACTTTATTCTTTCAGCATTGCTTTCTTGAAATATGGGTTTATTAAATCAAGCTTGGACTTCTTATTTATGTTTACAAGTCTACCCAGGATATATAACCAAGAACTTGTAAAATACATCTGTTTTCTGTAAATGATTTGCACAATCAAGTTTCTCATCTTATTCTGAAAGGAGCAGATTGCATATATGTGGCATGAAATTACTTACAAAATAATAAAATTATAAGCTCAACTAGATACTATATTTAGTATTCACTATACACTACATTTATTCAGTATATACCTCACTGTAGCTTCAAAATGGAATTTTACATAAAAAATAGAAATCTAAACAGAAAGTTTCCTTGGAAAAGTTGCTAACCTAAGCACACTCAGACAGTATAATTACAGAATTAAATTTAATTTTGTTCTGACTCTAGCTGTGCTAGAATCTTCTTTATAATCATAGGAAAGCACTGCATCATCTTATTTTTCCTTTTATTCACACATCAAGAATATAAGCTGTCTGACATGAGTGATCATGCACTTCAATTCCAATTTTCACTTTGATTCAAAACTCAATGTAAGTAATAATTAATGAACTTTTAAAAAATCACGTTGCATTTTTTTCAACATTTTTTCAATGTTGTGTTGTGGTTTTTTTCAATTCCTGAAGATGTTTTTTCCTAATCTGCCATAGCTTTGTTTGTTAAATATAAGATTGGATTTCTACAGGTAAAATACTTGACTTAACTCACAAAGGAATCAGAATTAAAATTCATGGATTATGAGGCAGAAGGTGGTTTGTTCCATGATCATTACCTGAGTGCTTTTGTGTGTACATTGTAAGTTGTATGAAGCTCAAGAGGTTCATAGGTGGATAAGTGGTTGCACTTTAAATTGCATAATAATGATTTCCTCAGCAGGATCTTGCATGGAGGCTTCCCCTGTACTAAGAAACCTCTGAGATGGAAGGATTTTCTGTGATCTTTGGGTCAAGGGATACAATCAGCACTAGAGCAAGATTTCTTCACCTCATGAATGAGGGACATCAAGGAGTCCTGGAGTCAGAGACAATGCAGAATTACAGTGATTCATTCTTATCTCACCTCTAGGTGTATCAGATATGAAAAAGAAAGTGAAGTGTAGAAATACAGGGAGTAATAGGAAATCAGCAGTATTTATTCTTTTTGCTTTGAAGGTACTCTATGAATAGCTACCAAACTGCAAAAGCCATTCCATTCTATCTATGAATGGAAGTATATTTTATATATATTATTATATAAGTATATATAATTCTATTACCATCCCAAAAAGTATTCAAGAAACTTGATGTGGCACTTAGTGCTATGGTCCTTAATGATCTTATACATAAGAATTTGGAGAAAATAGCTACCCTGATTGCCTCAGAGGTGAGACAGTGTCATGGGGTGAAACCCAGCCCTCTGTAGACTTTGTAGGCACAACAGCTGACAACATACAAAGAAACATTAAAATATTAAGCTTTCAAAATGAATCTTGCCTCATTCAGTGAATGTCAAAATTAAGTCTACAACAAGCATAAGTCAACCCTGAAGTATCACACTTTTTAACCCATGGTCTGTAAACTACTGATGGACTACAATGCTTATTCCTGTATATACTGCAAAGCAACCAAAATTGCCAAAACCAAAATTTGTGTTTAGTTGTTTTCTTAAATACAGCAATCAGGGGAGCAAAAATTGATCCCAGGATTTTTTCAAGAAGCTTAGGTGCATCTTTGACTAAAACATAGAAAAGCACCTTTATGATGATATTTCATATAACATCTTTGTGGCACAATTAGGGAAAGAAATAGATCTCCTGGAACCAAGCCAGTGCCTTAGAAAGAGTAGCTTACTGTTTGCCCAATGAAATAAATGAATTACAGAAAAAATATTATGTGATAGCCTGTTTTCTGCTATACATAGAGGGTCAGAGTTAATTTTGACATTTTTAGTATTTATTACATAGGCAACTTAACTTAATTAACATTGTTTTGACTGCAGGAAAGTTATGAACAACTAGGAGCAGAAATTTGAAACAAAGTGTTAGAGTTGTGTATAAACTTGTTTGTCACAGCCCTGCAGGAAAGAAATGAAAGAAAAAGGTACTCGATGCAGCTGTTCAGTTAGTAGGTTACATTTACCACCCAACTGATATCCCGTAACTTGGAATGGATCTAAATCTTAATTCATTTTATGAACTAGATCATAAACAATTGTGGTGGTTTAACCTTGGCTAGATGTCAGCCACTAAAGCCACTCTATCACTTCCCTCCTCAACTTGACATGGGAGAGAAAATAAAATGAAAGACTCATAAGTTGAGATAAGGTCAGGGAGAGATCACTTACTGATTAATGTCACGGCTAAAACATAGTTGAGTAGGGGAAATTAGCTGAATTTATTACCAATCAGAATCAGAGTGGGATAAACAAGGAAAAACAAATCTTAAAAACATCTTCCCCCCACTTCTCCCTCCTTCACAGGCTTAACTTTACTCCTAATTCTTTACCTCTTCCTCCCCAGTGGTGTGGGGAGACAGGGAATGGTGGTTACAGTTCAATTCATCACATGTTGCTTCTGTTGCTGCTTCCTCATCCTAAGGGAGACAGGTCCTTCCCCTGCTCAAGTGTGGGGTCCCTTCTAGTCTAGGAGACAGTCCTTGAGGAACTTCTCCTACATGACTCCTTCCCAGTCTACTGTTCCTCATGAACAGCCCCAGTGTGTGCCCCTTCCGCAGGGTATTGTCTTCAGGAACAAAATGCTCCAGCATGCAGTCCCTTCAGGGGGTGCAGTCCTTCAGGAACAGACGGCTTCAGTGTGGGTCCTCTGTGGGATTACAAGTTAAGCCCAGAAAGCCTCCTTCAGTGTGGACTCTTCTCTCCACAGGGCCACAGGGCCTGCCAAGAGCTTGCTCTAGCACAGGATTCCCATGGGGTCACAGCCTTCTTTCGAGGACACACCTGCTCTGTTATGGGGGCCTGCATGGGCTGCAGGTGGATCTCTGCTCCACTCTGGACTTTCATGGGCTGCAGGGAGACAAACTGTCTCACCATGGTCTTCACCACGGGCTGCAGGGGAATTTCAGCTGTGGTGGCTTGAACAGTTCTTTTCTCTCTTTCTTCATTGACTTTGGTGTCTGCAGAGTTGTTTCTCTCACATTTTCTCACTTGTCTCTTCTCTAGCTGCAATTACTTCTATGTAGTATTTTTTTTTCCTTCTTAAATATATTATCACAGAGGCATTATTACCATTGCTGATGGGCCTGGCCTTAGCCAGAGGCGGGTATGTCTTGGAGCTGGCTGGCATTGTCTCTGTTGGACATGGGGGAAGCTTCTAGCAGCTTCTCACAGAAGACATCACTGTAGCCCCCTTGCTACTAAAACCTTGCTACACAAACCCGATATAATCATCAGCTAAGAAGTAACCACATGCCAATCTTCTCCCTAGATTTCCTTTCCCTTCAGCTTTGGGTGGAGGATCAGAAGTTACTTCTGTTCTGCTTGACAGAGAGAGAGGTATCTCTGTGGATCCTTCCCACTCTAGGAAGAACTCTGTGGGAGAAGAGCACAGTGGCTGGGGTGCTTGAAGACTCTTCTACCTTATGGAAAAATTGTATCAGCAAGGTATGAGGAAACCAGGAACTTTTGCTTTTGTTCTGCTAGCATTTACACAAACTCAACTATCTCAGATTCCTTAGTTCTTCCATTACCCTAGAATATGTATGATTATTTATCATACATATGTATGATTATTTTTTCATCTGTTTCATCAGACAAACCACTGCAATAGTGCCTTAAATTTCAGATCCTCTGGTTGAATCATATTAATGTGGAAATCAGCATTGTGGAAATCACCATGGTTTTCTATGTTGCTCCATGCATATATCTCATATCTTTTCTGAGGAGGCTATCTCTGACATTATCCATTTAGCAGTGCTAAACTGAAACTTAATGAAAACTTAATGAAAACTTCAGGTGTAATGGTACTTTTGTCAGATATCCACTAGCAGCTAGGCTAACAAGCAGCTCATTTTACATAGACGAGGAGATAGTTGTGGGCTGGTGAGTGGTGTGATCATATTTACCTGGGCTAGATTGGAAAAAGCAGCTGAGAGCTGAAGTGTCTCTGGTCCCATCACCCATAACATAAAGACGCCATTCCATCAATTGCTGTGTTTTTTCATGTGACATTAGGAATACATTGCATAAGCACCTTTTTATAAAGGATTAAGGTGCATTACACTCTGAAATTTTATGTGTCAAAGTGACATATAACTCTTGATTAAGTCAGTATATACCTATTGAACAAAAAATTGTTGATTTATAACAAACCAGGGAAGACTACAGCCTTCTTCTGTAGTGTTTGCAATCTTATTTCTAGAGATTGGATTTGTACATGTAACAGATATCACATATTTTTGATGAGGATACTTCCCATTCTTACACTTGTTACAACCCTTACAAATAATTTGTCTGCAGATTTTGATATTAACACAGTTTCTCCTATGAATTGTACATGACGGGAATATTTGTATAGTTCAGAGCACACAGCTCTCTCATTATCTCTGTAGCAATGTGAACTGATGTCAAGAAATGTGGGGTTTAATCTGACTAAACAAGTTTTTTCTTAAGTATTTTGTCTTTTGGAATCAGATCCCTTCCCTCAAGTCAGCAGAAAACTCTTGTTAATTAAAGCAGAACTTGGACTGAAGCTTTAACATAGGCATATGTTTCATTTTTATAGTATGCCTTTTAGATTAAAAGGGAAATAAGTATAAGAATAAAAACCACAGTAGAGTAAATATTAAAAAAAGGAACCTTTGAAATCAGATGTTTTGCAGATTACTCAGATGCATTTACAATAGCCTATATAGCAGATAAGAAACGGGATTGGGAGGTTTTTGTAATGTTTTAGTGCACAGAACATACCCATGCTTAATGAAAAATAAACAGTCTGTATTTGCTAGAAGTGGCGGCTGATGGTTTTAGGCTTTTCTAGTCAAGGAACCTGAAAATAGCTAAGCAGGCATCTAACCTGCATCTCAAGTTATAAACTGAGCCTGTGCTTTGTTCTCCACATCATAGTACCACTCAATTTGGCAACGTTGCTTGTACCCTTTTTAAGAAAGCTTCAGAACTGCCAGATTGCCTTAGCAGGAAAGCTGCAGGTCCAGGCCATTTCTGCAAGCAATACACTGGTGGGAACTGGCATGACCCCAGCTGCTGTGCCCCAAAACTGAGTGTCCCCTAGAAAATTCAAAATCTGAAAAGGCCTGATCAGAGTTCAAGCACATTAAAGAAAGAGAAAGAAATGCTAAAAATGTCCTGCACAGCAGTTGACTAGCTCTTGGAGTAAAATAAATACAGTTCATTACTACCCCACAGAAGTAAGGACGTGCTTTAACATGGATTTCAAGAAGACCACAGCACTGTCCGTAAGTGAACAAAGTCTTTATAAGCGTATGGTCTCACCTGTGTATGTCTTATTCTTACTTGCAGTCCTTTTCCTAACTAATCTCCTTTCAAATGGTTAAGTTCTTGTGATGTTCTCTGTGAATGAAGACTTGGTCTCTGATTTTACTGCTAATGAGTATTTAAAAGTCTCTGCCACAAGACCAAGGATTTAATTGTCACTTTGCTTGTCAGTCCCTCCAGAGATGCTAAAGCATGTGGGAGCAAAGGTGTATGTGTCAATTGTTCCCATGGACAACTGGAGGATCTCTAAATCTCCATATCCACTGATATAAAACTGCTCAGCTACTAAAAATTGCACAGTCTTTAAGTAGAAAAATGCCCCTAATTTGTCATCTTCTGCATAAAAACTTTCTTCCCCAGATGAGGTTTCTCTTAAGAGATAGGACATCTTTCCTTTTTTTTCCTTCTGTATTTAATAATTTCATCATCCATTATGTAGTCCATCTGCCCTCTTGTGGTTTCCTTTTTGATCTTTCCACTTTTACTTTGCGTTTTTCAGAGACTTCTCGACTATTTTATATTTCCTGTTCTCTAAATGTGGGATGAGCTCATGAGTCAAGTTTTACCTCACAATGTATTTTTCTAGTCTGAGTTATTCTGAAATCCATTTTTAGTGTTAGATGAGGCTGGGAATTAGCTGCAGCCTTGGAAAGGCATCCAGTATCATGAACAATATGGTCAGTTCTTTTAGGACTTTTCCCAGTTAGTCTGACACTCTGAGGGGAGTGTCTCATAATTTTCTGTTCTAAGTGTATTTTTAAGATGTTTCTCAGCTGGCTAGTCTCTTTTAGGGGGTAGCAAATGAATCTTGAGGGTGCAGTTCTGACAGCAGTGAAACTGTGGAATTAAAGATGTACAACAAATGCATAGCAATCCTAACAGTTTTTCTTGGAAATAGATCCTTTAACTGAGAAGTAGCTTGCACTACCCTTAGCCTGATGAGCACTATGACCTATGCATTAACATTAATGTTGTCTATAGGGCTATTTGTTAAAAAATGCTTTTTAAGAGTGGCTTTGCACTCACACTGGAAAATCAAACTCTCTAGGGCAGTAGGGGAAGGACTTTGTGTTGTGTGGTTGTATCATGTGATGCAAGGATGCTCATTGGTGATAAAAGGGAAGAAAATGTCTGCTTCCTCATTATCCTCTATTCTTCAAATAGAGTAATTACTAAATTTCAAATACTGCCATCATCATGAGATGATGTATTTGAAAAGAAAAATGCTTGTCATCACTACCTGAACACATATCACTGAAAAGAAATCAAGGATTTGTTTCCTGGTTGTTTGCAGTTTTGATCTTTTAAGAATACTTTTCAGATCTTCCCCCTCAGATGGGGCAGGTGAGGTGTGTGGGGGAGGTGGCTGGCAGGACAGAGCCAGGAGATATTCTGCAGCTCTTCAGAAGGGACAAGATTTCTCACTGGTTCTCTTCCAAATACTGCATTGTACAAGCTTTTTGAAAGAACTTCCACAGCTGGCTGAGGTGTGCGCTAGAATTTGCTGAATGAGATACTAAGACTCACCTAATTTGACATTTATTTTCTTCTTAATGTGGTTTCCAGAATTTTTTTACTGTTTTCTACTTCTGAACCCCGTTTGACCAAAAATCCCCAAAAAACCAAACGTGCACAATACTATGAACCCTCATATTCTTTATGGCACCTTTGAGACTTGCAAAATGACCCTGTACCTTGCTTAATGAGACCTGAGAAGTGTATGTGTGTGCGAAGTTCAGTGCTGAAAACACCAAGTGTTTGTCAAAGATTCCCAGGACAGAATGTAGAAAGTGAGAGAAATAAGAATGTACCATGGGTACATTTTTATATTCCTTAGCTTGGAAAGAATAACTTAATATTATTGCTAAAAGTACCCTGTAGGCATTTCTAAGCCTACATGAGCTCTGAAAATTGAGGAAGCTGGAAGCTGCTTCCAGGAAGCCTCAGGGTATATCTATATAGAGAGTTGGAGACAGATGCAGGGTGCTCATCTCACATTAAGTTTACTGGCTGCAAGCCAGGTGTGACAAAGGGCCAGGTACAGCTATTTCAGCACAGTCCTGAGCTTCAGCTAGCATGTCATCTGCCTCTGGGACAACAGGCTCTTGTGTAAAGAGAGAATTGTTTCCTTTCAGAAGTTCCTCCTTTTGAGTTGCTACTTTCACAACCACTGAAAACTAAATTCTCACCATTTGTGACTATATCCAACTGTATCACAAATCCAAAGCCTGCCTTCCTTCCTTCCTTCCTTCCTTCCTTCCTTCCTTCCTTCCTTCTTCAAATAGGAAGTTTACTTACTGCAGAGTTNTTGTGACTATATCCAACTGTATCACAAATCCAAAGCCTGCCTTCCTTCCTTCCTTCCTTCCTTCCTTCCTTCCTCCCTTTCTTCCTTCTTCAAATAGGAAGTTTACTTACTGCAGAGTTCACCACTCACCAGGCTATTTGAGTGTTGATTTGCAATTTAACACTTCTTGAACTCCAGTGCAATTTAACACTTCTTCAGAACTTCTGAAACCAGAGAAATAATGAAGAAATAATTGCATTTGCATTTATCCCTTGCTCTATTGATAAAGTCAAATTCTTGTCAACCAAACAAAAAACAATGCCCCAAAAGCTGATGTCTGACCTTACAAGGACTGAAATGATCACTAGCAGACATACACTATCATACCTCAAACTTAGTTTAACTTTAGGAAATCATAGGTGCCTGCTATCTGTGATTGTTTATTGTTCAGGATGAGGACTTGTATATTGAGACTCAGAAGGAGAGAACATAGTTATTACTCTTGCCCTTTTTCCACAAAACAAAAAAAACCTTATGACGTCAGGGTGACACACCCTTCTAAATGGAGCATCTCTGGCACGAGCTATAAAGTGCAGCCAGTTGTATCTACAGACAGATGCCCAAATTGTGTGGGTGTAGGGAAAGAAGTGTACTGTCTGTGGAACAAGCTAACCAAACCAAAGCAAAACTCTATCCTGCAGACTTCAGAATTTAATTGTTGCCTTAAAGTTTAGTTGTTTCCATCAGAAATTAGGGGGTAGGGGGGGAACCAAAGAAAGTAATTTAATTTTTTCCATTTGTTCTCTAATTTACACTTAACCAGAATGTTAGAAGCCTGCAGAGGTTTTAGCATGCATTAGAATAAATAAGGTCAGCAAGAATTACTTAGTGCTACCCAAAAGTTACTTTAACAGTTAGAAATCTGGGCTCAATTCTGTGATGAAGTAACTGGTACAGTTTTCTGTGAAACTCACCAGGGGTTACTACCATGAAAACCTATCCTGACATTTTTAAAAAAAACACCATTTTCATGTGGTTTCTGTGAAATGTAACACTTCTTTTTTTTTTTCTAAACAAAAGTGAATTGTAGCAAAATTTAATTTGTCCTATGATAAAACACTTAAACTTAGTTACTAAAAGGTTAGCTTTCTCAAGTCATTTGAAAGGAGTAAACTGGGATTCCAGGTGTAGCCTGTGTACTTTTAAGAAATGCCTGAGGAAAAAAAAGAAGTATGATAAAGCAGGACAATTTATTCTGCATTGTTCTCGGGACTGTGTATGAAAAATTAAAGGCTTTTGAACTGCTTATGCTCTGGCTTTGTTTTCCAACTGCAATATTTCTGAGTTTAAGTAGAAGTAACTTTTATTAAGAAAAAGCAAGGAGCACATGGTTCTCTTTGTTGCTTTCTAAATTCATATGATGCCACAAATATTATGACATCATAATATCATAGTTCAAGACAGATTGAGTTATACTTCAGCTGCTTCTCAGAGTGCTGATACAAAGAGTTGATGCTTGTGGTGCACAGAAGTAGCCATGTTCAGTTGATGAACACCAGTGTTATTACTCTAAGGTCTAGTAATGAACTCTGGTCATGAACACTACTGCCATCAGTTTTTCTGATGCTGATAGAGCAGAATCATAAGATTATTACAGAATTAATACGATCTGCTAAAAACGAAAGTCTTGTCCCCATAAGGCATATGTAGAGTATCAAGAAGTCCTGTTTCTAAAGTCAGGCTAGACCATCATACCTGGAATTCAGCTGATCTTGAGCTAACAAAACCACAAACAGCCTAACCAACAGCGGCAGTGTCAACTCATTGGTACCCCAACAAACAGCAGAGTGTGATACTGTCAGGACCCATCTCATTCGTATTATGTGTATCAAAGTCAAGTTAGAGTGATTTTAGAACAGCAAAATTGAAACCTGTAAAATAAAAACTCTAGGCCAGTTTTCATAAGCTTGTGCTATTAAGAATATGAAAGGCTCTATCATCTGATAGTCTAAACTGGTATCACTGACTTTGTCAGGACAACAATAGTATACACCAGAAGACCTTTAAATTTATCTGCCATCTAATCTATGTCAAGTACTGTTCCTTAAACCTAATTTTGTGAAGACGTAAGCTAACCAAATGTTGAAAATTCCTGTTGTTTTGGGAAGGAACTGGACCATATTAATGCTCGTGTTTGGTAATGAGGGCGCATTTTTGTAATAAGAGATGGAAATTAAAAAATAGCTGATAGTAACAAGAGAGAGTATGATCTGTGTTTTGTGGGCTTTTTTCTTATTGAGATTGAAAAGCACCTTGAAGAAAGTGATTAAAGGTATTTTTGAGAGTTTTGTGTCATTTCTAATGATATAAAAATAATTCTGATAACTTAGAGGAGCCAAGTTGTATACGTAGTGTAACAACTGGTTGAACCTTCTTCTTGTGGTTTGAATTCATCTTGCACTGAGGCTGACACAAATGTCACATACACCTGTAGTAAACCAAAAAAAGTTCCCATATATCAACCTTTTCTCTTGCATTTCTTTGAGACATTTCCTAACTCCCAGAACTTCATGGAAGTTCATTCTTTCACCTCACCTCCTTGTAACCTCTCTGTTCTCCTAAATGCCTCATTCCTTCCTCAGTCCAAAGATGAGAGGCAAAGGAAGACCTTCTAAACCCATATTGGTTGGCCAATCAAGTTATTAGGATATTTAATATTTTCAGCTCTGTGTACCTATTCAGATGATCCTGGAACAATTCCAAAAGATTGGCAATGGAATGGTTAAACTATGCTTTGTTTGTTTTCAATAAGCTATGGAACAAGTGGCGGATTGAAAGGAATTATTTTCATCAAGGTAATTTTTAAATCTCAGTATTTGAAGATGCCCAGGTATATAATATGAAACTTAGTGGGACTGCATTTCTGTAGTATCTTTTTTCACTACTGTTGTAGTTTTCTGGTTTCCCCTTTCTGTTCAGAGATTTAAAAGGTTGGCAATAGGGCTTCTTGTGAGTACATTAAAAATGAGGTAACTATTAAAATGATATTATCAAACCTTCTTGTCCAGTAACAGAGATATAACATCATCAGTGTTAAGTCATAGCTGTTAAGGTGATGCCCGTTTGTTCTTTTCAAGTGGTCAAAATACTAAAGAGAATTATGGAAAACATACCCTTACACCCTAACTCACAGGTTAGGCTGGGAGCAGACCCTTTGGCTATAACACTTGTCTTAGTGACTTAAAACAGCAAAGCAGGTCCTGTCTCTGTAACCTTACCCAAATATATGGCCAGTGCTGTTGAAAGATCTGTGTCTCATCTACACAGGCAATATAACCTCTACCACATTACTTTTGCTTTTGAGATACCTGTGTTACAGGTTAATACAAGATTTGCTACATTGGGTTAACCTGACTAAGTTGACAAGACACTGAGAAAATTCTAGAACCACCAAAGGTGGTGCAAGAGCAAACTAAAGGATAGCAAAGAGCACTAGTGTTGTAAATCCTATAGCACAGAGGAGTCCTTGAAAAAGCCAACCTCAAGGGGAACATTGTTGCTGGCAGTTTTAGCAAAGAAATCATACACGCAATGAGCCTCATAAAAACACCATTCTTTCATCAGTTTGAGGTCAGGTTGTAGCTAAAGTAGATTGCAAAGACAGGGAGAGTTTTCCCTGTGTTATTCCAAGAGGAACAACTGGAAAGAAAGCCTTGCCTGTAGAGGGAGAAGGAGGAATGCACTTTTGTCCCATGCAAAGGAGTGAGAATGGCATTTTTTTTTCTATAAGCAATTTTAATTCTTGTAGTAATACATGGTCATATTGGCAGTGCAGCGAAACAAACCTCTTTATGTGACTTATGCTTTTCTCTTCTGGCAACTGTAATCTCAAGAATATCAGTCAAAGACTTTCTCCAGCTGCTACATTCACACAAAGAGGCAGTATAAATGAAAGCGTTATTGCTGCCAATCAAAGAACAATCATTCAATCTGAAGGAGCTTCTGTCCTCTGAATACTATGGGACACAAACATTGGTCACTATTGAGTATTGTATTTTTAATGTTTACCACTGTAAATGCCACAATTTTGAATAGATAAAGACAAGTGGTGAAATAACAATTGGACTAGCTATGTCAAAATGTCCTTATTTTTATAAACATGAACACCAAATTATTTTTCACATTCCCTAACAAGATCTCCTATGGATCTCCCTTCACCAGTCTTTGACTAGTAGTAAAGTCAGACAGCAAAAGGTCATCTCAGGACCAAATTCAGGGCTAGGTAAGAAGAAAAGGCAGCTAACACAGCAGTTCACACTACCTATATCTGCCTTACAGCCACTACCTGTATGATCCTCTGATCTCTAGCAGCCTAATCACTTCAGACAAGTTGGGCTGGGAGTGGATGTGATTGTGTAGTCATACCTCAGTTTCCCTAAGGAACACATCAGAAATTCAATGCTATTTAACCAAATCACCATACCAATTTCTGAAACTTGCTTGCATGTGCTTTGGTGTGGCCAAACAGTAAACATGCCAAATGATGTTGCATACGTCATTCTTCCATTGCAGGAGGTATGGCTGAACTTCCAAGATCACTCACACATGCTGCATAAACACACAGCATTGTTTCATTAGAGAAAGGGTCAGACTTTGACAAATCCACAGAAGAGTGTAAAGACCACAGAGGATCATGTCTAAATGAAGATCTTGCTTCAGTATGAGTCATTCAAATAGGAGGAGAAGAGACACTATTGATTCTCAGGTGAAGCAGTATAAGTTTCAAATCTCTGCAACTACATATCTAAGCATTAAAGTACAGGTTGATATTCCAGACACAAGAGCATCACTGACCACCATTTAGAAACTATTGAAGGAAATTCTTTGTGAAAAATCTTCATGGTTATTGTATTTATCTTCTGTCTGACATCAGAGGCAGCCGAATATCTACTCTCCCCTTTGACATGGGGAGAGCCATTAACTTTACAAGAAGTTAAAAAGGTGTAGATGGCTCCTGGATGAATGCAAATGTGATCTAAGACATTCAGCAGCACAATTATTTGGAGTTACTGCTTATTAAATCACTTTATCTTAACACTTAACCTTAACATTTTACCTTAATCACTTTTTCTTTCTTTAGAAAAAGCAGACTGTTTTGGTTTTTAACAGTTTTGCAAAATCAATACAGAGGTTTTGAGAGTATGTATTTACTGCCACTCATTTGTGTCAGACTGTGCAATATGCCCAATGGATAATAACCTTCAAAATTAAGCATGTAAATCTTCAGTGGCCTGGTCACAGTTTGTCATAAATCCAGCTGTAATTGGTGCTGCTTCAATAAAGTCAATTCAGGGACTAGTCTTGAATATCAAATACAGTTGTGATTTTAAATTACCTAAGTCTGCAACCTGAATTAGTCTCAGTCCAACTAGACCTGGCCCTTCTTCCCTCCCTATAAAAAAGTTTGAAAGAAGATTTCTGCAACAATTGGCAGAATCCTCTATAATACAAGCCATTGCTATGATTCATGTTCCTATGGATGAAGAGAGGGCACAATGCAGCCTCTGTACCTCCGGGTCCACTTGCTGCTCTCCCTGCTGTCCATGTGCAGTTCCTTCCAAAAACATGGACAGCATTTTTCCTAGCTGTCACAGGTGTGCCTTAAATTGAATATGCTCCAGTGTCCCTGAAAGTAAATAGTCAGCTGCAGTGAACTTTGGCATTCCTGCTGAACAAGAGAACCCATGTGAGGTCTCTATTATTACATCTGTCTCCTATTGATTTAATGTAGAACTTTGACAAAAGTGTGGCTGAAAAAGTAGAGCTTTGTTAGCAGCTTACTTCAGTGGGATGGGCATAAACAAATTTGGATATTATAAAGAAATTAACTGAAATTAAAGAACTGTGGATATCTTTAAAGAACTCATCTTAAATGTTTTAAGAAATGTAATGATTTAGGAAATCTTCTAGGTATGATTTTAAAAATTAATTTTTACTGTAGTAAAAGTAAAGAAAGAAAAACAAAGAGAGAATTTCAATTTCTTAAAATCCAAAGATGGAAAGACTTGAAAAAAGTATTTTTGTCCCTTATCAAAATTTAATCTATCTTCTAATCCTTTTGCCACCAGTGTGAAGTGCTGTGCTGTCTTCTGAATGTAAAATGTAAAATTTCTTTCCTTCATGTAGTTCTGCAGAATTGTAATGTACTGTCCAACTCTATTCACATGTCACAAGCTGTCAGAATACTGATGAGACATACTGAACCCCTTCCCGCTGAGAATAAAAGTATTGCAACTAAAAGGCTGTGCTTTAAATAGTTAAAGCTGGCAATATTTCTTCAAGACAGATCCTGCTGGCTGTTGATGAGCTACCTGAGAACAGCACTTCAGAAAATGCATGTTTCCTGATCCAGTGCTGGCAAGGAAGAGGCCAGAGGTCCATGAAAAGAGGATTATCACCGGGTGGCACACCTTGTGGTGTGCAGAAAAATGCCCTTCTTGCCCTCCCTGGAGAGACAGAATTTATCATCTGATGTAGTTCAGCAGCTCTTCTGGAGAAACTTGCAACTTTTGTTTGTTCAAATGTTCCACAAAGCTGAAGGGTTAATCAGCAAGCTGACATGAGATTTAATTTCCTTTAAAGGAACTATATTTTTAAAAGCCATACCTTTATATGGAGTGTATTAGCTAAAAAAATATAGCTAGAAGCAATACTAAACTGTAAAGAGTACAAGTGCCTAATCCCAGAAAACAATCACTGATAACTTGAGTTAATTTGTATTGTCCTTCTCCTCCTGTTTCAAATCCAGAGCCAGGTCTAATGTAGGATAAGGCACAAAAACTATATAGACTTTCAGACCTGTATTATATGACTTTCTTGGCAATGAAGCTGTTTCTTGTCTTGAGTTTTGAGAGAAGGAAAAGAGTTTCTCTTGCTATTAAGTTCATCCACTTCCTACATTACATAGACTACAGTCAGAGATTGTAGTGCAGTCTAAATATTACAGACATATGAATGAACTTTTGCACCTAAAAAATCCTAGAGAGTAAGGGTAGACTTGTGAGACATCGAACTGGGACTCAAACATTCTTGTTCAAATCATAGCTTTATTGCAATCTTTTTATTTCCTGTGCTGGGCAAGTCACCGAGAATAGGTACACTTCTATCTAGGGGTGTAATTGCAGCTTAGGTTTATTTATGCCAGCTAACTTTAAACTACCTCTATCTGTCATAAGTGTTTGAGAATGGCAGGTTGAACTTCAGTGCACTGCCATAACCCATTTGAGTCTGTGAGTAGACATTCAGTAGGTAACATTTCTGACTTAAGTGTTGTCCACCACAATATTTAAACCCAAGCATAAAACCCAAGCAAGTGACTTTAAAGGTTTGACCTGGTGTAGGTTGCAATGTGAAGAGTATTTTAGGACTACAACGGATTTGATAATTTTGTGCTGCTGTTCCCAACTGTGTTAGGGAAACATGAATATTATTCTTGCCCAGGCTTTTTTCTCTCTTGTCTACTTATATGGTAACCTCTTTGGGGCAGGAAATGTTTTTTACTTTACACTCATAGAGAAAATAAGGCTTGGATCTTCCTTGTCATTTGGAACAGTTATTTTAGTTATGGAGCCACCTTTTGTCTACATCTGATAATATGTTGTTTCATGAGTCTCTTGCATGAAGCTTTTGATGGGACATGTTGCTAAACTCCCTTCTGCATGGAGGGAATCCAGCCAAACAGAAACCATCCTGAGATTTCTCAGGTTGCGTTGGCTTTTTTTTCATTCTCTTTTCTTCTGCATAGTTCTGAAACAATGCTTTAGACTGTAGGGAGAAGCATTCAAATACTTATTTAATATGGCAAAGAATATTGCTCTATTTATGTTTGTTATTCTAGGAAAAATTAATAGTTTGCATTGTCTTGAAATCACACTGAGTAATGATTACTGTCTTCTCTACCTCTTGTAACAAAGCCCTTGTTTAACCATTAATAGATATCTGTATCTAATCACATAGGACTCACTGTTGACTGTCTACTTTCTATTTTGATTAGAAGAAAGAGGTTTATAGTCTGAACCAAAAACGCACACTGTTCTGAATAGATCCTAGTTATTTACCAGTTCAGATATCCTTTGTGTATATTAGTGTTGTCAGTGGTGGCAACAATGTAGAAAGTTTCCATTTCCAGCATTTATGAGAAGAGGGATTCAAAAGTATTAGTGTCATAAATCACCTGAGACAAGCGAAATGTGTTATTCAGTACATTATAATGTTGTAACTTTGCCATTGGAAACAGTCACCTAGCTAGAAACAGAAATCTGGGTGGGACACAGGTTATGGTAGATGGGCAATGACAAAAGGTCTGACTTTACAGCAGATCGTTTGTGTTGCAAATTATTTAGAACAGACTCAGAGTTGGACAAGCTTGGGTCAAATTGAATAAGCTGCTGTCCACCCATGGCTGCACCTTTTGTTGGAAGGATGGGTGAGCACAGACTTTTAATAAAATGTTTCAGATGAAACTGTGGCAGTAGCAAAATTGCCAGGTACTACATGTTTCAGCTTCATGAAAAAGCTCAAGCCCAGGAATAGATTTAGGATGTTTGCAAGGATGTGGATATCTAAAATCAGCACAGCTTTGGCATCAATGTCAGCCTACACTTGCTCACGGTAGTTGTGCCATGCATGTAATATGCTGGACTGCTGGGGTCCCTGGCCCGGTGCTAACCCGGTTTTTACCTCAGCTAGCTTGAAAGCACCGACCGGAGCACCGCAGCAGATGATTGGGGCAATATCTGGTCCAAAGCTCCTTTTCCAGGGAGTCTAACCAGGCATCGCCTTCAGTGCAAGCAGGCTAGATTTAGCTTACTTGACTCTGCCAGGGATTACAGCTACGACAAGCAAAAGGTAACAGCCGACTTCTGTAGTTGAAGCAGTTTGGGTTTATTTGCTCTCTGCTGCCATCATGGCTTCAGAGAGCTCCTATTCCCAAGCGAATACAACCAACAAAAGTCACAGGCACTTCCTGTGCATGAACTTATAAAGGGGGCTTGAATTTCTGGGAGGGGAAAGGGAATAACCAATGGGAGAGAGGGGTAGGAGTGGTTTAGGGAGGGGTCACGCCCCTGGAAGCCAGAGGCCTGCAACTCAAACCAATAGCCAACCGTGTACATGGAATGTGCTGGGGATGGGAGGGGTCTGGGTTACATATTTGGGGTAATGTGGGAGGGGTAAGGATAGGGGATACATTTGAGGGGAAGATACAAGCTCTTGGGACAAACCAAGTGGGTGTGAAACAGGGGGTAACAGAACAGCCCAACATGGGGGTAACAGAACCATATATTATAGAAATCTATAACATAGAAATATATAACATAGAAATAAATGCAGAACATGCACCGCAACACTGGACATACATTTTGCACAGAGAAAGTGTTTGGTACTGTGCTGGTTTAAAAGTAAATCAGTGGGAGAAATGAACCCGGTTTGGAGAGACCACAAGTCAGACCTACAATTTTACTAAAAAGATCACAATACATACAATGACACAGGATAACAAAGCTGCTTTGACCCACAAGGACAAAGTACAACCCAGCCCCCCTGGGACAGGAACAGCACGGTGTTCATGAGCTCCTGTACCCAGCACTGCGTGGTGCCCCTGGGTGCAGAGCCGAAGGAGAAGAGAACGNGCAGGGAGGACCCTCCAGCTGGGTGTGAAGGTGTTAATGTCTCCCTGGATCTCTTTCCTTATCTATTGTGGCCTGAGGTGTGAAGTGTGCTCTGGGCAGCTGTTACCAAATGATTTATCATTAACAGCCCATCAGGAATGACATAGAGGGTATAGAATATGCAGTTTTTGGTTATACCCTCATAGTGATAAACCAGTCCCAGCCCATGTAACTATGACAGGTACTTACAGGGATTTCCTTTGCCCAAGGATTTGTAAGGGCGCTATGAACCAGTGCTTGCACTGCAAAGTAGTCCAGGATAATGTATTGCAGGAAAGACAAAATAATTTTTTTTTTAAATTTTGATGGCTTTAGAAGAGCAAGATAAAGTTCAGGACTGGCCATCTCTAGAGTTCTATGATTTTTTTTGCTTGATTTGTGCTATTACTTTCAACTATTATTAATTCTGTAACATGACATGCATTGACAAATTCAGTAACACTATCCTTGTATTAATCATTGGGCATAATATTTTTAATGAAATTCTAGAATGAGAGACCTTACTCCATAGCTGGTTCTCTTGATTCCACCCACTGCAGTTTTTTTGTTGTTTAAGGTGCTCAAGAAATGAGAAAATGACGCTGTAATATGTTAACACTGCTGGAAAGGGGCATGAAGATTGCTTACCATGAATATGTGCTATAACTTTCTTCAGATGATAAAAGTCTGAGCTTGCTGTGTTTTCTTCACTTTCCCAAAGAGTTAATATGATGTCCTTATTACTCTTAGCAGCTTATTAAATTTCTTATGCTATTTCAAAATAGGCAGAATAAAGGTGTTTGAGGATGATCCATGATTTTAAATACTCTCAAGACACCTAAATTAAACACAAGGCTATGGAATTGTTAAAAAATGGTGACTCTGGGCTATGTCCTCAACTCTCCTCAAAATATTGAAACAAATCATTTGTAAAATTTGTTTTATTGTGTTATCCTCTGTGTGAAGCAATGTAGCAAATTTTTTTGATTGGTTTTTGTTTGTTTGTGCTTTCATTTACAAGTCTGAAGCCAGCAGTACTTTTTTTTCCCCTGTCTTTCCTTTTCTCCTTTGTTTATTGCTGAAAATGAACTTGGAATACTAAATAGAAAAAAAAAATCCTAGAGTAGAAGGAAATATTTCACATCTAGGTTTTGCTGAAACATGAAAAATTTGAGAAAAATTTTAAAGAAAATGTTATCCCATGAGAATTCTCTCTTAGCTTGCTTATTTATTAGATGTATCTGTTTCATAATGATCTTAAACACAGCACTGCTATAAAGTTGCTATCAAAACTGACAGGCACTTTTAGCTCAGATGAAGCTTGTTTGCAAGGCAGAAACAGAACTTTCAGGAATTTCATGGTCTCCTCCACTGATTATGACCCAGATTAACCTGTTTTACTCTCCACTGAGAAGACCGAGCATTCGTGCTGTCAGGTCCTTGTCACGGGACGCAGTAACCTTCTGCTGAAAGACTGTAATTAACAGGTAAAGGGAGTAACTTCATACATTGTTCATACATTGTTCCAAGTCATGCTACACGTCTCCTAGTCTGCCTTGCATTTTGCTGACTGTAACTTGCTGTGGAAAATGTGTTGCCTACATGTAGGCTATAAAATAGTCTATTACTTTATAGAACCTTTTCTAAAAAGGAAAGCGGGCTTTTTGTTTCATTGTTTATTTTAAAATAAGGCTCCTGGTAATGTGCAACCCTTCATATTATCTTCTTGTATGCCACGATGTATGCCAGTGAGCGTATTGAACAGACAAAACCAGACTCACCCAAAAATTGGAACAAAAGCAAAATACTCTCGTAGAGGAAAGTAGAGTTTTAATTTGTACATTACTAATGAGTGTTCATTGCAGTTGAAACAAGTTCACACAGGAAGAGTTAACATTTACAAGGGAAGGAAATGCCACTGCTCTGTAAAAAACGTGTCACTATTTTACCTGTACTATTCCCCTGAAAAACAAAGAAACAGTATGGAATGTTTGTTAGTAACCTCTAGCCTGTTGTCCACATACCTTGCTATTTAGTCTCCATTTGAGAAATTCCCCAATTTATCAAATGCATGACCAAGGTAACCTGTTGCCCCAGCTGAGTTTGTCTGACTATCCTCATGTGTACTATAAGACCACAGCAGAGGCAAGGTAACAAACATGCCTATTGAGAGCTAAGCTAAATTATGTTATGCTACATTGGCTGTGGACTAGGAGTGAGCATGAATTATTTTTCTTATGTATTTTGGAAGACAAATGCTGCACTTCTAAGCGATGTATGCCTAACTATATAACATACTATCAATATTATCAATAATATCAATATTAATCCATCTTTCAAGAATAAATTTATAGTGCACATTGACAAAGGTGGCAGCAGTGTTGCCTACTGATTCTGTAATATTTTTTCCTATGACTAATTGCGCAAGCTTAATGTTATTTTTTTAGTAGAAAAAAATAAGTTTCTAATACCTAAACAGCACTGGTCAGTCATTTGCTGGGAAGAGGATATAGCAAAAAATCCCAACTTCCTTCTTGTCTTAAAGGTCCATCCTCAGCCTTTCACAGAAAGCAATGGTGGGACAGCCTTTCTAAGGTGCCCATGTCCCATCCAGCGATAATATTGCTTTTCTGCATAGTTGGTCTGCTAAGGCATCTAACTAAACAGCTCACCAAAAAATGCTCCATACTTCTAGTATGGAGCTTAGCCAAGGTCTGCATCCTTTTTAGTCATTAAATCAGTCACCTTTCAATATATATCTGAAGTATTTTGGTTTTGTGTGACCAAACATTTTCAGGCTAAGCAAAACCCATGCTATTTTGTAGTGTCCATGGATTATCCAGGTCTAACATTTCAAAGGTTTGCAAGATCCTCTCCTTACATCTGAGAGGATATAAATAATATTCAGTTGAATTAACATCAGTGAAGGCATGTTGGAAATAGATTTGCTCTTTTACTGGCTTTCTCCAGTTCTTAATTTCAAGATGTTAGGCTTTCCAAATCAAATGTATCCATTTTTTTTTAAGGAGGAGAAACTTCTTCCTGCTTCTCAACAGAAATTGTTTCAATTCAAATGTTCATTTTATTAGTGTGAAAGTGAAGCTATTGCTAAGATGGACTAAGGCAGGTGAGACCATGTACAGCGGCTGGTATAATACAAATACCACATTTCCCTGTTTGTTTCCTTTTGTAGCACCATTTAGTAGAGAAAAGGGGGAAAAAATCCCCTAATTCTCGAGCCTGTTGACATATGTGCAGAGCTCAAACTACAAAAGGACAGCATAGCTTGAGACAGAAGGCTGGGCAGTCTTGAGTCCAGCTACACAAAATGCCAGGCCAAATCTCATCATAATTAAAACCATTTTGAAAGCTGCTTCCAATTATGGCAGCTGCCATCAGACCATGTTCCTCTCTCTACACGCATCCCCTCCTGGTCGCAGAGGAGAAGGGTTGTCACTGAAGCAGCTCCATGCACACCCATGAAACACTTCTGCTGCAGCCACCTTCACAAAGCATGGGAGGAAACTTTCTCCAGTGTGCAAAGAAGGGAACCTGTAGTTGCTATTGGGACTTGCAGCTGAGAGGTTACTTAGGAGGCAAGTGCTCTGGTTTACCAAAAGCAGGCTTAAAAGGCTGTAGGGTATATTTTCAAAGCAGGATTTCAGCCATGTGACTCATTAATGTCAATGGGAATCATGTTGTTAAAACTTTGCACAGTGCTTTGAAAATGTATCCCTACATGTCAGTTTTCTTTTCTAGGCAAAATTATCAAAAACAGACCTTGTGGGCCATTTTTTTAAAAGAAGCTTTTCGCTATTATATGCTAATAAATCAATGGTTTAGCAGGCTTGATGTGATCTCATTTTGTCCTCCTCCATCTCCACTTTCCATTTTATCATTGGCTTTGATTTTATACAGAGTTATAGTAACATATAGTTTTTGCAGACATTGCCTGGAGGAAGAGAACTGCAACATTTCAGGCACTGGATTGCAAATTGTGTGGAAAGCAACAATTGTGGTATAGAGGGATAATAGTATTTGTTGCATCATTTCAAATATAAAACAGAATCAGTAAGGAAAAAACCCACATATTTAGATTTTTTAAAATTACTGGTTTTGTTAGCAAATAGCAAAAAAACCCCAACCTTATTTATTAAAAAAACCCTAGTTTTTAGGGTTCAGAATTACCTTTTTGGAATAACTCTGGGATCTCCTGCTAACAAAATATCAGATGACAGGACTGTGCTTAACTAAACAACAAACGAGATCTCTGTTTTCCCAGAAAGAATTATACTTTGACTCCATTGAGTACAGATAGAATTACCCTGAAATGCTTGTAAGCTCTGAACTACAACAGAGGGATGATTTGTGTATTCCTAGTAGCTGTGTTTTGTATTTGGTCACCAACATGCATTTGGTCCTTTCTCCTGAAATCGGAGATATCGCCAATGTACAGTTACTATTTGTACAGCAAAAAGGGGCATAATTTCTATAAGCTCCAAAACTCTTCCCTGTTCGATCACCAGCTCATGTCTGTTCTGGAAACCATATCTTAATTTGAATAAATGTGTGGAATGAAATGATTGCTCTCTGTATGGATAGTGTATCATATGCTTCTGTAGTTCTGTTTCTTGGTCAGCAGCTGTTCCATTCAGTAGCTGCTCTTTTACAAGTCTCAGCAAAGACAGGAGACTTACACTCTCTTTTTCTCTTGAAAGTCACTGTTGTGGAACAGTTTTGGCTTAATGTTGTTAAGAAAGCTTGCATACTTCTGCTTTGTAACTGTACATGGTGACTGGTAGTCAATCAGCAGGAATGTGTCTTAGATAATGTGAGTTGGAAATAGCAGAGATCTGTCTTCATGATTGCAAAATAAGAGAATAAGAAACTACCAGAATTCCGGTAGAAGAATAAAGAAAGCATAAAGAAAGTTCACCCATCCACTTACCTGCTTACTTTTATCTTTATTCTTCTTTTCCAAAAAGAAATCACTTTTTGTCCAATCTGCTATGTTCCTTAGCTTTCTGACAATATTGGATGTTAGCTTATGTTATGTCTTAACTTATAAGAGTAGGATTATTTTATTCAATGATAATTCTGTGTAAAGATGGTCTCCTATGTTTCCAAGATCTTAAAACATGCTCTTCTTATGACTTCACAGAATGTGGCATAGTGCCACTGAAAAGTGGATATCTGGATTATAACACCAAATGCAAGGTTGCTGCAAGGGTTACTTTGAGAGAGACAAGTTCCAGCACATTTTCCAGTAGTCACATTTTCTCCTTTTTTTTTTTTATAACACTTTTTTTTCCTTGCCTGGAATGTGAAAGTTTTTAATATGTTTCCCTTGAAGTGTCTATCTTCTGGACTCTCTTGCATTGTCATATTGGTTTGGGGGAAGACAGAACTCTGCTCTGTACCTGATAATCTGTAGTCATACGAAGCATAATGCTTGGTTAAAAACCTGGGATAGAAAAGTTAGTTTGATTAGTTGTTTTGTCTGGTGGGCAGCAGCAGTTATTTCAATGTAAACAGTAAAAGCGAGAGAGAAAGTGAGGTCAGATACCTTGTGATTCAGCATAAACAGCAATATGAAAACTTGAAACAGCTCAAATTCAACAAAGGACTCTTACGCCTTTCTCTCATCACTGTCATTAACGGTAAGGAAATAATTTCTCTATTTCCATTGTAATTCTTTTCTAAAGCTCAAAGCACTCTAGAAACATCTTTCTGCTCTACAAGCTCTTTATGCAGGTGGAAAAATTGGCACATGGAGAGGTCTGTCTTCTCTCATGCTGCTGTGAAATCCCACCTTTCCCTGGTGCCATCGTTAGTATTTTGGTTCTTGTCCTTCCTCTACTTGCAAGCTGTCCATTTTTTCCTCTGTAGAGCACTGAAAGCTCCTACAGAGAGATTTTGAAGGTATTATGGTTTGGATACCATGGTGATAAATGGAATACAAGATTTCAGTGAGAGAAAGAGTGCTAAGTTTTTAAAAGTTAGGATTTGAAGTTTTTTATAAGGTAGCAACAAAAGAAATTACAATAGATTTCTATACACAAGAGTGGTAAAGTCACTTTTCTAGACTAAGCTGATATACTGTGAATCTAATTACCATCATTACTGTTATAATTAAGTTGTCTTAATGAAACACTTTCCACATTGAGAATGGGAGAATTCTATTTTTATGATGATAAGGCTAGATACTGTCAATATATGTTTTTGGAGGGAATATGAAGAGCAAGCTCTAGAACTGATAGCAAGATGTATATTTTGTGACTGCAGATGTAATTTTAAACATAAACCCTGTTTTCCAGTAGATTTTCATTCTTTACCCAGGTGGACATGCTGCCTCATTGCCTCCTTTTCCAAAGATGTCTCAGTTCAGCCTCTAATACTTGAGGTAAAGCAGTGAGTCTGTAGTGAAACCCTAGACAAGGCATGTTTTGTCCAATTAAGCCTAGTTCATAAAATCAACCAAACCCATAGTTTCCTTAGTCTTTCCAGGGGTTAATGGCCTGCTGCTTCTCATATACTCCTCCTGTGACATAACACAGAACTATGTATTTTCTAATGTATTTATTATTTATGTATCTTGAGATTATATTTCAGTTTGTCCTCCACTTTTCTATCTGTTGGAGGTAGCAAAACATCTTTTTTGTTTCTCCTCTGAGTTTAAAGACTTCTTTCCTACTCACATCTGAAAACATGCTGACAACTCATTCTCTCATGATTATATTGTTTTCCCTTGAATCTGGGTATGTTATAATCAAGTTACTCCAAATAACATATGACTGGGCTGATACAGAGATTGAATAAAAGGGTTGAGGACCACCACAGCTCAGTAACCCAAGTACTTGCTGTATCACACCTGCACAGGTACCTAACCTGCCCCAGGCTTCTTTTTTCAGGTGTAGTTGGAGAGTGAACACTGGGCCTGTGATCGCTGTGTTGACAGAAGGAGATCTGTGCACTGGATCCATTCTGTGCATTGCTTTGGAGGTTTCAGGATTATCACAGAAGAACCGAATTACTCATGTGGCTGCAGCAGTTTGAACTGGAAATGTCAACTAGACTACAAGTTTGATCAAAAGCATGACTGAACCAGAGCAGCAGGTGAAAAGACTAACATAAAACTTTTCAGTGATAATCCTTTAATTCTGTATTCTAATCTGTTACAGAAAGAATTGTAATAGGTGCTGAGTTAAGTCAACTTGTTCATAGAGAAAATAATGGGAAAAATATCTCAAGATCAGTCACTGCTTTTAACCTCAATTAATGGAAAACATGGAAAAGCATGATGAGCTCCCACACCTTGAAGCTTTGCACCCCACAGACCCATGGGTCTGCCAAGATCTGGCACTTTGCCTGGACTAATAAACTCTCTGATGAGAGCGAGCGCTGGAGATCTGTGTGCCAAGATACCCTTGTGGCTCATGTCTGGCAGAACTTAATGAGTCAGGTTCAGCATCGTGTGAGAGCAGCTGCACGGCTGCTGGACCTGGTCCCAGAGCCGGCTCAAAGTTTCTCAGCAGCATAATGACTCAGTCTTGCAGTGGTGGGTGAGAAACTTTGGAGCAGGTAAAGGAGAATAGAGGAGGGAAGGGGCACTGGGAACCGTTATTAGTGATTTCATAGTGCTGTTCATGGAGGGGCTACAAAATTTTGTGTTATGATTTGGTGAGGGAAAGACTGGGTGGAGTTAGCCATGTTTTGAGTGGATGGGTCCTGGCAGATTTGGGGGTTTAGGAGAAGCTTTTTCTTTCCATCTTCACTTCCAGAACCCATTCATAGTTTTGCTTCATGAGCATGGAGCCTCCTCTTAGGTCCATCTTCTGCCAGGATCATGGATCCTGTCTTCTCTCCTTTAATGCAGACACCTGCTCTGAGCCCACCTTATAAAGGCAATCACTTCTCCTCTGATATGGGAGAAAGTCCAGGAAAGACACTAAGAAGAAGCAAGTCTTGATTCTGAAGCCTTTGCTGAGATCCTGGAAAAGCCAGGGAGTCCTGCTGGGTCACAGACTCTGCTGATCCTGGGTGGCCATCCTGGCCCATTCTCAGCTCATCACCATTCCCAGGGAGGTGCTCCATGCCTAGGGCTGGAGCTGTCCCCACTGCCCCCCAGCTGCCCTGCTCCTGGCTGGGGTGGTGGGATGGGAATAAACAAGGTATGGTAATTTACTACTTCTGCTGCTTATTCTTATCCCTATGTAACTGCAAGGTAAATCAAGATTGTATGCCTCTCATTGGTTGAAAATATTTTTTAAGTGACAACAAATCCATTTTAAAGCATTTCTAAATCAAGGTGGAAAGTTTATGGAGTCAAAATCTGGATTATTTTATACTTTGGTAGCTACAATATTTACAATATTTCTACACACTCATGAAATCAGCCATGATCACCTTGTATTTTTTATTGAGTAATTTTATTTTTTTCTAGATTACATAGAACTTTGTGTCTTTCTCCCTGTATTTTGCTTCCTATGCAAGACTTCTTTCCTTCCCATAATCTTAATTTATTTCTGATCACCTAGATTTCATTGTCTGTGTGTATTAATTCTTCTACAATTACTTTTAATTTGCATTTTTAACAGTTTAATCTGATTGTATCTCATTTTTTTCCTCTGAATAGTGAGTTAGGAAAACAAATACAGGTGGGGAACAACCCTTGTAGCAAAAATGGTTTAAGTACTTGCTGAAAAACATTGCAAAGTAATCAGCATTGCTGCAAGCATTTGTTGAGCAAATTTCAGAATCCTTGTGGCTGTAAAGAGCATGGTAAATGAAACTGAGCCCTTTGGGAAAGGTGAGCATAAAATCAATGGACCATGGATGTCCCACTCTGACTTCATAAAGGATGGAGTTTAAGATTAAATGTCACTTCACCTGTAGATACTATAATAGTTAATATTTTAAATTTTTTTAAAATTTTTTACTTTTGTTGCTGTCTCCTTTGTTTCTTCTCACTTTCTTCCATTTCCTATTTCTTGTGCTGTTTCCTCCTTTGTTCCATCTGCTTTCTTTCTTCACCTTGTTCTCCTGGCTGATCAATGCTAGAGATAAAGCCCACATGATGCTTGCTACAAACACAAAAGAGCATTGATTTTGTTACTAGTCACTAAGGTATAAATAGATTCCAGTTCTCATGAAGACAGTTTTCACACATCTGACTCAGTGAGGCATTATGTTGGAAGTATTTGAAATAATGAAGGTTTTGGTCCAGTTGCTGTGTGAATTGAATTGCATAGTTGCATTTATTTTATTTTCTATTCCAGATTTTCTGTGTGTGCATGTGTGTGTGTGTTAATTTTACCAATCTGTTTTTGTTTCAGGTGTCTCCGAGTACTGTTTTCACTAGTGGTGTTATTACATTTAAGTTCTTTCCCCATATTTCATGAAAACTACCAGCCAAAAGATCAAAAGCTTTTCTGTGCAAAACAGATTGTTTAAACAGCTGAAATACTTCTTACATGTGTCTGCATCTACTGTAGATTTCTATGAAGTACTAAGTATCACACATTTAGGCATCTGCCATCTTCGAAGTGATTTCTGAGTAATGGATGTGAACAAGGCAGCTCTTCAGATGGCAACTTTCTATAACTGTATTCAGTTTTGGGAATGTTGTTATTTGATACTGCTTCTTTTTCTGGTAAATTTTATTTTCAAATTTTATTTTCATTATGTTTCTTTTTATATATAATTTCCATTATTTGTCCCAAGGGAAAAACCTAGATAAGTACTTTTGAAATAAGAATAACACAGAAACTACATTTGTAGTCTTTTAAAACTGCAATTTATGTCCTCTCTCCCAAATCATGGGAATTCATAACAATAGGCTCATCTGAGTTCAAGATGAATGGGAAAACATTTCATCAGCTTCAGAAGGCTTTGGATCGGGTTTTGTACTATGTCCTTTGGAATATCAATGAAGCATTTGTGCTTTAAAATATTTCTGTACATTTTCTTTTCTTGCATTTGTCTTTCTATTTCCTTTCTGAATATTTTGCTTCAGAAGGTTCTGCAGGTGAATTGTGTATGGAGAAAGTCAGTTTTACATTTGCTACCTTTTGTTTTTTTTTCACTGATTGCCTTCTTCAATGTATATAATGCAAATTAATGTCTGTATTTTTTTTTCCTAGTTGTCTGGTAGTTTCTTACGATGGCTTGTAATTAGTTTTCTTTTTGAAGCAGACAACTCCAACATTTTCAAGTTCTCTTTCTATGAGATCTTTCTATGTTCTTTTTTGCTTCCTGTTCTAAATTCCACGAAATACCTTTATTAAGATAGCTTTCATAGCACTGACTTATTTGCAAAAGACCATGAACTCCATGAACTCCTGATATAAATAATGGCATCATTCATATGGCAACATTTCTCTCACCCCTTTTTTTATGCCCTCTCACCTTTTGTTTCCTCTCTTGACCTTATCTGGGCATTGAAATGACTTGGCTGTTCAGGGCAGTGTCTGGGTCCCTCTCTTTAAATAAAACTGTCAATTTAGAACTCAGTAGTCTCTAAGGAATTATTTTTAAATTTGTCTACCCATGGATGGTGGGCTGTCTTCCAAAATTCCTTGATTGTTCTTTTATTTACTGCTTAAGAGGCTTCATAATAGTTTTAAAGTTTCTCACAAGAATTAGTCAATAAACCTCCTGAGCTGGTGGGAAGAACTAACTCCAGAGAGAGGAAGAATGTTTTATTCTCTGTAGGTTAAGAAGTTTTCTAATCGTGTTATGTGTGAGGATGGTAGTGCTGTACACAGCTCTAAATCAGTGTACTCGTCTCTCAGATGTTAAAATAAGGGTTGTTTTAGGTCAGCAATAGCTCATTTTTTAAAATTTGGTTGCAGAGGAGAGGAAAAGAAAAGCCACCTGGATTTGAAGGTCTTCATACGTGTGCACATATCTCTAATTAAAATAGAACAAAAGAAGTATTTTTAAATTTTCCTTTTCCAAGAATAGTGGGGAAATAAATTCTGTCCAGCTGAAATCACATTCCTGGAGGGAATTTCTATTCCCAATGCTTAATATAAGAAAACACAACAATTCTCTCTCATAAGGCAGGAATTTTGTCATTAACACTTTTTTTTGGGGGGGGGGGGGGGAAGAAAGAACAAGCTTCCTTGTTGTGTATGTATTTGCTTACTCAGGTCCTCTAAGGATTAACACGCCTCCTCAGTGCTAATGGCAAGACTTTCCTTGATACCATTGGCATTTGGTGATGCCCTTCAAATTGCAACATTCTCGTCATTTCTTGAAGGCAAAGGAAGAGTAAATTGCCCAATCTTTCCAACAGCATAGGATCAAACTGGGCTGATGAAGAGTTGTGCTTGCTTATTTTAGGGGCTGTATTCTCATCTCAGTGAAATCGGTTTAAATTTTCCCTGAAAGCAGGTCATTTATTTCAGATTTACACCAATGTAGCAGAGCAGGTTTAGGTTGAATTTCGCCGAGGTATGTAATGCAACTATGATGTAAATATGAGGTATGTAATGTAATGCAACTAGATATTAAAATTCTAAAAATAATAACAAACGCTTTACCACTTCTTTAACCGATAGATTTTGAGTCATAGGTGTCTTTAAGAACAAAAGAATTTGAAACTTCTTAGAAACTAATTTTTCTTATCTGGCAGAGAAAAAAAGTCTGTAGCATTTCAGCTTGGATCTGCACATCTGACTGATGTGTCAGCTTCATTTAAAGACTAGGCTTGCCTGGCTTCTTATAAGTTGGCCATAGGTTTTGGAGGACATCTGCAAATCATTGAATGAATCAGAGAAGCACAAATCCACAACGGTTCTACTCTCTTGAGTTGTGTTTGATATTTCCTGTTTTTAAGGTTTCCTTGGTATCTAACACATAGACTACTAAACACCAGCTGCTCCCAGTGACTCAGATCTGCAACCTTTGATTGATTCATCTTGTCACAATTCACCAATTTCTATACTGGAAGGAGAAGGTTACCATTTTCTTGTGAATAAAAACGTTGATCAAACATCCCCTATATTTCAGTGCTGTACAAATGCCAGTCTTTGGTGTGTCCTGTATTGTAATGGCAGGTCATTAACTCAATTAATGGGTCATCCCCCATTAACTCAAATCTTGTCAAGGACATGAATTTTATTTGGAAACTAAGGTATTGTCAATAATGGATTTGAGTTGGAACAGTGTGACTAAACTGGGCTACTTTTTCTTCTTTTTTGAGTGCCCATTTCCTTTCCATTAATTTTATTTAAATATTTTGTTTTATCCTCTGAAAAGAACAACAAAGGAGAAAAAAAATTAAAGAGTTGTGCCATGGTGAATTCAACCTGTTTCTGTTCACAAAGCAAGACAACTTCTCGTTTCTTAGTCTCTAAGTGGAGGGATTTCAATTTTGTAAAACTGCAAATGTTGATAACGAACACAGAAGCCCTTGTACAATTCCAGTACTGATTTCCTTCAGAAGCTTTTGAAACCTCGGGGATCTATGGGTCATAAGCAAGGAACACTTCTATGAAGCATCTTATATATGGGAGGCAGACTGATGGCTACACATGGATATATTAAATATAATTCCATATGTATAAATGTACATACAGTTTATGTTAATAATTTTCTGCTATACCAGGTAAACTCCAAGTGCATCCTGAAATTTGAAACAGTTAGAAGTAACAGCACTCATGTTAAACCTGATCCTGCTTGATACCTACACAAACATTCATATCAGTTGTTGAAATCCTTGATTCAGCTGGAATCATCCCATTTCTATGTTCTAGTTAGCTTCATTCCCCCTTTTCTGAGAGAAAGGTGGCCAGTTTATCCTGTTATATTTTAAAGTCCCCTAATACCAATACAGACTTTCCTGGCTGTGTGCATCTATCCAATGTCTCTCTCTTTCTAGGTGTTCCTATGGACTTCTTTACTTAATTCTTTTTGTTAAATATGCTTGGTATGTAATAATTCAATAATCAGATTAAATGAAAAAAAATCTAATCTTTCCTCAAACCAGCAATGCACTAGTGCCCACATCACTCCAAATATCAGTTTTAAAACATGACCTTTCTACACAGTTCTGTGATGAAACTTTTTTTCATGTTGAAAGTTTTCACAGCCATTCTGCCCTTTTTTTTTTAATTACTATTTTAACAGTACTACTACCCAGAAAATGCAAAGTTTTCAAAAAATTAAGAGAACACTGGATTATTCTGGAAATCCAGTCTATACAAGATCCTACTGAATGTGTTAGTGGCACTAAAGCTTTCAAAGTGCACAGGTCATATCTGGGACAGTTGCTTGATCCGAAATGCATGCCACAGTTATAGACTAGGCCTTTTTTCCATTGGGTTCATCTCCCAGGTAACAGGCTTAGCTCCCAGTGTGATGGAGGAAACTAGATTCATTCCTCCTCTCTACCTCAGGATAGAAATAGTGATTGGGCCTCTGAGCAGCAATCTTCCTGCTTCCCAGTCCTTATGACGACCCCGTATGGGTATGACACTAGAAATCCTCTTTGCTTAGAAGCCTGTGATCTAGGTCTTAATGTGTTACCTGTTCACAACATCCATCTATAGATGATTTCAGAAAAAGTAGCTAAAATCAGCTGATTCTTAATAAATCTTATTTTTCATTGTAAAGGCTGGGGAAGTTTTCTTAGCTCATATATGGTCTCTTCGGTCTAACAAACTTTATCTCTGTAGTTGTTAGCTTTCCCCCACATCCTTCTGTTTTTCTCTAGCCTCTTAAATTTATATATTTTTTTATTTTATTAAGGTATTGTCTTAGGACTAAAACATACAGATTATATAGAGAGAGTGTTTTCCAAAAAAATATTTTTCCTGCTGTTTTTAAGTATCATTGCATTTCTTACTGAACACACAATCTCTCAGCAATCCACAGCTTTATCTCCTGTTTTCTTATAGTGACCATTTCTGATACCATTCTCTCTAGGCAAGGAGGTGAGTAATATGGGATAGTTAGAATGTTCATTATAAAGTAGTTGAGAGATTTCCTTTATTCCTCAGTTTTCCCCTTTTTCTTCTTCCCTTTATCTTCCTGGAGAGAAAAGAAGAGATCAGGGTTGCTTCTTTAGGGAATTCCTGGTTCTTCACCTCCACTTAGGGTATCTGGTGCTGTCTTCAAATGACTTTTTTCATGGGAAAATGTTTCCCCAGGTTTAACAGGAGTTTTATCAGGGTTTCTGTCAGGTCTTACAAAACCTTTACGAATTAGTGGGGTGCCCTTACTATATTTAAATTTATATCCTTGCATGTTTTGTTGCAGGGTGCATGCAGTCAGAGAGATAACATATTAGTACAAATCTTTTGATAATACCTGGACATACTGGAAGGACTTTTAAAATTTTTATTTCTAGTTTACCGTTTCATTATTGGGAGAATATGCCTCTATTGTTTTATTGTTCTTTATCCATTAAATCAGCACTGCATTTTGACACTTCTTTAGTATTAGGCTTTTCATTTTCCTGTGATAGGTTAAAATGATCAATTGTATGAATATATGCCAAGACAAATCTCTCCACACCTTTCAAAAGGCTGACAGTACAAATGTTGAAAAGTAGCTGAAGAAACCTTGTGTTCAAAGTATAAAAGCAGGAAACTGGGAAGACCTACACATGTTCTGAATGCCGCTAGCAGACTGGCTAGAGTGCCCAACAACCTTTTGGACTGTCATTTCTAGTCCATGCACAAGAGCAGCATGTGTTGCACATCAGCACTCTCTTCATGCTAATCCACTCAGAGGATGATAATCTCAGCCACATGGGCATCTGCAGTTTTGGTGATGTGCACTGGCTCTTTCACTGTGAATTGATCTGCAAATCCACCATCACTCTGATTCTGGTCTAATTAGCAGTAATTTGTCAATTCTTGTTTGGCACATAGGGTCCTTTTTTAACCTCAAGAAGGCTGGAAAAATCAGCAGGTCTGTTGTGCAGCTATGATGTTTTTGTCTGCTTTTCCTTATTTTTTTTTTAAATTATTTTTTAGTTGCTTTTTTCATCTCTATATTCCGAGAAAAGATATTCTGGGTCAACTATGTGAGTCTGAAGAGAAGTGAAACAACTTTACTTGCTTTCTTCTGCTTAAAAAAAGCAATATTTCAAAAGATACCTGTGTTTTGTGAAGCCCTTTTCCCCCTTCAAGAATATTTCCCTGACTTCTCGTAGTAAAAGATCTATCAGTTTTTTCTTCAGTTTCATGAAGAAAGGACCACTCTTCACCTCTTTCAAGTATAGTGAAATATATATATGCCTTTCTGTAATAAAGCAATTTCTAATGGAACACTGTCTGCTTACTTTCAGAGCAATATAGAGGTGGTATTTGACTTAACTGTGTAATATTTGTACCACAATTAGGAATTTTAAAAGAAAGGATGGGGAATATATTTGAAAACTTCTTATGATTGACTGGCTTTTTTCTGTCCATGGTTGTATGATACTGTCAACTCATCATCCTTTTGTATTTACAATCATGTTGCTAGATCTGAATCAGATAACTTCTAGTATGAATTCCCAATGAAACAATATTCTTGATGGTTTACTCTTGTGAGTGCTACACTAAATTGTGTCCTTCACATGGAAAAAAAAGCAGCGCAAAACAAATNTGGAAGCATTTATAAGTAGATTATATGGATGCATTTGACTTTGAGTGTTTGGGCAGGGAGTGGACAAGCGAAAAAAATTGCAAGCCTCCAAATATATGTTATCCATTTCAAATCTAGCCTACTCTCAGAAATGCTGGCTGAAGATTATTTGATTTCTTTTCTCTATGGAAATACCGTCTTGTGCTTTTGCTATCTAATCAACAAAAATAACAAAGAAATGCTTTTTTTCTAGGTGGGTGGTAGGGACTACAATATTTCTAAGAGTCATTCTAATAAGTGTGTAGGCTCTATCTATCTATCTATCTATCTATCTATCTATCTATCTATCTATCTATCTATCTAT
>WEIV01007310.1:156584-168499 GCA_013390005.1 Calyptomena viridis | reverse complement strand
GGGGCGGCCGGGCGGCCGCAGCTCTCCGGGCGGCTCGGCCGGGCTCTGCCAGGGGGGGAACGGGCATTACCTGAAACTGTGTTACAGCCTTGCAGCCTTCCGTCCGTCCCTCTTGTCTGTGTGTCTGTGTCCCTGGGTGGATCTCGTACCTGCGATGTGGCGGCTTATTCTTGTCAATTTTTGCGTTGTTTGGCTTATCCACGCGCGGGGATTGATCGCTCACTTGTGTAAGTTCCCGGAGGTTATTGTTATGTATGCCTCCTTGCAGATGGTGGTCAACTTTGTGCCTTTTATTTTGATAATACGTGCGAGTATCTCTGTGTGTGCATGTAAATAATTACGTGATGCATCCCTGTGTGTACGTATATGTGTCTGTGTGCGCGCATAAACATGCATCCGTGTGTGCGAGAGACAGAGGAAAAATAACCCACCCTGCTGATGCACACTCAGATGATTTGCTCCATTTGCCCACTCCTAATGCCCTTTAAAGACACGGTGCATCTTTTGTTTCCTCCTTACCGATTCCTGCGACTGTCATCTTGTTTTAATGACAACTTAGCTGGGGTAAAGGTGAGGAGGAAGCAAGTTTGAAGTTTTGGGATCTTTCCTCTTGTTGGCGTTGTGGTGAGTTACAATATTATAAAATCATGGTGTGCTGATGATATGCCTTTATTTGATACTTTATAGGTCACTATCACATGACAAAGGCTTTGAGACAGCTTCATCTTCGTCTGTCTGTAATTTCCATTTGCCTTCCTGGGTAAGTATGTAAACTGTACAAATGGAGAAAGAACTTGGTTGTTGTTGATAAGATAGAGGTCCTCATGCTGTCACTTTTTATGTGGAAGATGCTTTTCTGTGTTTTAGGGCTTCAGAAAACATGTCTTCTCTGGGTGCTTATAGCAACTGCTAGATTACAAAGTTTGTATGTGGGGGTGCATCCAAATAACCTGGGAATTAAAAGGTTGTGCATATTCAGGGCTCTCTTAACTTTTTGTTTTCCTACTGTTTGTTTTTTTGCTTAAACTTTGTTTTGTAAAGATAGTCAGAAGATTGACTTCAGGCAAAAGTTTTAAACCAAAGTAACATTAGAATATGCAAAGTGCAACACACAGGTCGAAAATTTAATGAACATGTAAAGTCCTTTTAAAATTCAGTGGTTCAAAAGTACAAAAACTCTGGAGGTCAAGAATCAGCAAGAAGTTTAGCAGAACTGTAATGCTACTGCAACAGGAGTTGGTTCAGTTTTAACACGTAAACTGACAGCTAATTAGAATTCCTTCCATGGTCTTTCTGTGTTACTGTTTTGTCTTATGGCATTGATTAATGCAGGTACCAATCAATTTGAAAGATGAATCTTAGTGACTAATTTACTGTTATTCCTAAGCTTTCAGGTACAGAACAACATCATTTTTAATCTGTATGTTGGGAAAAGTTTTGACACCATTTGAAGGGTTTAACACCCTTTAAGCTAAAGTGGAAATAGTAGCTTAAAGAGGTTCTGAATTTTTGGAGTCACATTCATAGATGACATAAAATGAGTGGTATTTGGAGCAGTTCTCATACAATCACCCATGGTGGCATTGAACTGCGTGTGGCCCAAAATGGGGAAGTGGGAGTTAGCATTTCTTTTTGGTACTATTGTGTACATAGTTAAAAACAAGACAAGATGTGTATTTGGGGTAAGCTTAGTACTCATAAATGTAAATGATTAATAACATACTCTTGACCTTTTCCAGGCAGTGTATAGCAGACATAATGTAAGTGATGGTCCCAAACATGCTGACTTGAAGGGGGCTATTTGGAACAGCTGTTATAGTGTGAGATTATGACCACAAAGTTAGTCCTAAGGCTGGGGNTGGCTTGACAGGAGGATTCTGCTGTTCTCCAGTTCCTGCACATTCGCACCCAAATTTCAGATATACTCTTGTGTGTGCAGTAAGGTTGGTATGTGTAGGTCTAAGAGTATAAACACGAAATTCAATTACTGAAATTCTTTGACAGACTAGTTACATAGGAGAATATTGCTTTTGGTTTTATAGCATTACTGACAAGGATTGTGTTCTGCGTAGAGTAATTGGTGCAACAATTTTTTCCAAGTAAAAGCGCATTTGGAAATTCAAAAAGTGGCAGATAGGCTTCAAAATGTTGTTCAGGGCTGAATACAAATGTGCTGATTTCTGAACTTAATTTTCTGTGTTTTCAGGTAAGAGTCAGAGTGCTAGGAGTGCTAAGGACTTTTTCTTTATTTGCAGTAATAGTGGAGAGTACTGAACGAGAATAGCTCAGGGACCTTGCTTCAGGTAGTGTCTTCAGTCATTATCTGATTTTAGTTTTATGTGATGAAGTCTTTCGGATGCATGGAATGTTTATCCTGGAAGTGAAGTGGTGATCATAATCTTCCCACACTTTAAGAGGAGTGGACCTTGAATTTGTGCATTAGCTAAATGTAGTTCTTGCCTGATGCTGAACTGGCTTGAAAAAAGAAAAGAAGAACAGGGTATCTTTTTGACAAAAAAGGCATAGTAGAAGCTTTAGAGGAAGAAAACAAATACATTTCCTCATAGCTTTAAAAAAACAATAAAAATAATGTGACTAGTGAAGGTGAGAATAGAGATTTCATTAGATTTGTCCATGACTAGAAACCTCCATTTACTTTAGGGAGCTTTTATTTTGGTAAAAGGGAAGATTTCTTTTATTATATAGTTCTCAGTAAAGTAACTGTTCATGAATGGATTTTAGTAATTCAGTCTTGACTTACAGGAGAGACACTTGGGTTCTGGTGTTGCTTAGCAAGTGCCAGTGCAGTGCTGATGTGTCACAAGCTAGAAGGGGATGAGCTGCTTAGCAGGGGGGCCTTTGTGAATGCTTCAAAAATTGGCCCGTGGTCCCAGAAGTTCTCTTCATACTACTGACCCTCTTGGCACAGCAAGCTGATAAACCATGTCCAGCAGACACATGATTTAGCAGAAATTTAACTGGTTTCCATGTTGGGGTAAACTCAGAATATTTAAGAAGCTTGCCCTTGATGCTTTGGAGTTTTTTGGGCACTGCTTGCCATAAGCTCATCACCTGCAAAACTTCCATTGGCTTCAGCAGGAGGTTTATTTTAGGAAAGGAGCATAGGAGTGATGGTGAGAGGAATTCGACCAAGTTTATTTTGCCGTTCAAAGAAGTAAACGTTATCTTTCATAGCTGGTGTGTGAATAATTAAAGATATTAACTGTCAATTTTCCACGTAAAATATCAGAGGTAATCATGCAATTATTTTTTGGCTAATGTTTTTCCTGTTCATCCTGAATGATCTTAATACAACTTGTCCATAAATTAGTGGTTCCATAGGTTGTGATCCTGTAAGCATGTGAATATCTTTAAGCAGACGACAAGTCTTGCTAAATTCACTGATACAATTGCTTGCATTCAGAGCTTAAAGTTTTTCCAGGTTGCTGCCGCTGGTGGTCTGTGCGCTGGGGATGCACAGTGTCTCTGAAGCTCAGTCAACACAGCACTAGGCAGGGCAGTCTACTGGCACAGAGCTGGGAGAAGAGTGGTATGAAGAGAGGAAGTTGTGAGTGATGAGCTGGGGAAAGTTACTCTTCTACCACATGTGTTGGTGGGAAAGGTGCAGGTAAGGTAGACAAGACCTGTGGTGTGCAAGGCTTTTTTACTGTGGTGTGAAGGTTGTAAGTGCACCTGCAGTGAAATTTGGACACTTGGGAGGTGAGACACTGCCTCTCTTTCGACCATACGTGGCTCATATAGTGTTCAGGCTTTCCTGTTTATCTGAAGGCAGTTCCTTGGTGGAGGAAGGTACTATAAATTAAAATTAGAACTGAACCGGAACTTTGGTTTTAATTTTTGAGTGTGTCACAGGCTGTCTCTGAGCTCTGGCAAGAGATGTAGTCAAAACCAGAGGCCACTTTCCAAATTTTGGGCCCAAGTTGGACTTCCTGTGCCTTGTCATGGGGCTGGCCTGCTGCAGCTGCTGGTGGAGTCAGCAGCACTGCTGTGGCCTGCTGGTGGCTTCCAGGGTCTATACTCTTAGAAGCACAACCATATGTCCCTTTGCCACCTGCAAATGGAGACTGACAGTACTTCCCTGTATGATTTAATCGTATGGTGTCTATGTAGGGGGACAGTTTTCCTGATAGAATCAGGTTTGTTTCAAAGCAGCATAGTTGCTGTTTTATCTTACTGTAAACTTAATTTATGTTTTCTTTATTACTTAGGAATCTATAAAGCTGGACTGAAATTATATGTATTTCAAAATACTCTTGAGAAGAAATAGGAAAAAGTTGACCTTTAACTTGCTTAGTATTAAGTTTATTTCTTTTACTTCTACCATGTTTCCCCCTTTCCTGGGGTATGATTTTCAGAAGCTTTTTCATTCAGTTTTATGTCAAAAGATTATTAGGACTTACTTCCTTTTTTTTTTGTTTTTATTTTTTCAAGATCAGTAATGATACAGTGTTTCTGTCTGAGAGCAGTGGAGTGGTGTTAGTGGACATGTGAGTTTCACAAAAGATTCCTTCTGCTGTCACCCTTCTTGATATTTCAGAAGGGATAAGACTGAACCAGCATAAGAATTACTCCGTCTTCAAGAATGGCTTGATGGTTTGCTGTTAGATTGCAATGCTTGGAAAAGAAAAAGTGTGTGCTATTCTCTCAGTAATAACAATATTATTAATGATCGGCAGTTGTAGGCATTGTCTTATTCATGTGCTTTCTGTCTTGTCTGGTGAAGTACATAAGCCATGCTGTACTAACACACCTTAAAACTAGGAACAATCATTTTTATCCCTGTCTCAGGCATCTGAGTTACAAAGCTGTGAATGAGTGTAGGCTTACCTGCAGTCACTTAGCAGGTTAGCATTAGCAGGGAGTGGAATAAAATCCACATTTCACTCAGTTTTTTGTCCTTTCCCTTGGTGAATGCTACTGCCCTGAAGCTTTCTTGGTAAAGGCCTGTCTTGAGATGTGAAGAGTCTCGCTGAATTCTGTGCCAGATGGGCATCTCGTGCTAATACTCAACTTTGATTCATAATGCTGTTGAAAAAAAAAATCCCACCTTCAGACTAGTATGAAGTTACTGACTTTCAGTTTGGTTATATTTATTGATAGAAGAGTCTAAAGTAGGAGGTTATTTAAGAGTTTTTGCTAGTAAACGTGGTATTTAAACTGCTGTGTTTATTACACTATTTATTACTCTTACATTTATTTAATACTAGCTTCATAAAGTTAATACAAGGAAGAGAATAGTTTTTCATAGCAAAGTTTTTTAAATATTCGTGTGAAATAGTTCTTCACAATTAAATTATTTTTCATATTCATCATTCAATGTGAATTCACAACTAATTTTGTTACTAAACATGGAATTGACAGAACCAGCTACTTGGCACTCTGGCGACATTGCAATGAATAGAGTAACTTGCTTATTGAACTTAGATGTCTAGACCCAGTAAACATACGTAAAATGTTCAGATTTGCTGTTTACAGGTGTTTTGCTACTGAAAATAAAAATTTGTTGTAAAAATCAAAGTTGTATTTGAAGAGTAAAGCATACTTTACTTAATGCCTGAGTGTAGACTGAATTGTAGTATTCTCACAATGATAGCAGCATTTTATTATTTTTAATATTCATAAATTTGATTACATAAAATACGAATCGACAAAGAGGAAAAGCATTGTTTTGACACTTTCCAATGTTCATGCTTTTTCCTTTATAGCACATAAATGCGTAATGTAATAGCAAGTCCTTAATGAGCATGGACAATTCAGCATGTGGAAATCAGCTAGCTTCAGGCATATCTGAGTACAAAGAAAGCTAGTACAACTAAATATCAATTTTTAGTGAGGGGAGGGAAAGTTAACTGGATTTTATGAGACTACACTAAGAAAATCAGTTGCTTAGGAAGCATGGAATTCTTATTGTCAGAAATCTTCCATGTGGGTGTTGCTATATAAGAGATTTTATAAAATGTAGTAAATGCTGAAAATAAGAAGCAGCATTTTATTGACCCTTAATGTCACAGAGCCTTATTCAGCAAAGATAAAAATAATTCAGTGGACCAGCATGGGATCTGTGGAACAATGCAAGTGGAAGCTCTCTTGACAAGAGCTAATCAAGTCCTTTCTGAGGGGAAGTGGGAAGGTATCTTCCCTCTGCCTGTTTGGTGTGTTTTGTTTGGGGTGTTTTATTATTAATTTATTGTATTTTCTTTCTGAAAGGCAACATGCATGTAGCAAGTTGTTGAGGAGTCTGCTTTGAGACGCTGTGAGACCACACTAACCGCGTTCCTGGCTGTGGGGTCACTCTCCTCTTCTGCAGGTGTAGCAACAGGAAGATTTCTGCCATCCATGCTCTTGGAAGGGGTTTTGTCCTGTGCTTTCTGACATCCCAAGTTTCCCATGGCAGGGCTGGGTGTACACATTAAAGGCCTGCACAAGTGAGGAAAGCTTAAGCCTGGTCCTGGGCCTCTGGTGAGCTGAGTTGAGGATTGGTGACTAATCTGTGCTCCCGAATGTCCGGCAGTACTTTACTGCTGTTGGGTTGTTGGCTTTCAACCGATATCTTTCAGTTCTTTCCCCAGTGTGTTTTGTTTGCTGCCTACATAAGGACTTCTGAGCTTATGCTGTGTCTGAAGTCGTCTCATTTTGGTTTGAGTTTTTGTTTTTCATTTGTATCCATGTCTTACACAACCAAAGTTATCCAGCAATGGCAGTGGGGAAGGCATGTCACATGATAATAGTTAGGATTATGTCTCTTGCAACAGAATAGTATGTCTTCCCTCTGCAGCCTCTGTGTTCTTTTATGGAGCAAATAATCCTAGGGGTTTTGTTTCTGTATGTGAGAGAATGCATTTTTCTGTGATTGTCGAAGCAATATTTAAAAGAGAAGACATGAGAAGTCTGGAGATGAAGCTGGATAAAGAAAACACAGGGTGAGAATGGAAAGAGTGAGGAAGAACTTTATTTCTTACCTCGTTTCATCCTCTTCACTGTGAAGTAACTCCCATGAAAGTCAGTGGAGCTGAAATGCTGGGAAATTCTGCATGAAAATCGGTGAAAGTTGGAAGGAAGTTGCTCTTTTTTGTCAGATTGATGAAAAAGGCATTTTTGTGCTTGGCCATGTTTTGATTTGCTTTCCACAAGTGGCCTTTGAGGCACATCATGCCTACAGTGAACTACAGTTAGCAACATCATGCTCAATTTTATTTTATTATTTTTTAAACTGTATGGGGTGAAGTACAGGAACATGAATTTCTCTTGTCCTAATGGCCGAAGAACTCAATCCTGCAGTTACAATTGTGCAGCTGGATTCCTGAACAAAAAGCCAGAACCAGAGCTGCATCAGCAATGTGCATCCCTTTGCAGATCTGCTGCCTGAAGTTTTTGGTGGCCTGTAATTCCTCAGGAAAGCTGCAGATTTTGCATTATTCTTGCTTATTGATGTGCAGATAGTCCTGCCAGGGTCATGCACCTGTTGTACTTTGTGATCAGTGCACAGGCTTATAGGCCATCCTTGACCTGATGATAAGCAGTGTAGGAAAAGCTGGAAATAGAGAGACACATAGCTGAAACATGCAGTGTTCATGTAAATGTGAAGAAGGTGGAAGAGCATGAAGTGTGAGAAGGACATTTTGTTTGAATATGCTTCCCAAATTGCTTATCTGGGTAGGGAAAGAAAGCATTCTGATATGCTGCAAGTCCTGTGGTTGGAGATGATAGATTTGGAAAGAACTAGCATTTTCACCTCCACTTCTTTGGTAAGTCTGGCTTCAGATGTTCTTCCTCTTTGCAGAAGATTTCTTTATATCCAAATTTTGTGCTGGATAGTGTAAACTTCTTACCTGATTCAGTTCTAATTAGTAAGTGCTCCATGCCACAAACTTGTGAGTTTCAGGGTTTACTCCTTGTTTGAATATGTGAGTAATTCTTATTTAAGTAAAGTTTCTTTATTTGTGTTTCTTCCCTCTAATTTGTTTGAGATGCTCTTTGATACATTGTGTTAAACATCAGTCATCAAGTGCTCATAATGTATTTTGAAACAAGTACACAAAATTGCAGCATGATCCAGCACTGATTACAGAACTATAGCATATGAATTAATAAGAAAATAAAAATAGCATAATTAATTTCCAGCTGCTTTTGGAGAAACAGAGGTGTTTATAGGGAGAAATTTGGTGTCTGCAAAATGAAGAGTGACAAAACTGGTAGCAAATGTATTAATGTAAGCAATTATTCACAATTTACTTCCTCTGTTGTATTGATTAAAATTGTGTTCCAGTGCTGAAACAGTAAGCAGAAGCTCCAGTGCCATTCTTTTAAAACTGTTAGACTAAATAAAGAGCACAAGTGTCAGAAGTACAGCAAGGGAAGGAAGTTTTTAACTTTTTTTCTTAGTATAGAAAACCTTAAATAAGGGAAGTAAATTACAGCTAGCTAAGTGTAACGGTTGAATGTGTCCATTTCCCATTACTATGAGAAAGATATTCCCATCAATATGAGGGGGAATTGCCTCTGTGTGTGTTTGTAAAATAATCTTTTAAGTGTTTCCCCTGGTAGTAAATCAGTATTTTCCTTTCATCTCCTGTATGTGCTTGTGCTCATCTGCCTCGCCTCAGCTCTGCATACCAAAGCAGCATAAAATCTGTGATTAAAAGTGACCCAGCAAAATCTTGCACTGTGAGGGTTCTCATCTCAGTTTGGTCCCTCAGTTTCCTTTGGAGGAAGCCGTTGGAGGGATCTGGATACTCAGTTGCAGGTTTTGAAATCTCTGCTTAGTTTGCCCTTATTGGGGCCTGGCCTGTTGTTCAGGTGGGAGCTCCAAACAAAGCTTTGGGCCTATGTGCCTGCAAAGTCTTCCTGGTTTTTAATCAGCAAAGGAAGATCCTGCCCTCCTGAGACACGTCTAGAGGAAACGGATTATTTATTTATATAACGGAGTGGGCTCTCGAGGATGTCCCTGTTGAGCTTTCTGTTTTGCTGCACCGTGTGGTGACGGGGCCAAAAGTGAGTGAGAGGATGCTGGAGTGTGGAGAGGGAAGCACCTGAGAAAACTGGCCAGATAGTATGTTTTGTCTGAGAATTGTCCTGCTGTTTCTCTGCCACGAGTGATCTAGTTTCTGTGTGCTATCTTGCTTTCCTGGATGGACCCACAAGGGTGCATTCGAAGTTTATTGTTACCCTTCACAGAAAGGGAGAAATGAAAACGGGAGATGAGTCTTGTCATCACAGACAACCCCATGCAATGGGTTACAGGAGAGAAGGGCACAGTTCAGGTCTTCCAGTGAGGACGGTATGTGCTTTCTTATTCAGGGATCCTAGAGGGGAAAAAAAAAATCTTTGTGAGTGGGGGATGGTGTTTTGTGGAGCACTAACAGGCTTTGCAGAGATTGAGCAGGGCTGAAGGAGAGTGTGGGGGCAGGCACATTGAAAGCAGGGAGGGTTTTATGCCTTGTATTCCTGGCCCTTGTGAGCCCCTCCGTACATACTCTTACACGTCTCCTGCCTTGCCATTCCAGTTATACCTACTGAACTGTTCTAAGTCACGATTTTGGTCAACAAACACTTGGCTTAAATTGGTGTTTGTAATCCCATTTTGCTTTGATATTTTTATGGTTGTTTTTTCAGAAGCAATCTCTATTGATAGACAACCACTGAAATGTATTGCTACATATATCCTTTACACTAAATTTGACGCTACTTTTTTGTTAATTCAGAGGATGGACTGTATGCCTGCACACTTTCTAAGTGATTGCAAGGCTTACATGCATTTATTTAGATTACAACTGTTAAGAAAGTTTTTATTTAGGACATGAAAAATGATGCTTTTTTTTAATTGTGGCCTTTAAAAATGTCCTATTTAATAAAGCAACACTCATACACAAAGACACACGTGCACACAACTAAATGCAAATAGAGTTTGCACTCAAAATATAAGTAAAGTATTATCTCTAGTAAGGTAACCCATTCTGCTTAACCAAATGCAAGCTTTTAGAACTAGTAGAACTCAAACTTCTCTGCTTTGTTTTCTTAGATGAGAAGGAAAACAAATCATCTTGCTTTTTTCAATTCCCAGTTAGTTTCTCAGCTTTATAGCAAATGCCACTAAGTGACTTATGGAGCAAAGACTCTGCAAGTGCGGTGGAAGGTACTACTTTGGGGTAACTTACTTCTACATGTAATACTTGTTCTTGGTATTTCAGTGAAGACTTACCTGTTGAGTATTTGAGATCTATTTACAGTTTTACTTACATCAAACATTTGTAATTTATTTTATTTCAATAAAATAAAACTTATCTTAATGTCAGTTGAGTTATATAATATTGCAGTAGATCTTAACGTTGGGTCATAATAATTTAAAGGCAAATTGCAATTAGGTATTTTTGTTAAAATACATTTAGCAACAATAACATCTGAAATTTGGATATGACTTCTTTGTTCAGAAGGAGTTCAGTTGTAACTGTATCTGTTTCTGTGAATCTGAATATATTTTTTTAGATGACTTCATTATCTATTATCCAGAATTTCTGTTTGTAATAGCAGATGCCTTGGGCAGTATCTTCCACCATTAAGGAATGCAGAGTAACTCACTAGGTAACACTGCAGCCATACTAACCTTTTTTTGTGGGTACCCCTCTGTAGCTTCTAAAAGAGAGAGATGTAAAGGATATTAAGATAACAGATACCTGTCTGTTCACAAAGATATGTACTTAACATTAAAAAACCGGAAGTGATTATTTCAAAATTGCTGTTGGAAGCTTTCATTTAGCCTGTGTGGCATATGATTGTGACTTTAGTAGTTGAGAAGGTGCTTTACGACATCCAGGAAGGAATCTAGCACTACTGGTGTCCAGAAAACAAAACGGGAAACCAAGTTGTTGCTAGATCATGTATATATTCCTAATGTATTAGATGTGGAAAAAAAATACGGAAAAAAATTGGCAAATATGCCATAGCAACTCTGTGGGCTGACATGGGTAAAGAATTCTAACCCCCACCCTACCAAAATATTAATAGCATCTGAGCAGTCAAAGAGCTTGATAACATGTATTGACTCTGCAGCTCCAAGCAGTTTTTCTGCAGCAGGGGAACTGTGTAGCAGTGTCTGTGACCATTAAGGAATGCAGGGTTAGACCTCAGGTAGTAGAAGGGTTGTGCTCAGAAATGTGGAGTGTGTCTGAGGCCTGGTGGCACAGTTATACAAACTACTTGTGTATTGCAATTTTGCCCCCCCTTGCCCGAAGGAAGAGTTACACTCTTCAACAAGTGGTTTTGTGGCCTCAGTGCAAACACAGGTTTCATGATCCTGCCTTCATCCTGTTTTTCCGTGATACTTTTGTATCAAGGTATAGGGTATTCAAATTTCAGCAGTTAGTGAGGTCTTGTAGAGCTAAATATGAAAAGATAGGGTTAGAAAGCTAAATAGAAATTAGAAAAAAATTGAAGCAAAGGCTAAAATGTTATTGCAGGTTCCAAGTGTTTCAAAGAGTCAATTTTTGTAAAGAAATAAAAAGAAAACCTTCCTTAAAAAATTGAAATGGGAAAATTTCTGAGTATTGCCTACTCTGAAGAGAACAAGCCAAAGTAAGATTAATCACTTATCCTGAACAAGTTGTCAGTTGCATTTTGATGTAAATTTGGTACAAAATTCATAAGGAAGTATAGTAGTCACATATTTAGGCAACCTTTTTGATAGAAGCTGTTTATTGCTGAAGCATTCATGTTTTTAGCTGCCCTAAAACAATTAACTCTTGTTTAACATAAGTGTTTAAACAGAATGCTTTACTTCTCCCCCTCTGCTTTGTTCTTGTGACACCCCACCTAGAGCACTGCATCCACTCTGGGGCCCCCAACATAAGAAGGATGTGGACCTGTTGGAGCAAGTCCAGAGAAGGGCTAGGAAGTTGATC